>CM043011.1:1454924-1938249 GCA_023678885.1 Pogostemon cablin
CTTCAATTTTTGGTCCAGTCGTAATCCGCGTGCCGTTGTTCCAATTTTGATTTTCGTGTTTTTGAAGTCGGTGTATACGCCCTTTTGACCTGGGTATTGTTTGCATCTGAGATTTCGTTTTCACTGTGTGGATTGTGTGTTAAATGATCTGGGTCTTCAGATTTGTTCATGGGTTATTTGTGATTTTCA
This sequence comes from Pogostemon cablin, assembly GCA_023678885.1. Classification (NCBI taxonomy): domain Eukaryota; kingdom Viridiplantae; phylum Streptophyta; class Magnoliopsida; order Lamiales; family Lamiaceae; genus Pogostemon; species Pogostemon cablin. Next base: position 1,455,114 of record CM043011.1, read on the forward strand.
GCATTATTAGTTTTGTATCTTTCTGGTTTTCGTTTCTACGGGCGTTTTCATAAGAAGTTTGTCTTTGATATCGATGTTGTTGCAATGTGTTTCTGTGAATAACTCTAGTGCGTTTACTGATGATATACGCAATCGAATTCTTAATTAACGAAAGAAAGGATTAATTTTGATGTCCTTGTTTTTTTTGTTTGATCAAGAAATTTGAGTTGTTTTTTTTGTTTGATCAAGAAAACTGAGTTGTTGGAGACTTTTCACTTTAAATTGTGAATATTTTCTTTTCACCCCATTTATTATAATTGGAACATGAAGACAAAACAGTAATCTAAACCTCTCAACAAGTGTCAGATACGTGTTCATCAAAGGTCCAAACAGTAATCTAAACCTCTCAACAAGGATCAGATACGTGTTCATCAAAGGACCCGCCTACGTGTTCATCAAAGATCCCGGACATGAATTATGATACTTCTTAGGAATATTCATTTTTAGTACCCTCTATTCCGAGGGTAGTTTCATCAGTCTAATGAACACTGTACAGTCTTTTCTCCTGAAAGTTTCTATATTATGTAATCAAATGGTTATGTTTTTAGATGTTTGATAAGTTTATATTTTGTATTTGATATTCTTTTCTGCTGCGTGTGTAGTTTGTAGGAAATGCATATACAAGAAGCTCTCAGATGAGGAAATGGAGAATTGTCCCATATGCAATATCGATTTGGGATGTTCACCTGTGGAGAAGTTGAGGTAAGATATACAAGCTTCTTGAGTTTTTCTTACTCAGTTATTTATTTTTGTGTTGTTTGTTATTTGTATATCCACACATGATGCAAGAGTTGTTTATGTTGTCTATCTTGCCCTTTCTTCAACATATATGTGAATCATGAAGGCAAGCAAAGCCTAATGCTTAATTTTCTGATTCTTAAAATGTCATTATAGTAGGATAATTATCGTATACTTTTGAAAACCATAATGAGCATTGTGTCCTCTTCTTAAGGGAATACGTTGTCCCTTTTTTTTAGCCCTTACCCATTGAGTTATTCCCAACTGTTCTATTTCTACGTTGCAGTTCATGGAAATATTTGGCTTTGGGAAATGTAGGATTTTTCTGCATTTTGTTGATATTTTGACACTTCTTTGATCAGGCCAGATAATAATTTGCAAGACATAAGGGCCAAAATTTTTCCTCAGAAGAGGATAAAGGTGAAGGCCCCTGAAGTTGTGGCACCTTTTGTGTTACCTGCAAAGAGAAAGGAAAGATCTCTTTCATCATTGGTGATCAGCACACCCAAAGTATCAACACAGATTGGCATGACGGGAAGAAGATCAAAATCCACTGTAAGAAAAGCATCAAAAGGTTCCAACTTTACCGTAGAAAAACCTGTTACGCATGCTGTTGAGGACCAACCTGAGAGCTCTGAGTCGCCTGAGAGTTTGAACAAATTTAACCAGAATGTGAAGCAGGTATGTGGAGTTATGAAGCTTTTGAACATTGTTAAATCAGCTTCCATTTGGGATTCTGTAACCTTGGTGTATATATTATGAGTATCACCCCTCATGCTCAATGAAATTATTTTTGCAGAACTCTGCTTCTGGTGACCAATCTGTTCACCCCAGTCCTGATATAGGAAGAAAGAATTCTTCAGAGAATCGCGAAGGAGAATGTGATCTTTGGAACCCTTTAACTTGTTTGGTGGAGGCAGCAAACCGGACCAAGTCCTATAAGTACAGCACAGAAGGATCTTATGTTAAATCTGAAGAGCAGAATGCTTATGACAGTGAGGGTCTTCAAAGGAAAACTAAAGATAAGGAACTCAGGAAGAAATCCAAAGTTAAAGATGAGAAGAGTTGCAGTGACTATACCCCTCCAGAATCTGAAAGGCCTAAAAAGTTGCGCAAAATTCGTCAGAAGGCACAAAAATCTGGAGATTTCAAGGTTCCTCCCCAGGTCGTTCTGGATGCTGTTAGTGCTAAATTTGACAGAAGAGATCATCCCATTTGGTTCTCTTTAGTGGCCTCCGACGAACTGTGAGCAGTTTATGTTCAATCCTGACTGGATTAATCTGGATCAGTTATAGTTATCTATATCATCTGCCTTTCTGCATTATCTGATTTCTTAATATATTCCAGGGAAGGAGATGCACTACCCTTGCCACAGATTTCAGCTAGTTACTTGAGAATAAAGTTAGTAGCTCTGGCTTTTCTTGTTTTGGTTGTTGTATGTGATGTTTATAGCTTGTGCATTAATTTTAAAATTTCTTGTTTTAGCATCAAATTAGGCATATATAAAATTGTGCATATTGGGGGGAAATCATTCATAGAAAAGATAACAGTGCTATATACTATTAACTTGATGTTTCTTGATGTGATTAGCACTAATATGCTTCTGTGCCTTTTGATATTTATAGAGCCTATGTAGCAATTAATTATGCTTTCAAATTTTATTTGCAATTGTAAAATCACCCAACATGTATGTGGTTACGCTTTGCCTGCCATTTAATTACTTTGAGCACATTGAGTGCAGCATATGAAATAGTGATGTCTGTTATACAAGTGCTTGTGGTTCTATGAATTTCCCCCTTGACTTCTTGAAGCTGCTTTGACAATTAAAATTAGTCTGATCAAATAACATTAGCAAATGCAAAAGCAATAGATTTATTAACTGTTTATTTTTTTATTAGATTGATAAATTTGGAACACTCTTCTTACAGAACTCTAAATTGATTATTCTTATGGAGCTTGGACTCAAAGTTGCAGATTTGTTTGGATGTCTAACTTAGAGACCATGAATGAGCATCATTTTCATGTTTTTTTTTTTCATCATAGCTCGGGACTTCTTTAATGTATGATTGATTTGTGACTGAAAATTGTTCATTTATCATTTAGTAGTGTGTTGGGATATTCCATTGATTTTGGGGCATTAGCGATGATATTAGTGAACCTTTATATGCATCCACATGCAGGAAATACATGCTATCACTTTAATTCTTTCGGGACAATTGGCTTATTTGTAATGTACTGCATTTGCAAAATTATTCTCAACTTACTTCTAGACTAATGCAATTTTTATGCTATTTGAGGAGACCAGAAGTTTTAGACTTATCTTTCATAAAAACTCTAATATTCAGAATCATTTTTTAGCTTGTTAAGAATTAGGTGTGTAAGATTTTCAAAAAGTATTAGTTGCATGTTTGAAATTTTGTCTGGACTACCATGATATATAATCCTCATTGAACTACTGCAGTTTACTATTATATTATAATTAATAGAAGGGTAATAGCAGTTAAAGTTGCCTATATGACCTTCTCTTTAAAGATCTGTTTACCTTATTTATTAGCTAATTTTGATGAAACCTACTCTTAGGTCATTTTATATTCACAACTATGTAGTGAAAGATTGCATGAAATTGATAATAGATGATCCTTTTGTAAATGTTATCCAGGTCTGAAGAGGAATAGGGTAAAAATTCATCAGATGAAGTACTGTACTCGTGACTTCCATTGCAATTATGTGAATTCTCCTCTTCACTGAAGATTAATCTTTTTGAGGAAATTTTCAGGGCTTCATCATATATTCTTGCAACTCTGAATTCTTTCTCTGAAGACTGCATTTTGATTTTAACTTTTTATTAATCGATTTGTCCTGTTTTCTGGCTGGATTTCCAGTAGTGTGAAATTGCACTTGTCCTCTATTGACCACATTTTAGCATTCAACCATATTGAAAAAAGACGTGAATTTGTTTTCCCATGGAAATTAGTTACCGATGTTAGACAGTATTATGTAATATCACAAGAATGTTTTTTATGTGGAAGTAATTGACCTAATTTGCATTATTCCCAGGGATGGATGTATACCCGTTTCTTTCATTCAAAAGTACCTGAAGAGGAAGTTAGATCTTACAAGTGAAGTTGAGGTAATTTCATTTATGTCTTTAGTGGCCGTTAAATCATGAAAAATGTACTTTTTGTCCCGTTCGAAGAGCTCATTTAAAAAATATAACTTGGTTTCAAATTGATCCCAGAAGTTGCATTTTTTTGTCCCAAGACCCTTACTACTAGAACCAAAATTGCAATATTTTTCATCCTAAACTCTTTAGAGTGAGACCAAAAATATAATATTTTGAACCAATCTAGCTCACCTTAGTCTCATTTGACCATAAATGTATGGTTTTTATATTATATCCTCTGATTCAAGCAGCTTCAAGTTTACAAGACTACAAATTCTTGTAAAGAATATACCACATATATAAAATACATAGCTTGGAACATTTGTTTTTCCTTTCTGTAATCAGCTTATGTGTTTTTTTATATCGATCAAACTGTAGGTTGACATAAAATGCATGGGACAGACAGTCATCCCGACTCTGACAATGAATAATCTAGTTGATCTATGGCTTCAAACGACTAGCACAGAGAGAGTAACGACAACAATTGGCTCTACTGCTAAGGATTTCGTGATGGTGTTGGGCTATGCTCGTAGGGTTAGGATTGAATCTTAACGCTCATGCAAAGTTTTCTCCCTCAATTCCCAGTAATATATCCATACATACAGTTTGAAGTTTCAGTACGAGCTGCTTTCTTAAACCCCGGCTTATGAGCATCCTTTTCTTCTTGCCTCCAGCAATTTAGAAAACATTCCTTAGTACAGGGATGCTGATAATTGAATGTGTTTAAAGAGGAGTTCTAATTTATGCTCTAAAATGTGGCATGTAATAGTTTTTTTATAGTGAGTGCACTTAGAAGTAACTGTGAATGTGTTTATTCTAGGACATGATTTTACTTTATGGGACCTGCATGCCAGCTGAATTTTCAACTTTTATTTTTTTTACATGGCAAACACTCTTGTGTGACCATATATTACTATTAACTATCTTTTTTATGTTTTTTTTTTAAATTATAAATATAAACTTACCAAAAATTACCGTTTACATGTCTTTTCTTTCCTTAAATATTTTTGACAAATATAAAATTAACTAATACTCCATATCTTAATTAATATTTTGCTTTGATTACTATATATTTATAGATATGATTTTTTTTAATTTAAAAAACATTAAATACAGAATAACTTTTGAAAATATTTAGTAATTTTTTTATTAGAATATGCCAATTAATTTTACATACACAGCATTTCTGATTATTTATATAAATATAGGTTCTTGTGAAACGAGGTGTGATATGGGTAAATCGATTATTAATGTATGTTTATTACTAAGTGAAGCAATAATATACTTACTAATAGTTTATTATACTTTATCTTATAACAATTATACTTTTAACATGTTTAACGTTTTATATAACAACCGTTTCACCCTAGGCTTTATTATTTTTTTATTTATCCTATACATTTTACTATTACTAAATTTTATCCCTATTTGTCAACGTTTTATTTTTATAATAATTTTAGTAATCATGTTTAAGGTCTAAAATTTTGTTGTTATACACAACATAATATTTCTATTTATGACAAGATATTGAGGAAGCAACGGTTATTGGGCCTTCCTTTTAAAATTAGGGCTTTTAAGTCTGCAAGAAAAAAATTCAGTAAATATTGAAACGGCAACGTCGATTTCTCCATCATCAGTTGAATTACGGCAAACTTGAGAAGTTAATCAAACTGAACATCGATCTCTGCGGACTTATTTCGAAATCAGATTCACCGGAATGGTGTACATCGATTCTTGGGACGAATTTTTGGAGAAGTCCGTTCAATTGTTTCGTTCTAATCCCGAGAAGGTAATTTCTTCGACTATGATCTTTTATTTTTTCAACTTATTGAAGTTTCAATTCTGCATCTCTCTGTTCCTTTTGGATAACTCCGTGTGTATCTCTTGATTGGGTGTCGCAGACTCGTTATGCAATGAAATACAGGCATTGCGATGGCAAGTTGGTTTTGAAAGTCACAGATGATAAGGAGGTATAATGTGGATTGTTTCTCTTTTGTTTTTTATTTTTTTAGTATTTGTGCATAGTTCAGTGGTTTATGCTGTTTTTTTTTTTTTTTGTTCATCCTTGATGAATTCCCGAGGAACTAATGACATTATTTGTAGTGTTTGAATTTATTTTGTAATTTGAATCATGGTTAAGTATCTTCTTATTAATAAGATTTTGATAGGGTTTTAATTTAATGGGAAAAGGTTTTTGGAAGAACTGAAAATTCTTTTTGAATGGATATAATTAGAGACTGGATTGATTCTGCTTAGTCCCAAGGTACCATGTTGAATTAAGTTAATTTCCCTTTATCAGTTTCTAGCATCACTTTGTCCACCAATTCTTCTTGAATTAAAAGTAAAATAAAAATAAAAATAAAAAGAGTTTTGAAGTTTGAAAGAGGGACCTAACTTTAAAAAATGAAGTAAGTTTCATTGTTAAAATAGAGGTTAGGTCTGTTCAACTACTGTTGTATTAGTGACTGAGTATGCCCATATTTTAGATTTTTATTTATCACCTTTAATTTATGGATGATTATGCGGCACCTGGAGTTAATGAGTTAAAAATAAAGGTTAGTGGTTAGTTAATTTTTTTTTTAATTTAATTATTTTATTTTATTTGATGGTGAAGATCAAATTAAAATATAATCCAACTGTTAGGATCGTCCAGGTGCACCGGTGCACCTGGTGAACTGCAGTTGGACTCTTAATTTGTATATCTAGGTAAAAACAAATCAACAATGATCTAGAGTATTGTTGGACACAATTCATCTTAAATAAATAGTCCTTTATCTCTCAATCACATTTAACCACAATTATGGTAACAGTTGCCAACTCTCCTTATTTCCTTTTCTACTCAACCCATCATCCTTTCCTCCAGCAGATTGCAGTTTTTACTTTCTTTAACAGTTTGCATCAGCTCTTGCCTGAGTTGCCTCCAACACTTGCCCCGAGAGTAAAACGTATATGTTCTGCAATTTTTTTCCCCCAAAGCTATATGTATCATCTTGTCTTATTTATTATATGAGCTGATGTAGAGATACAATTTATTAACATTTTTCTCTTCCTAGTTTATGTTCAAAACTCAGGAACACTATTCAGTCACAACATATTATTCGTTTTTAGTAATGTTACAACAGTATAATTTGTGAACATTGACATACTTGTGCATGGTTTGAGTAAGCTCTAATAAGCGTCTCTAATCTTTGTGTTTTAAGATTGAAATCATTGCTTCGATATATTTCCAAATCTAAGATATCGATTATACTTACAAGAATGATTCCTCTTTGCTTTCTTTTTAGTGTATCAAATTTAAGACAGACCAAGCTCAAGATGCTAAAAAGATGGAGAAGCTCAACAATATATTCTTTACTCTGATGGCTCATGGACCTGAAGGTATTTTTTCCATTTAGGATATGCAATTTACTCTCATACACTAGGTGAATGTCATTTAAATTTGGCATGGTGATTTTGTTTGGAAAGCCAAAAGGGGGATGAAAGATGGGAGCTTGAAATGGCTTTATTTTAGCATGCTTTAGTCAATTCCGTATGCAGAGATATACATGGATGATTTTTGTTCATTTCATTTCTCAATTAAAGTTCAATGACAAATCTCACAATTATTAAGTGTGATTTTAGTCGAGAAATAATTTGTAATTTCTCTCGTGTTTTTGAAGATCTTAGTTTATTCAAGGAAAGTATTTACCTGTATTCTGATGGTGAGTTCTATCTTCTTTGAGTTGTTTGAAGTCTCACTTGGTAATAAGTTACATCCATCAATTCTTTTTGTCAGAGTTCTTTTATTCCTGAGACCACTTCTCCCTGTCAATTACACATGGCACAAGTAAAATTACAATGACCATAAATCATTATTCAACTAAAAAGTCAAAATGAATAGATCCTAAATAAGCTGAGTCTAGAGACTTTCAGAACTTAATCCTAATGTTCTTATTATAAATTTTTCAAAATTTAAGTTCCTTAATTGCACATGGTTTTAATTGTAAATCATTCTGGGAGATTGTTTTGGAATATCGTATTTGGGGCCCTTGGCATTGTAATTGGGGAACTTGTTAAGAATGAACAAATATTTAGATGTTTTGTTGGGAACTAAAATGAGCTTTAATGTTATTGAAAAACATTTTTGAAGATGTCTTGTCAGTGGTTAGTGGAGAATATTTTCAATAATAGATGTCTTTTCAATATTATCTTGTTGTAGCTTGTAAGTACTGTAGTATATAATAATTGATATTTGGGAGGATGAAAGTAATATTCTGATTATATAATGCGCTCATTTTTGTTTCTGTAGTATTATAATTAAGATGGGTAATGAAACCTAATAGAGTGTTAATTCTTTGTTCTAGTGGTTAAGAGTCTAGTGGTAATTTATCAGTCTGATTTTTCACAGGTTCTTGATTTGAGATTTCCAGTGAATTAATATTTTTTTGCTCTGATCCATCCATGTTATTTTCCTCTCTGCTGCAGTGAGACTATTAAGTCCACATAATTTTCGCTCTGGGTCCGTCCATGTTATTTTTCTCTTTACTGCAGTGGGACTATGAAGTCCATATAATAGTCTTTTTTTTAGTCGCTTTGACCGAACTTTTTTCTTAAGATATCAAAATTATGTTTTTTGAGGTTTGAGTGCAAAGAGTTACTTGCTTTTATAAGATGCATATTTCAACTAAGATTGAGATGGCTTAGTAGACTTGTTTTATTATGGTCGGTGTTTCCATTTCTCCTGTATTTTCAGTTTGGAATAGTAATAGAATGGGGGGGGAGTATTTGTGTTCTAAGGTAGTGATAAAAAAAAAAAGGGTAATGTGCAGTGGCGGACGCAGGATTTCTGTCGAGGGGGGCCCAAATATACCGTATTTCTGTCATGGTATCACTTAAAATAAATAAAGGAGATAAAAGGGAGAAAAAAATTGTGCTGTAATTGAGAAAAATCGAACACTGGACCTGTTAATAACCAATCTGGGTACTTCACCACCGCGCTACAGACGGACATAATTAACATATCTATATCTATACTACTAATTATAAAATTTTCAGGGGCTATTATAAAATTTTCAGGGGGGCCCAGTGCCCCCCTAGCACCCATGTATGTCCGCCACTGGTAATGTGTATTATCTATTTGCTTCAAATAGGATGATAAAATCAAGCTAATTGAAGTTCATCTTGGTTGCAGTTCTATACCAGTTTCCATGAATAGTTTTACATACACGTATATCGATCCTTTGTGTTATTGTATTCTCTCTTTGGTGATTAATTGCATCAAACTGCTTTCCTTACCGTTCTAACACAGTCATTTTTTATTGTTTGTGCAGCGGATATATCCGAAGTTGGTGGAAAAGAACAAATAGAAGCACATCCACCCAGGAAAGGAAGGGGAAGGAAACAATAGTACTTTTTCACAATTATTTTGCTTACTTTGGACAGAATTACACTAACGTTCTTCTCAATGGAGATAGAGAATTATTGCTCACATTCAGTACTTTTCATGTGCTGTAAAAACCATCATTCTAGCTATTCCAAAATCTCTCAGATTTCCAGTTTTCAAAGATGACACCACCTAATTTGCCTTGTTTATGCTGGTTGTTGATTAAGTTTGTTATGTTCCATTATTTATTTACTTCATTTTGAAATGAAGAGCACTGTTGTTGGCTTGTTGCGGAAATATTTGATTTGGTCCATTGCAAAATAATTACCAGACAGACAGGGTTTAGGTGAAAAATAGTCGCGGTGGTTGTGCCCGTTTGGGCATCTCAACATGGTGATAACTTGTTCGAGAAAATATCAATTTTTGTCCTATATCTCTTATCAAATTCAATTTTAATCCTGTAACTTTTAGTTTTAGTCCTTTAAGTTTTAATTTTGATCCTGTATTTTTTAAAATTTCAATTTTAGTCCTATTATTTTCAAATTAGTCTTATATCTTTTTGAATTATCAAAATTAGTCATGTATCTTTTGAAATAGGATATAATTTATAAAATAACTAATTTTGATGATTCAAAAAGATATATGACTAATTTTGAAACTAATAGGATTAAATTTGAAATTTTAAAAGATATAGAATCAAAATTAAAACTTAAAGGATTAAAATTAAAAATACTAAAAGCTACCGAACTATAATTGGATTTGGTTTAAGATATAAGACCAAAATTGATATTTTCTCCAACTTGTCCCAATGTGCAAAGTCCAAGGATGGAATCCGCTTTTGCAGTGTGGGAGCATCCTCATAAGGAGGCTTCTTGCTTAATGGGTTATGGTCTAGCTCTGTTGCCCAATTAAATTATCATAATTACCCCTCCATAAACTATCGGGCCGAAATGTGGGGCGCCTTGGGTGGCGATTCAGGAAAATATCAATTTTGGTCCTCTAGGATATGCAAAATTCAACTTTAGTCCTCAAGTTTGGTAATTTCTCAAAAGTGGTCATTCGATGTCCGCTTTTGGTCATTTTGGTACACTTTTGGTCCTTTTTGTCCACTTTTGATCCTCTAGTATAGGCCAAATAAGGACTAATAATGGACAAAAAAGACTAAAAGCGGACACTGGAAGACCACTTTTGAAAATTTACCAAGACTAAAGTTGAATTTTACATATTCTAAATGACCAAAATTGATATTATCCCGTTGCGATTCCAACTTTTGCCCCCAATTAGTTGCAGTGGCTGGTTTTCACTCAATAAGTGTGACAAATTGGATAGGTACAGCATGCCAGAATTTCTATCAGATTGTCCCAAATGGAGCTGTTCCTGCATGACCAAGTCCTTTTCAAAGGACAACATATTACCTCTTTCTTTTATGTTGCAGATTTATACTAGACACCAGTTGCAAGCACTAGTCATTTCTGTTATAGTACTAGAATATTAGTTGTATGATCCTTCTTTTTTTCTTTTTTTTAGACAACTAATTTCTTAAATTATGAATGGTGTACCATTAGGGGCCCCACCGCCCCTCAGTTGAATTATGCCATGTGATAACCAAGCTCAGTTGAAAGATTTTTCCACCCTCCCCTTTATCACTTGAGATATGGGAGTCCTTTCTTAAATTATGGAGCATACATGTGGGTGTTTGTTATAATTATAATACACATAATAACATGGTTCCAGTACATATGTAAACTCTTTCAGGGATAACAACGAGAAATGTATTTTTAGAAGGGTATGAGTTTTTTATTCCAAAAATAATAATAATAATAATTAATTAGAATACGTTAATACATTACACAATCAGTCTCACGTAAGCAACAATACACTTTGTCTTTAATTTTTAGGGCCACAATCAGACTAATTCATCTCTGATATCACGTTCTCATATTTTGAATAGATGTAAAATTTGAATTTTAGCATTAATACAAATAATAGGAGTAGAAAAAAATGGTAGAGAGTAATAAAAATAGGAAAAGTGAGTTGTGTGATGATGGAGTAATTTGTGCTTTAACGGATCCCAAAGAGCAGATTTGCTTTATAGAATGCAAAAGGTAAATAAAGTGTAGTATTGGGCTTCCAAATACCTTCAAATTAAATCTTTCCTTTTCACTCCTCTCAATAACTAAAGTTCCAATTATTATGTTCACATTTCTTTCTAATTCATCTTTTCTTTTGGCCCTTCAGATTTTACTTATTACATTCGTGATTAGGATGTGACATGATTTTTATTTGCAATCTTAAGTTTGTAATAATATTCACCCAATTTACATGATCTAATCCATAGCATGTATAGAAAATCTATTGAAGAACAATAATAAGATCTTGAATTCCAAAACTGCTCCTTCAATTTTTTATTTTTACACACGACCTTGTTTAAGCTAATCCAATGATCACCACCATTTGCACTATTAAAGAGTATCCACAACTCACATGCAAATATTACCACATGTATAGACAAGAGTAATTTATTGATTAATTACCGTGATTTATTCCTTCGTCAATCTATCGGGTTGGGATGTGAGGGTGTCGTGAATAATTCCATCTATTACAACAATGCATAGATATAAATATCATAATTTATGTTATACATGAAAAGACATCATATTATATAAGTTAAAATATCATTATAATACGAGTAAATGAGGAGTACTTTTATAATACATTCTAACTTATAATATTTGGTGCTTTTAATTTTATTATATGAGGAGTGCTTGTGGTAGTTGGTTCGAGCCCCACAGTGGGCGTTGGATTTAATATTTTTTTCAACTCTGTGGGAGATGCTCTAAGGAAGATACATGCTGATGCTCGAAACAATAAGAAGATCAAGAAATTGTTCACCATAGCCTTCTCCTCTATGATCTACAACATATGGACAGAGAGGAACTCCCTACTTATTGGTTCGAGAATGCTCTCATCTACATGCATTGCTGACAAGATTTCGACTCAAATTGTTAGACTCTACTTGAATTATTAAGATGTATCCCTTGAGCGCTTGTGCCAAGGATGTAGTAGGAAGTCATTAGTTTTGTTAGCTTTATGTTTGTTTACCTTTTTGCATGTGTCCCCTGTTGGCAATTGGATCGTGCGGTTCAACGTGATCATTAGGATTAACAGTTAAACAAATCAGCGGAAGCAAAAATAATTGTTTACCGTACTTCTGGGTCGATGTAGAGGATGAACAGCAGAGAACTACCTCTGATCTTCTACTGTATGTCCCAAGTGTGATCCTGCTGTTGTGTGGGCAACAGTCTGCAGGATCTCTCAATCTGCTTCTCTTCCCTTCTCTCACCAAAAGAGGCGCAGGAATAATCTGAGGGTTCCAGGAAGCTGAGTTCACTTATATATTGGGCTACAGCAGAGACCAGGAGGAGAAATTGGGCTGGGCCTCAATTGAATTTTAATTAACCAAGCTTAGCCCAAAGCTTTTAATTAAATCTAATAATAATAATATAGTCCACTAAAATATTATTACTGCACTACCCGTCCAATCCCAAAATTATGTTCTGGGCACCTTCTTATTATAAGCCCGATAGTCTCCCCATGTTTAAGATATACAATGCTCATTAATTAATTAAGTTACTGACAACTCAAATTAATTAATATCTCATCCAAGAGTAGTACCACTCAACCTTATTATCATGCCGGAAATTAATCCACTTGCAAGATTTATATGATAAACCTTATGAGCTCCTCAAGGGGACATCATCAACCTATGACGGACATGGATTCCTTCTACAATCAACAGCACACCATAGATACAACACTACTTCCCAACTCACCGAGTTTGTTGATTTAATACTTATAAATCTCACCCATTGATGAATCAAAGAAATACATACTGCCCTACGTGTCGAGGTTATTGTATAGGGATTAAGAGCACGAACTTCCATAATAACAGAGATCAAGTTCTTCTATATAGTCAGTATAAGAAGAACGACCTCAGGCGGTCCTGCTCAATACACACAAGTGCACTAATGTGATTCTATAGCCAAGACAAGCTAATACCAAACCACACTACAACCATACCGATAGAGAGTCCCCGTCTATCTCAGTTGTGAGCATCTGTTTATACTTTATAAGGAAACCAATAATATGATCTTCCGCGTGTTGTCGCACAACATATTATCTACAGTATAAAGTAAATGGACTATTGCATCATGCATATAAAATAAATTATAAGATGCAATCATTTGATCAATGATTCTCATTTCAAATATTGTTATGACATTGTTCATACTAAAGCTAGACTATTAGTATACAATCCAACATCCCCAAGTGTAGGGAATCAATTGTAGCTCAACTTGTGACCAAGTAAAAATATCGTACCTGATAGGGTTTTTCTGCGCACTCCAATTTAATCCTCAAGTATAAGGATGTCAATTGTAGTAGCAAGTACCCAAGTTAAATTATCGATCCCGCTAAGACAGTTAATTATTTATTTACTATGAATTACTAATTAATCAGAATTGTGTAACCGATTTTCAATGTTTGTAGTGAATTAATTATCTAAATTACTGAAAATATAAATAACTAAATTAATTAAAAGGCAATAAAAATAAAAGCAAGTTTCTAATCAAGAGATAACGAACAGTTCTAAGGTATCAGGTAGAGACCAATCAATTTGGGTTATTAAACTTACGATTGTTCATTCATGCAGTTTCACTGAAAATACACCACATATCCCTGTTATCCCACCGAATATGATTCGATTCTAAGCTAACAGTATAATCTGGTTTAAATCCTAAGGTGCGCAAATATTACCAAGCCTTATTCCTAGATACTAATCCAGCGAACAACAATACCTCCGGATGGTAAGTTCGACTAACAAGATATTTTCTGGAATTACTACAAGGTTCTATTCACTTCCTACTTGATTGTCTAATTGCATTATTCCACTAAACTAATCAAGTATTTGATTAACCAGTTCATGAAATTAAAGTGCTTATATCGGAGCTACTCTAATCTCTAACAGATAGACAATACCAATCATGAACGCACACAAGCTAACACAATAATCCAAGCATTATAGCGGATGTCATGAATATATTATGAAGACGTTACGAAGCAGATTAACATGTCTTAATAAAATAAGTAAAATCAAAAGCTCAACTGCATAAAATCCCAATCTTTGGTCTAAATCCCCAAATCAATCAAATCAATCTATCAAACCCTAGAACTGTATATAAAACTAGCCTATGAGATTACAAGCAATCCTCATGGCTAAGCAATTCATAACAATAATCAAAGTAATAGAAATGAATAGATAGGAATTATGAAACCCTAGTGTAGGAGCAATCTCACGTTCCTTCTCCGTCTCTTCAATTGCTTGATTTTCTCTCAATTAGCACTTGAAACCCTCTTGAAAGTGGATGGATGGTGAAATCAGGTTGTCAATCTGATATGGAAGGATTAGAGGTGTGAATTGATGATGGGTTATGGATGGGTCCTCTCCAATTTGTGTTTTGATCTCCCTAATTGTTTCTAGGACTGATGCAGGGCTTTTTCGCGATCAAAACTGCTTCAGAATCGCGACTTGAGGGTATATATACGCTGCTGCATCGAACAGGCCCCGTCTGGGCCCGATTTTGGGCCGCTCGGCCCCTAGCTCGGGCCGAGATGTGCCTGGAAACTGCCGAGTGACATATAAGTGAAACGGGGACGTCGTTTAGGTTCTGAAGCAACCCAACTCGGCTGGAAATTCGCACAAAGTTGGTCCCGCTCGAGCCGAGCAGCCTCCCGAGCTGCGGAGACTGCACTACGCGACTTCACCGTTTTGAGCATAAATTCTTCATACGGACTCCAATTTAGGTGATTTTTGCGCTCATGCGATCCTTTCTTCTTTGGATTTCTATCCATATAAAGAAATCTTAGAAACTCCAACATTTGAATATGTAAAAAATCATGCAAAGTGGCTCCTCGGTACAGCGTGCGCGATGTTAGCACTTTGATCATAACTTTCTCGTTTGAAATCCAATTGGGGTGTTCTTTATGTCAAAACGACCCTATCTTCTGTGACTTTCCAACCATATATCATATGATCAATTTGGACTTCTATAAGAATACAGAAATTTGTGCAACATGGACTGTATTTTTCAGCATTCCTTCTCACTTTCACTCCTCATTCCAACTTTGAACTTTTGATCATGTTTTACCCTTCAAAACTCAACAAAACACCTTAGTAGCATCTTAATTATGCAAGATATGAAAACCATGCCATTCTATACAAAATCATGGCCACATTCTATCAAAAATGGTGTAATGTGAGACCTAAAATACGTGAAATTCCACTCTCAATAGTACCCTAGAGATAATTCTAAATTTATTATTTAATCTAATTATGACTATTCTAATTTAAGACAAATTTGGGTCTTTTAAGAGTATTACCTAAATTAACGATGCATAAAATAAACACTAAAAATAACAGAATAGCAAATAAAATTAAGATGAAGTGTTCAAGAGAGAAGATAGATAGCACTAGGCAATCCAGTTAAATCGGTTGAACTAAATCACTAGACAATCGATTCGAATCCCTACAGTTCTTATGAAAGAAATCACTAATTTATGTTAAATCCCTCTTTTAAAATAAACTTAACACATAAACCTGGTTTATACCCTCAGATACAGAAGAATAATTCCTACTCTCTTTCTAAGTACTTCATACAAAATTTCTTTAAAGGCTAGAGTACTAGACTTCCCTTTATAGGTACTTAAGAATTAATCCCCAATTCCCACTTAACAATCTAACAAACCAAATTCTCTAGAATGGTAATTAATAGATATATTAAGTGTCTAATATTAATTATTCTAATGAATAAAGGTTATATGGTTAGATCTCCTTTACCCATAACAGGTTGACAAATATAATTCTTATATAACACAAGCAACAAGCATAAATATGCATAAGACAATGACATATACATGCATGAGGATAGATTATGTAAGACAAAAATATAAGTCTAAAATCAAAGCATAAATAAGGGAATAAGTACACTGCAGATACCCAACATATTCTAGATCATCAATTCAAAACAATTCAACCTTCAGAACCTAGCACTATCCAAGAAGTACTAGCCCATAGTGTTACAGGCAACACACATGGTTAGATATGAAAACAATCTCATAGGTCTATAATTCAAAAGATTAAAAGAAAGAATAAAAAAACCCTAGATGTGGTGTGATTCTCCATTCTTTCCTTCGTGATTCTGAATCTTCTGTTCTTCTTCTCAAGTAAGCAACACTGATGAACTCCTCGGGATGGATGGATGGGATGGTGCTGTGAAAGGGTATGGAAAAGTACGTATGGATGTAGAGAGTTATGGAGAGTTAGGATTTGGAATACCCCAAGGGCTCATTTTATAATTGAGGACTGATAATTCTCAAATTATGACTCTAAAGTGAGCTTTTTCACGTCAAAAACACGAACAGGCCGAAAAATGACGAAACGGGCTCGCTGGGCGTCGGCACGAGTCGTGCCGACCATGGACGTGTTCATTTCTCGGCAGCAGGGCCACACGGGTGCTGGCTGGACACACGACACGAGTCGTTCCGTGTATGGCACGGGTCGTGCCACCCTCGGTTGCCTGCGCGACCTCATGATTTTGCTCATAATTTCTTCATTCGGTCTCCGATTGAGGTGATTTTTATGCTCACGCGATTCTCTCTTCCTTGGATTTCGAACATATAAAGAACACTGAAAATTTGTTCATTTGAGTATGGCACGAGTCATGCAAAGTTTGGCACGTGTCATGCTCCTCCGGGGCGTGCTGGGCAGTCGTGCCTCTCGTGCTGCATGTGGTCGAAAAGAGTGGGCGGCATGACTGGCTCTGTGATCGGCACGAGTCGTGTCGTACTGTACCAAAAATCTCTCTCATCCGGTTTCACTCTCGACTTCTGGTTTTGCTCTTTTTACCCCCGTTTTCCACCTAAAAATACGAAATAACACCTCACAAGCATCTATAACATAAATATATGAAATTTAATCAAAAGATGCTCAAATACGGATATAAATTTCACACAATAGTGCTATATCGGATCCTAAAATACGTAAATTTTTACACTAAACACTTTATGCTCTTTTGATTTTTCACACTTAGTATAGACTAAGGTAGATTGGATATATTTTGCTTTTCACACTGTACGCAAGTAGCTTGTAAACGTAAACCAGTGAAATAACATTTACCAATTTCACAACTTATCATTTGGATTGGATATAATAAGGCTCCCAAAAGTACTTAAGATCGATACCATATCGAACACCTCCCACTAGGTACTAATTACTCTACGAATTCATTAATTAGGTACTAAATCATAGACAATATTCCATTTCAAGGTACTATGAATTCACTAATGACTTGGTTCTCCTCACCTAATCAATCAATCTCTCGATTAAGCTAATCAAATGTTCTATCAAAGGGTTTTAAATCTAGAAGGATATCTCTATCTCATTCTAAATTAATGCACATGAAGTGTATGATGAAATGATTCAATAAACTATCCTAAACACATAATTAATTTCTCAATCTAATCACATGCCCATGACAATTAATCACACATGTCATCATATAAATCAAGAAATGAACAATCAATGATAGAAATACACAAAGCCCATTTAAGATTAAAATCAATTTGCATAATAACTAAATTATCCAACACCAATCATGGAGCTAATCTCACAAATGATATTAGCCTATCATAGTCTTAGAGAAAACAACATAGACAATTGTATCTACAAATCCCATGATCAAACTATAAAGAAGTTCACAAAAATTATAAATAGATTCCCCCTTTGAAGGTCTTCAATGGAGATCTCCTTCTTCTTCTTCTTGTAATCTTCACTCCTCCTTGCTTCCTTGATCACTTGGATGGTGGATTTGATGGAGGGGATCAAGTGTAGATGGATGGATGAAGAATGGATGAGAGGGATGGTGTGAATTGAAGGAAATGGTGTGTGATGTGTGTGTAATTGATCTAAAAATGATTCCTCTTGGTTTTTACACTCAAAATGGGTATTTGTAACCCTTGGAACCTTCTAGAACACATTCTAATCATAAAATTGACTTCGGGCCGAGTTCGGGTTGGTGCAGCGCAGTCTCACCGTTTCGCACATAACTTTCTCATACGAAATCCGATTTGGGTGATTCTTGCGCTCACGCGATTCTCTCTTCCGTGGTTTTTCAACCATATATCACACGTCCAAAATTCTTAAAAATTCGACTGAATTTTCTGAAATTCGATCGAGTTTTCATGTTGTCCCCTGTTTTCAAATTTTTCTATAAGATAAACTCGACCGAGTTTTTGTGCAAACTTTTCTGTAAGAGAAACTCGACCGAGTTCAAGAAATTCAACCGAGTTTTTGGACCTTCCTTTCATTTTTGATTTTGTCTCCACGTGTACTCCGTTTTCACCTGTTTTTCATACGTTTAAGCTCATTTTCACACATTTCCATAAAACACAAAACACAACCAAAATACACATAAATACGGATAAAATAATACGAAAACACACATAAAAAGACACTAAAATCTAAGTGAAAATATCACTTATCAATAAGGTTAATTATTATTTGCACAAGCTTAAGATCTTTACAACTTGGACAAATTTTTGCAAACCTTTTGTCGGATTGAGAACACTAGGATTAATTCATATCATTAGGTAATTAATTAATGGTAGACTCTCTATTGGATTAAATAGTTGGCTTTCCTAGTTAAAATAAACCTAATTAGATACAAAATCTAATTAGATACATAAAAATAGTAGGCTCTAAGAAAGCCTTCAAATAAGGAAAAGGTATTTAAAGCTAACTATGAAACAATCTGTAGTTCTTTAAATAACTTAAAAGAGTATCTAATGCTCTTTCTTTAAGGAAAAAATAAGTTGGTTCAACCAACAGTAGAAAGTGCATTCTAATTTATACAACCATCAATCATGAGTTTGCATGGATCATTTGTGAAATTTATTCTATGATCATTCAAAGAAATTTAAAGAAAATAAAAATAAAAATTTGAAGGTTAGCAATATTGGTGATTGTTTAATTAAAACGGTTTAAAATAAGTACTTAATCATTTTTATGACTCATTTTTCACTTCTTCTTCTTTCTTTTATTTATTTATTTATTTTTTGTTGTTGTTGTGTGGTGCTAGCCAGTCTTTCATGAGTGGGTGAGTAAAACTTTTAATTAAAATATAGGGTAATTGTTGTATGACCCGTGGTCACCCATGACCCTCTCACATGAAGGGGTGGGGTCAACCCTGACACGTGGGCTCCACCCCTCATGTGAGAGGGTCATGGGTGACCACGAGTCACCCAAGTGATCCTCTAAAATATAATGTAAAGACTAAAAGATTAACATAGGATTCAAGGATTGTGAGTGGGATGAAGTCATACTTATTGAAATTAATTATGAAGCTAAAAAGTGAATTTTGGAGTTCGTTAAATGCATAATTGCGTAAGTGATATGTATGATTAGATAATATTAAATAATAAAGACCCCTCCACTAATTACTTGACTTAGGCAATCTTATCTTCTTCTTCTTTTTAATTATTTTTTCTAATTTTTATGTTTGGTAAATAACTTTTTGAGCCAATCACATAGTAAAGTAGTAAGATTAATAGTGAAATGTTATAGATAAGTTTTAAGCTATTTTCTACTTTAATTTATTAATGTCTTTATATACTTAAGGATAAATTTCTGAAATTTGGTAAATTTATTTCAGCGCCAATGCTTACAAAGTACAAAGTACTAAGTGTTACAAATCAGCTCCTTATATTCGTAGTCACCGGACTCGGATAATACAAATTAAGAATTGAAATACAATCTAGCTATCCGATTAATGATGTCATTCGCAATGTAACTCGGGGATAGCATCTGTATTTCAAACTGTAAGGTGTTTATTTCCATTCAAATGTGATAGATCGTAGTAGAGAATGAAATGAAAAGTAGCCTTCTTGCTTTTTTGTTTGCTGGGGTGTCCGCCAAAATCTTTCGAAAGGCATCCGTGATGAAGTTTCTTTCGGAAGGATAAATTTGATCACAATAAATTATATGCTATCATTTATGTGAATTTTATAGGGTTGGTTACTATCCACTACACTCCCTAAGCGTAATTAACTGATAGATACATTCTAAATTAACTCTTACTACTAACTACAAAATTTATGTATGTATTTCCCTTTTTGCCCTAATATCCAAATTTAGATTTTAAATGCAGATTTTTCTGCACGAAATGTAGATTTTAGTTAAAAATGCAAATTTGATTGGGGTTAAGTTGATTTTTTTTCACGAAATGCAAATTCCGGTTAAAAAAAATGCAATTTGAAGGAGGTTTAGTTGATTTTTTTTTCACGAAATGCAGATTTTTTAATAGTTAATTTTCTGCATGAAATGCAGATTTTTTATGTAGTTAATTTTCTGCACGAAATTACACGAAATGCATATTTATCTTCCAATTCTCGCAATTAATGATATTTTTCGGCACGAAATGCAGATTTGTTTGGGGGTTTCTAACAACATGAATAGGAATTAATGGGAATTAATCATAATTCATTATGGCAAGTCAAGGGGTTTCTAACAACATGAATAGGAATTCATGGGAATTAATTATAATTCATTATGGCAAGTCAAGAAATCTTAAAGTGAAATACGTTGAGAGTGGAAGAGATATTATTGAGATATATTTTAATTAAGGATAAATTTGGAATTTTAACTCTAAAAATTGTACCTAATAATAATTTATTTTTATGGATGTATCTTAACATAATTATACATAGGAAGTTTGTACCTACAAGTAATTATTCCAATTTTATATTCATGCATTATAGTGGTTTATGTATTATTATACTTTAATAATTTAGTATATTAAAAGTATAATTATCTTTTAAATTTAGGAATTGGGAGAATTAACAACTTAATGTAGCTCATTGTGTAAATGTGTAATTCGCAAAATTATACTCACTATGTCCCAAACACTCGTTTACTATTTTGCATGATTATTAAAAAAAATATATAATATTTTAATGTTTAATAAGTAAATTTTAATAATACTTTACCTTCTTACCTTTTACTTAAATTTAAATTGATTATAAATTATTTAATTTTGTAAATTTTTTAGAACTTTTAATTTTAATAATATTCTATATGTTCCAAGGCATACGAACAAAATTTATTTTCGTCCGTATTAATAAATTGTGAATGATTTATAATTGACAAAACCATTTTACATAATAATATATTTATTTTTAGACTGTCATCAATAATTAATGCAAATAATAAAATTTATATTTTTTATTATCTAAGATACGCAACTACTCTTAAAATGTTCATAATTTATGTGAAAAGGCAATTATTCATAATTTTTCGAGATAGATGATAGAGTTATAAATATCCTTATTATACCGACCAAAAAAATAAATATCCTTATTATGGAACAATAATTTTTTGGGTAATTCTTGGGTGATCCGTGTTCACCCTCTCATATGAGGGGATTAGGGGTCACGGGTGACCACATATCACTCAAATTATCCTCTAATTTTTTATTTAAAAAAAAAAAGACATTTTGATTTGAGCGTGGAGACTAAAGTCAACGTTCCTCCTAATTGTGGGGTCAGGTCAGGAAAACACCGGCGGTATTTTTGTCCAATCTGCTGTGTTATTATCCTTTTATTACTACACTCATACGTGGATCGCTGTTATTGGACTCCATTGTAACGGCTAAAATGTCTATGGGATGCTCCTTGTCAATGTGAACCTCCTAGAATGTCCATCTGATTTTCACGGCTATTTTGATCGATCATTTTTCGTATAATATTGTTGAATAGATGATACTCATTTCGTTGATAAGGTATCAATTTTGTTATTTTGATAGTTTATTATAATGGCATTTATTTTTCATTTTAATAAAAAACTTCACACTTACCAATCACTCATCATTAATATAACTACTCACTTTATATAAAGTAATAATATTCCTTAATTCACATGTGAAATGCAAATTAATACGTTAACAACGGATGAAAAGAGTATATAAAAGAGGAAGGAAAACTATAAGCTTGATCCCTAAGAATAGTGGTTGGATATAAAGTGTGGCACTAAAATAATAATAGTAAAATAAAATGGGATAGAATGTGGATATTATTTTTCGATTGCTCTTTCAATTATTATTTTTCTTTTTCCAGTGAAACTCGACGTTGTTTTCTATTTTTTAATTTAAATTTAAGATTATGTAATAAAATTTTGTTTTAATTGGAGTTTAATAACACTTTATCTCTTATACCTATCACATACCATTTTCTTACACACATCACTCATTATCAAAACACATTGAGTTGATATAAAATTAAAATATAGTACTTTACTTAAATTTTTAAAACAAATATAAATTAATACTATTTGTTTGATTTACTAAATTCATCTAATCCTAAATCTAAATTTTTTATTTTTACTTGCATCCAAAACTAATATCCCTAATTTTTTTATGGCAATTTCTCCTGTGTTCATGAGTTTAAATTTATGCACTCACATCTAAAACTTATATACTAATAAACAAAAATGTGCCCTCATCAATAAATAAGAACTTATATAATAAATTTTTTTATTTTTTGCGTCCGCTATAAGAGTCTCATTTTCTTTTTTATCCACACACACTCACTAATACAATTAATAAATGGGACCTACACCTCCATTAATACAACTACCCACTACACATTAAATAACAATACTCCTTAATCTACGTGCCCAAAAGCAAATAGCACCCTTGAATCCGGGCGGAGAGAGTATTTTGTTAATGACTTTTTAGTTAAAATTTTGTTAAATCTTTAATAAATAGTTGAATATAAAAAAAAGGTTATATATTTATTAAAAAATATAATATGAAGTACTCCCTCCGTCCCACAAAAAATTGCACTCCCAATTTTGGAATGGAGATTAAGGAAGTGATAACTTTTAGGGGTATAATGATATTTTTTTGTAATAAATAAATGATAAAGTATATTAGGTAGAGATGATTTTTTTTTTGTAAATAAAGTGTATGGGGGGAATGATGATTGTTTTTTACTTTTTGCTTTTTATATAAATGTGCAAACTTAACCAAGTGGGCTAGCCCACTTGGTCACCGGGTTCCTCACACAAGTGAATGACCCGGGTTCGATTCGTGAGAGTTATAAGGAGGTTTAGGAGAATAAGGGTGGGTTCGATTCGTGGGAGTTATAAGGAGGTTTGAGAGAATAAAGGTGTATAGAGACTTGTTAAATTAACTATACTAACAAAACTTTTGTGGGACAATTCAAAATAGAAAGTGTGTCATTTGAAATGAGACGGATGGAATATATATTATTAAGTAAAAATTAATTCACATATATATGTGACTCAAATAAATAGGATCAACACTTAATTATTAAGAAAATAGACGCTTGAAAATTTTATTTTACTCAAATGTACACAGCCACCTTTTAATATGAATAAAAGAATAGTTCGAAGATTTATTTGAAAAGATATTTATTAAATTACAATAAATAATATATTTAAGTGTATGATTTTAAAATATTATAATATGATTTACTAAAATATACTAATTATTAGATAATAAATCTTATTATAATATTCTATGATAATAAATCTTATTATAATATTCTAAAATCATAACTTAATGTATCATTAATCATAATTTAATGAGTTATATTTTAATCATTTATATTTTAGTAAATGAATGACTCATATAATTGGAGAACCCATATAATGAAAAATGACATGCATGTTAATATCGAAATGTAGTAATTAATTTTTTAAAATATTACACGCTCTATTTATTCTTAAACTATGCCAAAAAAAAAAAACGAATACCATTAAATGTGACAGAAGTAGTAATATTTCTTAGTAAAAAATAAATGGATTTCTTTGTGGTAGATAGAGTAATACTATCAAATATTTGCATGGTGAAAGTCTATATCTGAATCATTCTGCTTTTGCCTTAGGTATCTCTGTCGATATAATCGAATTTTAGAGTAAAACTTTTGAGAGTCGACCTTCAATTTCATAATTTTGATGGATAAGTAAATCTCTAAATTGGTTTTACTATATAAAAAAATAATACTTCATTCGTCCAACGTATTTTTACTCACTTTCTATTTTT
Organism: Pogostemon cablin; assembly: GCA_023678885.1. Classification (NCBI taxonomy): domain Eukaryota; kingdom Viridiplantae; phylum Streptophyta; class Magnoliopsida; order Lamiales; family Lamiaceae; genus Pogostemon; species Pogostemon cablin. The sequence goes on from CM043011.1 coordinate 1,479,592, forward strand.
GGGTGTCCCAAGTATTTTTACCCATTTCATTTTTTGTAAAAATATATAATATTTTATTACCTACTTTTTACAATCCCAACAATTTTAATTAATTTTTTACACTTTATTCATCATTCTCAATAATTTTATTCACTTTTTTTTTAAATTACTAATTTATCCCTACATTCTCTTACATTATATATTAAAAAAATAAAATGTCTTAATTTTCGTACCTGTACAAATGGGTAAAAATACTCGGGACGGAGGGAGTAATAACAATACTAAAAAAGCTTAAAATTTTTTTAAAAAAGAGAGAATGGGGGGGGGGGGGGGGGGTAGAGAGAGAGAGGGGAAAAAGGAAGGTGTTGAAAGCAAAAGGACAAGACACAGGTCTTGTTGCATTGGAAGAAGCAAAAGCGTCGCGATAATACAAACTCCTTCTATTATTAACCAATAAATAAATAAATAATGCCTTCATTCCACAGATAAATAAATTTATGGACTACTTTTTCTTATTCATTTAATTTAATTCATTAAAAGATCTTCATATGGAGCACTCGAGGTAAATTCATTTTTATTTTTTTTAATAAATAAATACAAATAAGTTACTCTAATAGAGTACAATCAATTAGTATTATCAACCAAAATTGAAACTAGAACGAGATTAAATTAATTTTTAAATCCTTCTATTCATATAATATATCATGACAAAATTGCAAAATATCAGAACATTACACGAGTAATTTTTTGGAATTAATACTTCGTTAGTTTAACTACTCCCATAGGAGTGTACACCCTCTCATTTTTATGATTGTTTTTTCATGTAGATTAATAAATTAATGTGTAGCAATGTGTAGCAAGGTGAGATAAATAATATTTAACGTGCAGTGTGTAGTTGTATTAGTGTTTATGTGGACCCTATATAAATTAATTAATTGTTTTGTGTTGGCTTACTTTGACAAAAAAAGGAAACCTAAACCTTAACAACTTGGTATAGATCAAAATGAAAAGTAACCTTAACGTGGGACGAAGGATGTAATTTGTACTATAAAAATTTTAAAATACTATACTCAATTCCGCTTTAACATTAACGTTTACTTTTGCACGCAGATGAAGAGTATAAGATGTACATAGTGATATTTTAATAGATAATAACTTGAAAATTATAATATTTAATGTATAGTGAGTAATTGTATTGGTATTAGGGGTGGGCATCGGATTGGATTTCGGGTATTTCGGGTTTTTGCATCGGGTATCCAAAATTTTGGGTTGGGAATTTTATTATCCGAACCTAATCCGAAATATCTTAGACCCGAAAATTCGGGTACCCGATTCGGATACCCGAAAATCCCCTTTTTTCTTTTTTTTTTATCTTTATATTTTTTAAGTATTATTATAATAAATTAATTAGGTGTGATTTAAATAATTCTTTTTAATGTTTAATCTTTGAGGCAATATTTTATTAGAAAAGACTTGTGTGAGACCGTCTCACATAAGGGTTTACGTGAGACGGTCAGAAAGTAATAACTTTTATATTGAAAAGTGATAATAAATTAATGAAAAATGATGATGTTATTTCATGAACAATATTTTATTAGAAAAGACTTGTGTGAGACCGTCTCACATAAGGGTTTACGTGAGACGGTCAGAAAGTAATAACTTTTATATTGAAAAGTGATAATAAATTAATGAAAAATGATGATGTTATTTCATGAACAATTTATAGTATAAATAAAAAATGATAACATTTTATAGCGAAAGTGATAACGTTTTATAGCAAAAGTGATAACTATTTAAAAAAATGTAAAATGGTCTCACGTGAGACGGTCTCACGCAAGACCTACCCTATTTTATTTGATCTATTTTATCATTTTTTCTTCGTTTTTAAATAATTATAAAAGAATATAATAAATTCATATCACATCATAATAATATTAATTTTTATACTAATGTTAGGATTTAAATAGTATATTTTAACTTTGTTGTGATATATTTCAATTTATATATTTTTATATGTTATTTTTATCTAATTAATTAAAAAAATTTATACATTAAAGTATATGATAACTTAAATCATATTAAAATTAATGATATAATGAGAATTCAAATTTAAATTTGATAAGATAAGAATGTAATAATACAAAATTGTGTTTTTATAATGTAAAAATAATTGATAATTTTAAAAATAAATAAATTTAATTAAGTAATGTTTAAAGGATAATATATATATATATTATGATTAAAAAATTAACAATGCATCAAAATTTCAATATTTCATGAATCAAATTATTTTTTATAATTAACATAAGAGTGTAAAAAAAAAATTTGGGTACCCAATCGGGTAATTCGGGCACATTTTCAATACTCGAAACCCGAACCGAAGTTATAGATTTGGGTTCGGGTAAACCAAAAACCCAAAATTACCCGAAAAAATCTGATTTTTTTCGGATAAATTTTTCGGGTCGGGTCGGGTATCCGAAAATCCAAAAAAATGTCCATCCCTAATTGGTATTGTGTGTTAACTCTATACGAAATAAATAATTATTTCTTGTGATTCTAAAAAAAAATATAAATCTTAATTTGATATAGGTCAAAATAAAAAATGTGAAATAAGAAATTAAAGTAAAATATCTTTATTTGTTTTGGTTAATAAAAGAGAGATTAAGAAAAAGAAGTCCAGTTACGACCCCACTTTCAAAAATCTGCGACAGAGACGGCAGTTTCACTTCGCAGTTGCAGTTTTATTTAATGCGAGGTGAGCAGTTTCTCTCTCTCTTTCTCATTCTCTCTCTAGAACTCGATACATTTATTATTGCTCTCAGTCCTCATTTTCACCTATAATAATATTCATTCTTCGTACTACTACTACATATGTAGTCTGTAGGAGTAATAATTTGTAGTTGGAGGAGGAGCAGTATAAATATTTTGTTTTTAAAGATTGCATTTTTCCCAATTTCTTTATCTGGGGTTGTGTCAAATCTCTGCCAAAGCTAAGCAAAAGTCTTCTCTTTCCCACCTTTCAATCCCATAAACATACAACGCAGATTGAAAGAATCTAGGGTTTGTTTTGACACCATTTTCACCTTAAAGTCCAACTCAAGGTCCGTGCTTTCAGACTTTTTCTCTCCTTCCCTCTCTCTCTCTTCAGCCTTTTGCACCTTGGATTTTTCTGCAGCTTTCATTTCTGGCGTTTGATTTTAGGTGGGTTTGATTCAACCAGATTGATTTTTATCACCAGAAATGATTCTTCTCTCTCTTTCTCTCTCCTGGTTAAATATAATTTGAGTTCTGTTGGTGGGAGGTTTATTGAGTATATGGGCTTTTCAGTTTGGATGGTTGAAGGTCTGTAAATTCTAAATATCTATGTTTTGTTTTTCTGCTCTCATGTTGAACTTGAATTTGGACTTTGGGAATTAGGATTTTGTTGTATTGATTTCTGATTCTGTAATTGAGGAGAGAGAGAGAGGAGGGGGAGGAGATGGAGGAAATTGAAAAAACAAATAGTGCTGCTGTAGAGAGTTGTCATAGAGTTATTAGCATCCTATCCCAACATCAGGATCAAAACCAGTTGAGGAATTTAGTTGAGCAAACAGGGGAGGCTGTGCAGAAATTCAAGAAAGTTGTCTCTCTCCTCAGTTCAAGCTGTGGCCATGCTAGAGTGAGAAAGAGCAAGAAAAAAATTCAAACTCCTTTCCCCCAAAGCATTTTCTTGGAGAATCCAATTTGCACAACTGATGATCATCACAACCCTAAACCCCTGAATCTCCTCCAAATCACCCCCATGGACAACAATCCACTCCAAGAAAACACACCCATTGTCAGTAAGTCTCTCACATTGGGAAATCCATCTCTGGAATTGGCCTCACAAACCAAGAATCTCAACCTTCCCCAACAGACACCTCTCCCCAGCTACCATTTCATACATCAACAACAACAACAGCAGAGGTTCCATCTTCAACAACAGCAGTTGAAACAACAGGAACTTATGTATCAAAGAAGTAACAGTGGGATTAGCCTTAATTTTGACAGCTCCTCTTGCACTCCGACCATGTCTTCAACTCGGTCATTCATCTCCTCATTGAGTATTGATGGTAGTGTTGCTAACTTGGATGGAAGCTCGTCGTTCCTCCTTATCGGAGGCGGTGCTAGGTCAGCAGATCAGAGCTCTTATCATCACAAGAGGAGGTGCTCTGGCAGGGGAGAGGATGGGAGTGTTAAATGTGGAGGCAGTGGAAGATGCCACTGCTCTAAGAAAAGGTTGCTTGCTGCTTTAGCTTATCTTTAAACCTTTCTTATCATGTGATCAAATTATTTACACCTTTGAATTATGTGTTCTAATTGTGTTTTGCAATGTTAATTAGGAAGCACAGGGTGAAAAGGTCTATCAAAGTACCTGCCATAAGCAACAAGTTGGCTGATATTCCTCCTGATGAGTACTCATGGAGAAAGTATGGTCAGAAACCGATTAAGGGATCTCCTCACCCTAGGTGTTTGCTCGATAACCTCTCCATTTGATCATTTTTCGCGTATAAAATGCCGGATTTTATTCGTTTGTATTGCATCAAGCTTGTGTTTATTTGATACCATGGCTATTTGAGACTCGTGTGGATAATTGAAGTAGTTTATCATTATGATTGTTGTATGGCCTCATTGCTTCACCTGAGTTTTTTTATGATTAAATGGTTATTGTTTATGTTTTAGGGTTAATAGTTTTGTTGTCATGTCTTCTATTTCATCTGCAATCAATAGCTTTGCATTTTGATCTCTACTTCATCATATAACCTAATAAGTGCTTGTAAGCATTCTTAGATGATGTTTTCGTTTCGCTTTCATTGATGATCGTGGTTTCAAACAGGGGATACTATAAATGCAGTAGCATGAGAGGTTGTCCAGCAAGAAAACATGTGGAGAGATGTTTGGAGGATCCATCTATGCTCATCGTTACCTACGAAGGCGAACATAACCACCCGAGGCTGCCTTCGCAATCAGCCAACACATAAAAGCACTGCAGAATTCTTGGTGATCATCTTTTCAAGTATCCTTTCATCTGATTTGGCTTACATTGGTTCTGTGCATAAGATGCTGTGGAGGGGGTGGGTGGTTAGGGTAGGGTGAGTGTTGTGGTTCAGAGTAGTGGTATTTTGAAGCATTCTTGTTTTTAACATTGGTAAGCCAGAAACTGAAAACCAAGATTGTAAGAAAAGAATTCCATCAATCTTAAGCTGACTTTTTAAATTTTTTTATTAATTTTGTAGCTTCTGTAAATCTTCAATTAGCATCTAATTGTCTTTTAATCTATTCATGTTGGTTTAAATATAGAGTTGTTGAGTGAGAGAAGATAAATTTGATGAATTCTTTGTGTGATATGTTTATATTAGCATGTTACAGTTTTGAGAGGCTGTAATATGTGAATATGCACAATCTCTATTTTTTTTATCTAATATTTTTTATTTATCATTATAGGAGTGTAAAATTCTTATGTCAATTTTTTTTTTCTTAATATCTTTTTAGAAATGTAAATCTTTTATGAGAAAATAGGCACGCACCACTTCTTTTATCATAATTGTTCATTCTTGAAACAAGATTTTTAGTTTTACCTTCAAAATATATGCACTTAAAAAGCATAAATATTTTCATCTACATTCCATTCGTATACATACTGAATCGGATTCGATTCTTAGAACACCAATCATATAAATAAATAAAAATACATTTAAATTAATAGAAAAAAAAGTGTAAATAGTTATAATTTGATGATTGAGAGTGGGTAATGATTAGTGAACCCACGTATTGACGCAATATTCTTGGCGCCTTATTTTCAACTAAAAGCGTGCTTCTCCGTATCCCAAATTCTGGTTTATGTCCTTTTCAGTATATTTTAAATAATTTTCTTTTTTAACTGCATGACCAAAAGCTCTTGCGCCCCCGGACATGGAGGGATATTCAGTGTCCCCATGTGAACACAACCCTCCCCCTTCAATTCTATTTAAATATATGTATTGTTAGGAGTTTAAATTGCAAAGGGACATGAAAATTGCAAAGGCGCACGGAATGTGCTCTGTGCGCCCGGATGCACAGGAACCTCACTCTTATTTATGTCTTTATTTTTTTCAAAAATCTGTTATGCAAACTATATTATACTAATTAAAAAAAATTATCTAAGTTTGCTTTTAAAGAAACTTTTTTTTAAAAATAATTTATATACTAATATATAATTTTTTTTATAATAAATAATTGATTATATTCAAATATTGAGTTATAATGTTAAATAACATTAAATGAATATTAAAGAAATATTTCAATAATATTACATCTTTTATGTCAAAAAATTTCAAACTCTTCACGTCTTAACTTTAAATTTACACTTTCATTAAAAAAAAAGGCAGTTAATTAATATTTGTACTGTATTTTAATTTCAAAATTATCGTTCATTTCTTATTCTTACATAAATATGCTTCACAATTCATTTATATTTTTTATTTAAAAATATCAAATTATCTCAAAACAAGTTAAAAGTATATTTTATTAATATTCATAACGAATGAGATTAATAAATTTTTAAAAAAACTTATAATTAAGGTTTCCTTGAGACGGTCACAAAAGTATTTATCTTTTACTTATATAACAATTATACTTTAATAATTTATTGATCCATCTCACAATTCGTTTCGCCTATGGAGTTGCTCTATTAATTACTCCCTCCATCCCACCCAAAGGTGGTAATTTTTTTTTTTGTGCGTAGATTAAGGAGTATTATTATTATATGTGTAATGAGTGTGGATAATTGTATTAGTGAGTGGTGGGGCACATGTAGAGTCTTTTTACTAAAAGTTGGAAATGAGGACATTTTGATGAAACGCCAAATATAGTAAAATGAGGATGTTTGGGATAGAGGGAGTATTATCATACTTTTATATGGAGTATTATAAAACTTGATTTATGAAAATTAATAAAAAAAAAAAAAGGAAAAAACAAGATCATATATTTTGTGAATTGAGAAGTGAGAACTGAAAATGTTGCCTAAATTCATGGGTTTTGGGTTTGAACCTTGTACCTTCTCTCTCTATCAATAAAGTTTTTTTATTTTTTTTTAATATTATTTTTTCGCTATTCATTAATCATCAATTCATCGTCATCATCAATACAAATCGAGTGCGTCTGTGAATATGGGTGTAAATAGGTAGGGTATGGTATGGGTACACCCAATCCATACCCTACCCGTATCTTATTTTTATTACTCTTACTCTACCCTATTACCCTTAAATGTATAATCGGGTAGGGTACGGATAATATCCAATGGGTAGTGAATAATCCACGGATAAACGGTTATCCGAAATTTTTAAATAGTTACCCTTGTCAACCAAATAATATACCGCTCTAAAATATACAATAATGTAAGAAAATCTAAGTAAATACAAAATATTAAAAAAATGAAGATGAAGATTGAGACGTGAGTACCCTGCCTCAATCCCCCAATAATTAAAATAAAAATTGATATAAAATATTAGAGAGTATCATTTTATTAGTCATACCCTTGAAGTCTTTTGCGTTATTAAATCAAATAAGCAATGTGATGTACACTAGTATGTGCGTTATAAAGTGAAACTATTTTTCAAATTACTATACAAAAACATATATCTATATTTCTATGTATAAATATAAAATATAATAAAATATACTCTATATATATATATATATATATATAAAGTAATCAAGTAATTGAGTATTTTATAAATATCATATCCTACCCATATCCTCAATATTTTCAAGCATACTACCCTACCCAATACCCGAATATGCACCCAAGGATAAAATTGACAGCCCTTGTGAAGTCTGATCACTCTCGTAAGAAGAATACGAGAGAGGAAAACTAAGCGCGATTGGAGATGTCTCAAATTCCCAATTTGGAGAACGCTCCCATCAATCTCAATGCGATACGGTGAGAATATTGATTCCATTCATCATTTCACTGTAATTCATTTTTGTAAGTGGAGCGATTTACTTGATGATCTTTGAAACAGAGCCCGAGCGCAGACGGAGCTGGAAAATATCCTAAAAAACGTGAGACTTATTCTGTTTGGTTGAATTTATTCACTGGGCGATGGGTTTATTTAACTCAAGTCTGCTATTTATGGTTTATGTACTTCACGCAATTACAGCTTCTGTTTTTCTTTGAATAGATTCGAGGAGATAAGTGTCTTGTGATTGATCCAAATCTTAGTGGGTCGCTCTCACTTCTTGTTCAAAGCTCAGAACTTAAGGTACTTGGTGTTCTTGTCATTCTTATTTTTGTTTGAATTCTAGCGACTGATTCTTGTATAATTTTAAGAAGGTTAAATTGTTGAAGGCTGTGTTTCAAGATCAATTATTGGTAATCTTTTGTCGCTAAAGGAAGAATGTGAAACCGTGCATTGCATCTCCCTCTCAACGCAATTAGAACTTGCAAAATTCTTGTTTTTGGAATTCTGGAAGTTTGTTCTTATATGTTATGTTTGAAGGATTTGACTGCATTGTACTATTTGGCCCTGATTTTATCCACTTGCTGTAATATGTGATTGTATTTATTCATATGGGCAATGAAAAAAAAAAAAACTTATTTAAGCCTTTTGAGCTTTTATTGCTTAGAAATTACTTCCTGTTCAAATGCTAACAGATAACTCTATTAAAAATATCTAAGTAGTGATTCCTTTTGTGACCAGAAACATGGTGCTGAATTGCGGCATTTAACAGCTGAGCCAATTCAAACTGAAAGCTCCAAAATTGTCTTTCTTGTGCGACCTCAACTTGACTTGATGAAATTCATTTGCTCACACATTCACAATGATACATCCAAAGGTTTTCACAGAGAATATTATCTTTACTTTGTTCCCCGCAGATTGGTTGTTTGTGAAAAGGTAAGCAGAATGGCGTTGAGAATCTGGTATATATAATGAATTGTTTGACAATGTCACCGGATTATATAATATTTGGTTGTCGATAGATACTTGAGGAGGAAAAAGTCCATGAACAATTGAACATTGGGGAGTTTCCCTTGTACATGCTTCCACTCGATGAGGATGTGATATCATTTGAGCTTGACCTTGCTCAGAAAGTAAGGGATTTGCTTATTAAGTTAGGAATGCTTACCTTAACACAACATCTCTTCTAAATTACCTCCATTGTGTCTACTGTTGTGAGGATGTGCTTACAGGAATTTTTGGTTGACGGGGAGGCAACCTCTCTCTGGCATATTGCAAAAGCCATCCACAATCTTGAGGTATAGCCGATTTAATATTCTGCACAATTTTTTACTGTTAGTAGATGTTTTGCTTTTCAATATTAGCTTTTAGTATTATGATGAGAAAAAAAATTTGTCTTTAATAGGCTTTTACCTTCTTTCCTATTACCCCTTGATGATTTTGTGATCATTATGTAGTTTTCTTTTGGAGTGATACCAAATATTAGGGCCAAAGGGAAAGCAGCTACACGCATTGCTGACATTTTGAATCGTATGCAAGCTGAAGAACCAGTTAATACGTCAAATGTAAGTAGTTTTTGCTTATATTCATAAAACATTATAACTCATAAATGTTTGATAACTACAACTACATTTTTATCCGCAGCTGAGTATTCCAGAGATAAATACCCTCGTGCTTTTGGATAGAGAGGTATACTTCATCTCTTGCTTATCCTCTCATTTTCTAATTTTTCTAATTTTTGTGATTCAACTTTGTTATTTGATTCTTGCAGGTGGACATGGTCACTCCAATGTGTTCTCAGCTGACCTATGAGGGACTGATAGATGAGGTAATATTCCATACACATAAAATATACACTCTGGTTACAAAATCAGACGACAGAAAATTCTACTCGACAGCTTTCAAACTATCATTTAAATAAATGACATTTTGAGAAGCTACTTTTGAAAAGGGAATTGCTTTTAAATTGTGCAGATTGTTTATTGGTCATAATTTGTTCAACTAAAGAAACATAGTTTTCATAGCAGATAATGTAGAAATTATGCTATCATGAATTTCCCCACGCATCAATATCATAATTGGTTTTCTATATTTTCCTGTTTGGGTTTTTTTATATAAGCTATCTCTAATAGGTTTGATGCAGTTTATTGGGATCAATAATGGTGCCGTGGAGCTGGATGCGTCCATTATGGGAGGTCAGCAAGAAGGGAAGAGAATGAAGGTTCCCTTTAATTCCAGGTAAATAATATTTCGTTTATTGATCTTCTGGTAACGTGATTTGGGCTGAATGTATGAGGGTAAAGTGAAGCAAACACGTGTACAATGTGTTTTTTTTTCTCATTTCTGGTGCTGTTCATATCTTTTAGGCACAGTAGATTGCTTCCTGAATTTCTTTTATGTCCTGAAATTCTAATTGCAAATCCTGTTTCCTTTCAAATTTTATTGCTTTAAAAAATTTCTACTTCTTGCTCTTGCTTGTTAAATATTTTCTTAACTTGTGTAATTGATGTAGTTTAATTTTCCCCTACTTCATCATTAACTGAATATGTTCTAATTGAACGTGTAAAGTAATTTTTCTTTGATGTAACCATTTTGCTGTCTTCATTGAACTTTTGCAGTGATAAACTATTCAAAGATACTCGGGATCTGAATTTTGAAGTTGTTGTCCAGGTTATATACATCTTCTGATATCTGAGTAGATTATATATATATTTCTGACTGTACTTGGTTTCCTCAATTTCTGTAACCTAGCAGCTCTTTTGTCACTTACCTTTGAAGCTCTGTTTCTTTAATTGCTAACTGGAGCATCTTTTTTCAGGTTCTTCGTCAAAAGGCAACGTCCATGAAACAAGACTACACAGATATTTCGACTACTGTAAGTAGTTAAAACATTGACCTGTGAGCTTGCGTTTTCTCTCAATTTCATTTTCATTACGTGTAATGGTCAAACTTTTTCAAAAATTAATGTTGATGACTGCCACGCCAAGATTCTGACAGTTCCTGTTACAATCATACTGATTTTTATTAGGGTTGTTCTCTATTGAATTCAAGACTTTGATTTATTTGTGAGATAACTCAGGCCTATTATTGTTTGTGTTCTCATGTGTTGGATTATTTGGTTAGAAAACAAACAGAATGATATCTAATAAGAGTCTATAGAAAAAATAGGACAGTGTTAGTATTTTGGGTGGTTTGGTCTTAGACCTTAAAGCCTTCAATTTTCAATGATTTCATAGTATTTGATATTTTAGACATTATAGCAATATCAGAGTCTGAGTTGGCTGCATTGTAAAGGATCTCTCATCCTAATGTAAGCTTGCCTTAATCATGAAAACATTATATTTCCTATAAAAAGAGGGGGAAAACAGACCCATTATCTCTGCTGTTTTGTGTTTCTTACATCTTACTGGGAAACCTTTTGTGTTTTAAGGTTCAGTCGCTCTTTCCAGATAAAGTGAATTTTGCATAATTGCTGTTGTGGAGTTTAGATGGCTGATGAGAAAGTAAACCATTACAGATACTATGTCATTTTGTGACTTTAGCGAGGGTATTTAACTAAGGTTGTTTAGTGCTCTGATGTGATGGAATTGGGATAATTTATAAGCCAATAGAAAGTTGAAACTCCTTTTATTTATTTATTTTTGGAAATTTAATGACTTATAATGTATAAGCAACTTATACATTTTTTATCCTGCTTCCTGTATGCAGACCCAGACTGTCTCTGAATTGAAAGACTTTGTAAAGAAGCTCAATTCATTGCCAGAAATGACTGTGAGTTTACTTGGAAACCTGAAGCATATTTGTGGCATGAACTCTTATTGGAACTAAAAATATTTCCTTTTCTACTCAGAGGCATATAAATCTTGCTCAGCATTTGACAACATTTACTTCAAAACCGTCATTTCTTGGGAGACTTGATATGGAACAAACGCTTGTGGAGGCTCAGAGCTTTGACATGTATGCGATGACCCCAAACAAGTTTCACTCTACTTTTTTTTTTCTTAATGGGATAATTACTCATCAGTTTTTTTGTTTCTTGAATAGTAGATTGCATTGTACTTATTGTTTGGAGCAATGGATATTGTGTAGGATGCAGCATGTTTTCTGATTGTTTCTAGATACTTAATAGCATAGTTGTTAAAGGCGAAAGGCGCACAAAGGCGCAAAGGCCTTGTTGGAGCCTGAGGCGCAAGGCGCGCCTTAGGCGCGCGCCTGAGGTACAAGATACTTTAGAACATATATACATTAATATATCCAACTCAACACATAATTATCCAACTAAATAAAGGTAAAAATAAAATAATATCACATAATAATACATAATAACTCATAAATAACATAATCACAATTAAAAAACCCGTGCACAATGTCATAATGAACTTCACAATTCAAGTTCTAAACACAAATAGACAATCACAAAAAGCAAATAAGCAGAATCCTTCAATTTTAAGAAAATATCAAATGTCAGTGACACAAATGATTACCAATGAGATAAAAATCTTAATTATCATTGTCTATGGTCCTTATAATCTTCATTCTCTTCTTCACCATCAAATTGATCATTGTATTCATTAAATTCTTACTCTTCATGAAAAACATAGAAAAGCAGAAAAAAAAAAAAAAACCAAAATTTGGATATGTACCTAAGGCGCGCCTGAGTTGCGCCTTTTTCATCAAAAAAGGCGCAAAAGGCGCACAAAGGCGAGGGTTTTTTTAACATCAACCGAAACCCCAAAAAACCATGAAACCCAGGCGATCAGGGCTTCGCCTCGCCTAAGGCGCGCCCGAGGCGCGCCTTTAACAACTATGCTTAATAGGGTTGTATTTATGTTAGATGAAGACAGGTTGGATTTACAACATCAAATCGAACTGATTATTTGTGATAATTGTATATATATGCTGTTCTTTTATTCAGCTGCACTTCCTTTAAGCTTTTCAAACATCAAACTTTGGCACTTGATGCTTTCTGGAGAGTGATGTAATACTGAAGTAACCAATTAATAAAATATCCTCTAAACTTAACCCATGAGCAAATATCCAATGCTTTTAGCAGACATTCCTTGGTACCTTATGGAGGGATATTATTGGATTATAGTGCTGCATGCAATGACGGAACTGCATGACTGTAAAATCTTAATTTAAATGTGCGAGTACACACTGCCTAATCAATGCTTACTCGTTCTCTTGTATAACTTTCTATGTTTTAGAAGTTTAATAATGACGTCTACTTTGGTAATCTTAGATATGGTTGTGGTGTTATCGAAATGCCACTGAAGCTGAATATCAGTGTTGCCATTGCAGATGCTTTGACTACATTGAAGAAATGATTCATAAGCAGGAATCTCTTGAAAATGTACTAAGGTTCCTAATCTTATTTTCTATTACCAATTCAGGGTTGCCAAAAAAGAATTTTGACTATTTGAGGTAATTAGAATTTGTAAGTATTCATTTTGATTTAAACTTATAAACAATGTTGAAGCGCTAAAAAACTCAACACTTTGGTTTCAGGAGAGAACTTCTTCACAGCTATGGTTTTGAGCATATGGCTACACTAAATAACTTGGAAAAAGCAGGGCTATTTAGGAAACAGGTTAAATAATTAAATTTGAAATTTATTCACTTAAATCCTAATCAACCTGGCAAAATCTTCAAGAAATATTTGGTACTTCTGTATGCTTCTTGCAGGATTCAAGAAGCAACTGGCTGACTATCAAACGTGTTTTGCAACTTGTGGTTGAGGACACAGATACCTCTAAGTAATTTTCTTGGTGTTGAAACTCTTGCTTATTTTTATTTATAAGAATGCACTGTTGGATTTAGTCAAGGGTAAACTTCATTTTAGGTCTTGTAGTTCAGAATTTTGTGTAATCGTAAAGTAGCTCATGTTTTAATGAGTCTGTTTTACGAACAACTTTTCTATATTTCCATATGAAATAATGATCAGTAATTATGCAATAGATTTTTCAATTAAGATTGTCAGTATTGAGCATCTGCTTATGTTGTGTCACCTTAAGAACATGGTGGCTATAGTTTTGTCTTGTTTATGCAGCGTATCCTTGTCCATTTCCTCATTTTAATTATCTTAAGTACACATTTTCTCTATTTTCAAGCATGGATGATGCATACATACACATGCAATATTGAACAAAAGTGCTATTTGCTGGTGTGTGTTATTATTATTATTCTTGTTCACGTTCCCTGCTGACCATAAACCAATTTGCATCAGTCCAAATGATATTTCCTATGTCTTCTCTGGATACGCACCTCTCAGTGTTCGACTTGTTCAGCATGCAATACGATCAGGATGGTGAGCTTATTTTCAAAATTCTGTTACTCTGATATATTGTTCTGGTGCAAGGGCAAAATGGAGTTATGCATGCTAATTATTAGGGTTAAGAAATTATTTTATTTTTCTGTCTAATTACTGTAGCATGTCTCCAGTCATATTTCTGATAGCGATGAGTCTTTTAAAACTTTTATGTGCCTCTTATTAATTAGAAACTGAATAAATGTTTGACAAAATTTAGCTCTTGTATTCAAAGCGTGGACTTTGAAACTTCTTTTATCCTAGTCATTTCTTCTAAACTGTGACTCGAAATCCAAAAATTCTTTGAAATATGAACTCTTAATTATTGAATTGGCAATTTATAATTATAGTGTCTTGAGAAATGGAAATACCTACTTCTTCCGAGGACAAGTTGCTGTTTTTCTTGTCTAGTAATTTATACAAAATGGCTCTTGAATATTTAGTTTTCATGCATCAACGTCCACGGCCTCGTGCTGTGAGACCATGTTAGTCATATATATCTGAAATAACTTGCTGTTGCACACCATCACCTAAAATGGAAAGCCAATGCCTATATTTGTGTAAAATAGTTTTTCTAATTGTCTTCTTGTAAAAAATATCCTGCAGGCGTCCCATTGAAGAAATTTTAAGGCTTCTGCCAGGTCCCCATTCAGAGACCAAGAGAGTCAGTTCTCATTTACTACCACTCCTATTTTCTATTTGCTGTACCGACATATTTGTATGTAATCCTTGTATGTGTTGCAGGGTGGATTTTCTAGCATACCGTCGTATGATACGCTGCCTGGAACTCAGAACAGTTCGGACAAGTAATTCCTCACATAATCTACCTGATGAATCATTTTATGGTTTTAACCATACCCACCCGAGTATGTAATATTGGAAAAAATGAAAGAAAATTGAATTTATTCCACCACCTTGCATGTTGCCCAACATATAAAATTTGTTAGTCCTGCTTCTAATCCCACTTAATATCCTTCTTTAAAACCTTAAGACCAACTGTACGCTCCATGTCATTTTATCTAAAACTTGCTAGCTTTTATCCACTTTAATGTACTTTTGGTAGATAACCCACCTGACTAGATGGTTTGGGAAGAGTTATAGTTGGGCAAGGATTAGGGAAGAGATGGGAGAACAAGGTGGTGGATGATGTAGACCATTCCTATAGCAAACATTTTTCTTTCTGTCTAGCAGACAGCGCCTTTCTGAACATTTTCATAAAACTTTCTGCTAGGCTGAAATGCAGTTTTTTGACTAGCTTCTGATAAAATAATGTGAATTTTTTTGAGAAAAGACCCTGGTAAACTTGAATGCAATCCATATGATACTGGAACATCCAGATTGTGCAAGTACTGGAGAGATTGGTGTTGCTGCTATAATTGTGGAATTTTATGTGCTATAAATGTTGATACAAGTTATCTTTAATTCAGAATTGTGGATGGGAGGCGGGCTTTAGTCCTTGTAGTTTTCATTGGTGGAGTAACGTTTGCTGAGATCTCTGCACTTCGTTTCCTCAGTTCTCAGGTATGTACCCGTAGTGTTCAATAGTGATGAAATTATATATTTTGGTTGTTTTCACCATTCGTCTCAATGACGAAATATAAAATGTTGTGAAATCTCACATATTGAGCCAAGGTTGTGTTTTGCTGCTTTTGCAAGTACAAAGGAGTTATTTTTCTCCCTTTCAAGCAATGGTTTTTGGTGCTATAGCTTCTTTTATGAATTTGAATAAATCTAAACGCACCAAAAATAATTTTTCTGTCATCTGAGGCTAAAGTAATTAGCAACAGTTGCCAATATGAGCCCAGTGGACTGCTAACCAGGGTTATTCAGATGAACTAAGTGGCCTGCCGACCCTATTCCCTGTACAATCTGATCTTTTATCATCTGAAAACCAGGGTAATCCAAACCCTGAGTTGAAGAACACTCGGGTCAGCCTAGCTGGATCCATTTATGCTCCTTGGCCATTGGGATCCAATCCACCTAATCAAGTTGCTATAACTTTGAATAAAGATCCGAGTAGTAATCTCGTGTCACTAATGCTAAAGCAACAGTCAGTCCACCTTTGTTGAATTTGTTGTGCTGTAATTTATCTTTCTGCAGGAAGGAATGGCGTATGACTTGATCGTCGGAACAACAAAAATCGTGAATGGACGCACCTTGATCAAAACCTTCTACGAGAAGTGGTGTTGACTTGGTAAAGATTGAAACAGTTTCAAGATTAAGATAAAGAGGGTTGTGGAGGAGGTGTTTAAGATGGATTAGGAATTTAATTCCTGTGTTAGATTATTGGTTTAGTGAGTAGGGAAGCTGCGATTTTCTGGAAAATTTGGTCTCTTTGTTCTTGATTTGGGAGAGCATTTAACCTTTGCATCACTTATTGTTCGTGTGTATCTTTTTAAAATATAGATCAATGTATTATTTAATTTTTATTTTTGTTTTAAGACTATTTGATTCGGCAATCAAAATATTAAAATGAGAATTTAAATTTAAATAGGCTTCTTTATTAACAAGGCAGCTCAATTGGTTGGTTTTAAGGGTGTTCATTATTATTAATCAGTTAGATCTACTATGATTTATCTGTTCCAGCCCCATTAGTTAGTTGAATCACTATAAGATTTCTTATGGAAAGTGGTTCAATATTATTAATCATTTGAACTACCATGATGTACTTCATGATGTAATTGTATAGATGATACAATATCTTTAATAAAAAGTAGTAGAATAATCATACCAACGGTCACACAAAATTGCCTTTTGATGAAATTATGATTGTTCAGTATATAAATATATAATTACTAATATATCATACAAAAAAAATTATATTTAATGCTGAAAATATTAGTATTAGTTAAAAAAATTATTATCTAGTGAGTAATTGTTTAGCTAATTAAATTCCATTTTAAAATTCATCACTTATTTTTAGTTAAATATTGATATTGATTGATAACATGTACATTCATATGAATTATTTTTTACAAAATTAAAATTTAAGTAATTTATTAGAAAAACTTTTGAAAAATATATGGCACTCCCTCCGTCTTGGGATTACTTACACATAGTTCAAAAATAATTTTTGGTGTAATAATATAAATAAAAAGTTTTTTTTTGGTAATTTAATAGAATAAAATGTACAATTTACATTGACTAAATCAGGGATATTTTTGTAATATTATAATATTATAAAAGTATTAATATTATATGTTTCTTTTTGTGGTATACAAGTTTTTTTAGATGTACTAAATAAAAAAAAAGTGCAAATCATCTTGAGATGGAGGTAATGAAAAAATGTATTTCCTCCTTCCCGTTTCAATATTTATGTTTCTATTTTGCGCGTCTCATTTCAATGTTTACGTTTTCTTTTTTGGAATATGGGATCCACCTAAAATAATTAATATATCATCCAACACTAATACACCTACCCACTTTACATTAAATATTATATCTTTTCACCCACTATCTATTAAAATATTATACTCCTTCATCAACGTGCAAAAAACAAACGTAAACACTAAAACGGGACGGAGGGAGGAAGTAAGATTTATAGACATATAAATATTATTATTAATGAACATTAAATACTAACCCATTAGAATCTCAAAGGTACATACTTCAATTAATAATGATTGTGATGGACAAGTTAACAAAATATATAAATAAATAAATAAATAAATAAATAAATAAATAAATAAATAATCACTGTGAATATAGAATATTATATAAATCAATAGAATGATTGATTAATTGATTTTGAATTTCTAATCCTTATACCATGATAATCAAAGTTTTACTCTCAGATAAATTAATTATTATTCTAACACTTAATACTACTGCACCCTACTTTTTGTTTCACATCTAATGCAATTTATATACCACATGTTTCACTTTTGCTTGTTTAAGAGTATATTTTAGTAACTCTCCTTCAATAAACTTGACAAATACACAAAATTAAATTACTTTATTAAAGGCAACGTATTGTATTATTTAATAAAAAATTTGCACTTTAGGAAAAATATCTAGATTTTAGTCGCATTGCATTAAATTCTAAAAAGCCTTATATCATCATTAATGTAACTAATAATGAAACAAAAAATAGACATTAATAGATAATATAATTAGTATTTAGTTTTTTTTTTCCACGATGAAATAGGGTAAAAATACATCGAAAAAGGCAATGTCATCATCATATTCATTTGTACACAACAGTAAATGTCAGCAGTCCATACAAGACAAAACACACACAATACGGTCAAAAACTTCTTTTACCGCCGATATAATTACTAAACCGCCGCCGCCGCAGCCGATTCTTACTGCTACAATAATAAATACATCCGCCGCCGGCGTCGATCAAAATAGTGGTGCCGGAAGATTCAGGTCGAACAGAAACGGTTTCTTCGAATCAATAGAACCATTCCTAATCTGCTCACTCATCACCACCGGACCTACTTCCTCCATCTTATACCCCTTGTACTCCGACCGCGGCGGAATCTCGGCGTAGGCGAAGTTGGTTTTAGCCTTGGCGCCGCGGAGGTTCCTGGCGGCTTGGTCGTAGGCGAGCGCCGCCTCCTCCGCCGTGTCGAAGGTGCCGAGCCACTTCCTGGTCTTCTTCCAGGGGTCGCGTATCTCCGCCGCGAACCTCCCCCAGGGGCGCTTCCTGACGCCGCGGAACTGTGGGCCCTTCTTCATGTAGAAGCGAGGCTGAACGGCGTCGTTCTGGAGGTTTTGGAGTAGCATTTTTGTGTGAGGGGGAGTAGTAGGGGTTTGCAGGATATTAATAGCTAAGCTGCCTCTCCAACGCCGACACCTTTGAGGGCTTTGATTATTCTCTTTCTCTAATTAATTTACATTAATTTATCTTACTTGCACCCTTAATTAAATAATACACGTCTTCAATCACATTTTAAAATTCACAATATTTTAGGCAAAATATTACTTTATTCGTCCGATTGAAAGAGTAATTTTTCTTTTACATACATGAGACCCACAAATACCCACTAATACAATTAAAATATGGAGTTTACACCTTCATTAATATAATTACCTACTATATATTAAATAATAACACTCCTCAATCAACGTGCACAAAAATAAAAGGCACTCTTTCAAACGAATAGAGGGAGTAATACTTTATATTGTAATCGTTGTACGTTATACCATTTTGAAAAGGATATTTTTTATCGAAAAACATTTAAAATTCATAATGTTACTGTATTTATATTATAATCATTGTATGGTGTACCATTTTGAAAAGGATTATTTTTAAAAATATCAAAAAACATTTAAAATTCATAATGTTATTCTATTTGAAGCAGAAGCAGTTGTTATTAACAACTCCTCCTTTCATCTCAGTCATTACTGTATACTTTTCGTTTTGAATTGTCATAATGCACATTTTTTAAAATAGAAAAAATGTATATATAGAATAATACTACTAATTTATTACACATATTCCAACAACTTTACAATCATTTTTTATTAAATTATCTGAAATACTCATTTTTACTCACATCCCACTAACTTTACAAATCTTTATGGAATACATAAAAAAAAGGCAAAAGCTCCCGTGCGCCCGGGGACACGGAAAGATGCTCCGTGTCCCCATGTGAACACAACCCTCCCCTCCAATCCTATTTAAATCTATGTATTGCTAGGGGTTTAAATTGTAAAGGGGCATGAAAATTGTAAAGGCGCACGGAATCTACTCCGTGCTCCCGGGTGCACAGGAGCCTCACTCTAAAAAAAATTAACTTTTCTATAATATATTCTGGATTGAAAATATTCTTAGAAAGAAACTTTCATCGTACTTCCACAGTGAAATCCGTTCAACAATATTCAATTAAATTAATTAAATGGACGATAGATTAGTGTTAAACTATTTATTTATAAATAGAAAGTGAGATTAGAGAAAATAGCGTATTAAATGGATGGCGTGTGAAAGAAGATTTTAAGCAATGGGAACGCTCCCCGTACCGGCTCCTTCACGGGGAGACGACGTTTTAAGTATGACGTCATTAATTCCAAAATTTTTCTTTTATTATAAGTTAGATTTTTCATTAATTACGATGCGACCACAATTGATGAACATGTGAGAAGTAACGAGTTTAAAAGAGTACTTTCATAAAATAGAAAGCATCTTTTCATTTTAAAGAATCATATTCTATTATGCTCCAATACACTTTTTATATTTTCATTTTTAATGTTCATTTATAATATATTTTCTCTATTATACTCTCTCTCTTTAGTAAAAATACAAAGAAAATGAAGTAACATTTAATGTAATAAATTATGAAGAGTTGTTTTGGTTCTTCAAATTTAAAGAGTGAAAACAGTTCTCTAAACTTAAATATTAAAATAAAAGTATGTTGGAGCCTATTTTTATTGACATTCTCTTCAAATTATATATATTTTTTAATTTACATTAGCTCTTAAAGATGCTATTAGAGCCCTACTTAAATTTAGAGGTTTGCAAAGTTTGTTTTTATTTATCTGCATTTTGAAAATTAGTGAAAAGTGGAGTAGTTGTTTACATTTATTTTGGATTTATAGTACTCCTTGGATATATTTTAATGTCAATTTTTTAACAGGTAAGAGATGCGTGATATTATGTATAAAAATAAAAATATATTAATTGATGTAAGGGAAGGAAAAAAAAGTATCGATTGAGGATATAGAATATAACAAAAATAAGTGGGTTAAGGATTTATATAGTATAGGTGGGTGATTTTGAAAATAAATGTATAAATTTTGAAAATAAAAAATCAATTTCAAAATAAACATAGCTTATAATATCGTAAATGGTACTGTAAAATAAAATATTTTCTTCATGTATCTGCAGAATCGTTTATTTTGCCTGAATGAAATTACTTTTTACTACTAACTTAGTATTGATTTTTGGCTAAATATAGTGTGCACCGGGTGCACACGAAGTTTTGTGTGCACCCACGTACAAATATAAGCAAAAACATATACAATTATGAGTAAAAATGTATACAATTTAATTGTTAATTTTTTAATAGAAAATTGAGTGTAAAAAAATGTACAATTATTAAAATACATGTATACACTATTGAATAAAAAGTTATACACATATGAATGCTTGTTTTTTTAATGAAAAATTTAATGTGAAAAAAGTATACAATTATTACAAAACACGTATACAAAAGAGAATAACATGTATACAAAATAGAATAAAAAGTTATACAAATATGGGTGCAAAGGTACACCCGGATACACCTAATATACACTCTTGATTTTTTAGTGTAACTTATGATTTTGGTAAATAAATAAAATAATAAAAATAGTATCTTTGTTTCATCATAACGTTCATATATTTTCATTTTAGATGTTTTATTATAAGATTTGCACTTTTCATTATGGTTATGAGATCCTAAATCCTAAATTCAAAACCTGCTTTAATGAATTACTTTTTACTACTAACTTAGTATTAATTTTTGAGTTGACTTATGATTTTGGGAAATAAATAAAATAACAAATAATATCTTCGTTCCACCATAAAGTTTACATATTTTTATTTTGGATGTTTCACTATAAGATTTATACTCCCTTTTATTGTTATAAGACCACATAAAATAATTAATATATTTATAAAGAACTTACACATAATAATGATAAAACTAGTCACCATACATTATAATATATTATGATCTAGTTAACTTAAATATAACGCAATTTTTATGTTTAGCCTGTCCCCTATTAACATGCTATAAAGCTACAACACTATAACAATAACAGGTAATTAGGAAGATCGAATCAAGAACATGTATATATGAAATCATACGTTGTCAATTTAATTACAGTATATTTATATAGTACATGTAAAAATTAAATAATATGCCAAAATTTTCGTAAAATAAGAAATTAGTAAGAATCGCATTAAGAAATATTGCATAGACACGAACAAAAATAAGAAAATGCGATCCAAAATTACTAATTAATTGAGTACTATTTTCGTGTAATGTTAAATCAGTTTTGTTAACTTCTAATATTAGACTTGAGTCGCATATGTGTTAGATTTTACGGGATTGTTATTTAAATTTAGGAAGTCCTCCAAACTGGGCATGTAAATCGAGTTCACATAATTTTATCAAATTACTCTAAATACATAAAAAAATTATTTTTTATAGAGATGAATATTATTATTTTTAATGGAAAACATTACTACTCAAATTTTGATATGTTGTGATTTTTTTTAATTTTAAATGAGTAATATTTTTAAATCAAGAGTGTAATATTTATCTCTCAAAAGAATAATTTTTTTTATAAATTAAAGAGTAATTATATCAAAGTAGGATGCATATTGAACCGTGTTTACAGAAGATTCTCTCTTTAAGTTGCCATCAATTCTTCAAATTTAAGAACCTTCACCGAAATAGTCCGGATTCTAGTATTTCATGATGACGTTCCACCTCATATTCAATAATATGTTTTTTTTTTATTATTAAAATATTGTATTTTAACAAATGATCATTAAATCATTGGAAACAAAATCCAAAATATAATTAGAATGTATGATTTATTAAATAGTAAATGAAATAATCCATGTTCACTAAAATGCTTATGTTAACTTCATTGGTGTTTGTTTGTCTTCACTAATATGTTTGAAACCTCAAAATAGCATTCTTTAATTTACTACTACTTAACTTTGATACTAATTTGTTGTTTTCCTTTGAGGATATAGGCTTATGTATATTACATATGCTTTTTGTTAATTAAATTTTGCAAAGTCATAGTGTATACCTAGTTTGTATAAGCATTGGGATGACGATGCGTTTAGTGTATGGACATGTACGGTAGTTTTATTCATTTTAACCTAACCTACAAACTAAACTATGAAATATTAAAAGGCCCAAATGAGTCAAATGGCGGAGGTTTAAACTTTTTACTATATTGAAATCTCTTTTAATTTATGAAATTGATATAAAATACTTCAATATTTTTGTATTATTACTTATTCTATCTTTCATATACTACAATTTAGTGGTTTCTTTATTTGGGCATTACTCAAGAGATAGGGATGATGGTGAATAAACTTTTTAATTGAGTTGACAGTCCAAGTGGGGGATCAAATCAAATTGTGCCTTTAATATGAATTGAAAAGAGATAATAAATGAAAGATCAACAACATTACGAAAAGAAATAATTACTGATAGGTACACACTTTGTACCCCTAATTACTACTAGATACATTGATTTAAAATAATTATTATTTAATACAAAATATTAAAGTAAAATACCAAATATACCCCTGAATCCATATACCTTTAAAACACTAACCCCAACCTCCACCCACCACCGGACCACCGCTGCCGCTGCCGGACCGCTGCCGCCGCCGCCGGCGGAGCTCCGGCGGCCGGTCGCCGGAAAATCTGTTCGTCAGGAAAAAAAAAAAAAAAAAATGGTCGCCGGAAAAACTGCCGCCGCCGGAAAAGCTGCCGGACCGCCGCCGCCGGACCACCACATTTTTTTGCTGCACACACTTTTTTTTTCCTGCACACACTTTTTTTGCTGCGCACACTTTGCTGCACATGAACTTTTGCTGCACACAATATTTATGTGCAGCACATTAATAGGGGTAATATTGGAATATCACTATATATTTTTGTACCTAGTAGTAATACTTTTGTATGTTTGTATCTCATAGTAATTTAGGATTTTTTTGTGTACCTAGTAGTAATCCTCCCTTATGAAAATGGCCTAAGGCACATGGATTTAACTCTTCTACCACAAAGCTTAGTTTCTACCATAAATCATTTGATGAAAGAAAGGAAAATTAAATAGAGCAACTGAGGACATGAAATAGAGAGTAGCACATCCAACGATTTTACTTCTCTATAATATCTAAGGACGAGGTTCTACCGTAAATCACTTGATGAAAAGAGAGAAAAGATAAAGTGATATGTCGTAATTTTACCTCATTATTTTAGATGAATTCATATATATTGTTATGTGAGTTGTGAATTATTTAGTGTAATTATGACTTATTTATATTTTTCACACTTGAACTTTAATTATTTTATTTCTTATTGAAACAGGCCAAAATAGAGATAAATTGTACCGTCACATTAATTTATTTTTGTGTGACTGTTACAATAGTCTTTATTGCAGGAAATAAAGGTTTGAACAAGATAAATTAAGGAGGGATTTGATTTGAAGAGTATAAGGAAATTTCCCAAAAAGATTGGAGATGCAATGAACCCGGACACTCTTCAAGAAGTACAAGAAGATAAATAAGGAGGATATATACATCATATCACATACGGGATATCACGCGAGGATAGAAGCAGAACGCAGATTTGGGGCTGGGAGGAAGAACACCACACCATGAGGATCAAGATCATCGATTTCATCTTTTTATTTTAGTTTTTATTATGTAATTTCGTTTCTAGTCCGAGGGTTGTGAACCTCCCATAAATTATTCATTTGATTGTTAGGAATTTTATGTCGCAAACTTTTATATAAATTTATTCTATTACATGCTTTGATTTTCTTTATAGCACTTTGATAATTATTTTAGTCTGGCCAACTAGTTTAATTATTTTATTGCTTAATGCTATTTCATGATCCACAATCCATAATTGTTGTGAGGATTGAATTGAGTAGCAAAAAGAGATAATTTCCTCTAGATGTAATAGGGTCTAGGTTGTATTATTCCTAGCCGGTTTTCGTAGCCTAGTAATTTTATGTTTGGAGTCTTAATGCATTTTTGAGTTTGAATCCATAGGGTCACTAGAATAGTTCAATTTAGTGATCGTACCCTAATTGATGATCTTAAGAACATTCAGGTTAATTTGGTCGTACCATTAACCTAGGGATTTGAGTTTGTATAATTGTTGGCATGTTTAATTTGTGCAATTTTATAAATTAGGATATGAGAGGGGATTAAATCCTTGGACTAGGTTTTCAATTTATTTGTTATCTTAATTTTATATTTTTGCTATTTTAATTATTTATTTTCATGTTTATTAGTTGTTAGATCCAATCCAATCCCCCCTCTTGTTACTTTCTTAAAAATACGATTAATTCAATTTAAATTCAATTACTCCCTGTGGGTTCGACCCGTACTTATCCTACTACACTCTAGTGTGGATTTGTTCGAAAAATTACAAATTATATTTTGGGTGCCGACGACAGCCAGTGGCGGACGTACTAGGTGGGTAGGGGGCACTGGGCCCCCTAAACTTCTAAAAATTACTAGTATAGATATAGAATTTTTTTTGAAATACCTTTGTGTCTAAGTGGTAAAGTGAGGATGTTTTAGTTTTAAAGGTTCCGTGTTCGATTCATGCAGCACTGTTATTTTTTTCCCCTCTTCTATTTCTTTTATTTATTCCTGCGTCCGCCACTAAAGATAGCACATCATAAAGTGAAGCACTTCTAGACATGCGCGGTAGCACATCCAATAATTTACTTCTCCACAATCCCCATCTCCAGGTTAGGGTTCTTACCATAGGATCGAATCCTTCACTGGCCACCCCTCTACCATGAGATCCCAAAGGCTTGGAATTCTCCACTGGCAACGCCAATTCCAAGGGAAGATCTCTAGGGTCGAGATTCTATCATAAGATAGACACTTGTTACATATATTGTAATTTAAATTCTCCTCTAATCTTTAGAGTAAGGACGGTGTGAGTTCCTAATGGTGGAGTACATTATTTTTTTAGTGGTTTATGTTTGTTTTACCTTATGATTAATGCTTACTTTTATGGTTAAGTACAACTTTTAGCATATAATGCAATTTTATCATTGTAGTTCGTATAGTGTCTTACTCTTGTGGTTCATGATATACTTTGTTTTTCTGATTCATTGTATATTTACATGTGTTATTTATGACGTATCTTACCATATAGTTCATGACTTATGAGAAAAACATGAGTTCAGTCTACACATAAGGTGGATTTAAATATGTTACAAAAAAGTCATCAGTACCATGACTGATACAAGAGAATTTTTCTTAAACATGATTTCAATCTACAAATAAGGAGGATTTGTATAAAAAATATATCATGAAAAAGTCATCAACGAACACATGACTGATCCAAGGGAACTTTATTTCTGAAGAAATGTAAATTGGGTATAAGGTGGAAACATGTCTTTGCAGCACTTTGTTTGTAATACATCAATCAATTGGTCTAATTTCTTTCAGACTACTAAGTAACAAAGTGTTATAATAAATACTAATGAATTCCTCTATTAAATTAACACTTCGTGATATATGGGTTTGAAACTTTTTATTAATATAACATGTTCTTGCAATTTAATCTAATTTCGAAATTTACGAAATTTTAGAGTTTCATTATATATTTTAAGTAGGTAATTATATATATAAATCATAGTTTGATTTACATATTTAAATGTCACAAAAATTAAGACAAACATTTCACTATAATCACATTGTTGATTTAACGATAATGAATAAAATGTGCCTGAGATTAATTAACTCCAAAACTTGTTAAAACTGTTTTATTTTAAATGTGTTCAATATAGTATATACATAGGTGTTCTAACTCAACTCATTTCATCTTCATATTTACCTAGTCAAATCTTGTCCAAATTTCATGATTATGGATTTGATAGACTCCTATGTTAATCTAATATCATACCCGATGATAAATTTCACATTTCGTTTCAAGCATTTGCATGAAATGCTCGAAACTCGCAACACGTTTCGTGAAAACTTCAATGCCAACCACTTTTTGTTCCGTGTACATTATCTCTTGAACCAATGATCGTCTCAATCAGTGTAGATATTCTCTAGAAAGCTCATGAAATTATCTACAAATTGAAGTTTATTTCATCAAAATCCATTAGAAATTGTTCAAGTTATTAGCAGATCAATCAGGCACAAAAGTACACCCCAAAGAACCAAAATAGACTACCATATCATCACAATCCAAGTCGTATTCATGAAAGGCTACATACCGTCGATTAAAATCCATCAAACGGTCCATATTTGAAAATTCGTCATCTCGTGGATCCGCATCAATTATTCTCGACCAATCAGCTTCCGTTTCTCATAACGCTAACTATTTAAGTCCTCTCATTTTTCCCCCAAACTCACTCACAAATTAAAATCTGAATTTCTTCTACTTTCGTTACAGTGAGAGCTGAATTTGTAGTTTCTGTAGTGAATTCTCCATGGCAACCGTCGAAGATCCAGTGATCCAGAATGAGGCAGTGGTTGAGACATCTCCGGCAACAGAGGAGCCGGCAAAGGAGGAAGTTCCGACGGAGAAATTGACCAAAGATAAGAAAGCGGCTAAGGTGAAAAAGGTTCCTGCTCCGAAGAAGCGTAGCTCCGCCACTCACCCTCCTTATTTTGAGGTAATTATTGATCTGTGATGTAATCAGTTTTGTGTTTTTAATTTTGCAGAGAACGAGATCTAATTTTTTTTTTTATGTGAATTTAGATGATTAAAGATGCGATCGATTCGCTGAAGGAGAGGAATGGATCGAGCCAGTATGCGATAACTAAGTTCATTGAGGATAAGCAGAAAAATCTTCCGCCCAATTTCAAGAAGCTTTTGCTCGTCCAATTGAAGAAGTTTGTTTCCAATGAGAAGCTTACCAAAGTGAAAAACTCGTATAAGTTGCCGTCAGCTCGTGCTTCCAAGCCGGCTCCTACTTCTGCGCCGGCCAAGAAGAAACCGGCTATCGCTGCGAAGCCGAAGACCAAAGCCACGGAAAAAAAGATCAGCGTTTCTAAAGCCAAGCCGAAGCCGAAGCCTAAGACTGTAGCAGCGAAACCGAAGGCTAAACCTGCCGCCAAGGCTAAGCCAGCCGCGAAGGCGAAAGTGGCTGCTCCTCCGAAAGCCAAGGCCGCACCAAAGAGGAAAGCGCCGGAAATTGAGAAGAAACCGCCTTCCAAGGCTACCAGGACGTCAACGAGGTCGACTCCGGGGAAGAAGACGGTTGTAGCTGCTACTACGAAGAAGGCTCCAGCTAAGAAGGCTGCTCCGGTGAAGAAGGTTGTGGTGAAGAAGGCTCCGTCGAAGAGCGTTAAGGCGAAGACAGTCAAATCTCCGGCGAAGAAAGCCGCAGTGAAGAAGGGGAAAAAGTGATCGGAGGGAGTTTTTTGGAAATATAAATATCTGTAGGGGTTATGTTGTAAATCGTTTCGTGACCTTTCATGAGCGTAGTCACTTTGCATTGGGTAGAGTATAGGAATATTTTCTTTGATCTTATTTCAGGGATTTCGGAGTTAACTAGCTGTATCATATGCTAAATGCATTTCAAAAATGAATCAATAGATCTCTTCTTTGCATTTGAAACAGATCATTAATGTGCATTATCTTTGATCGTTGGTGTATAGGGTTTTTTAAGCATTAATTTAGGTTTTAATCATGAGTTGGCAGCGTACGTTAGTTTGTTCATTCTCATCGGATTTTGGCTCGTTGCTGTGTTCAGGTGTGTCGGTCCGAGGTAAAGTTCGGGGCTTCAGAATTTGAATGTAGAATGGAACATCAGATTATTGGTGAGACTTATCCTCTTCTAATTCAATCTATTTTAATTCTCATACCTTTTAATTTACTATTGCATTATGCACCTACATCATAGTAAAATTTCTGCATCTGCATTTGCTTAGTTTAGTATTCATTGATGGTGTCTAGGAGTCGGCGTGCAATGTCTCAACATAGTATTGATATGTATGTCTTGACTTCTGAAATATCTATATTGTTCTATGGAACAGGTTGTCGTTTCTCACTCTCTTATCAATATCTCTCCAAACTTGGTAATAAGGTCCAGAAATATATTCACAGTTAATTTTACCAACAAACTAAGCATGGGATTCTCTATCTAGATGATAGGTGAAGAAAAACTTTTAACACTCTAGTCCTTTGTTCTATTTAGGGATGTAAGCGAACCAAATGATACGTGAAGAAAAACTTTTAGCAGTCTAGTCCTTTGTTCTGTAACTCTGCTTGTTGGCTTGTCTTTTTTGTGCGATGAAGTTGATAACTTACCCTATTAAAATGAATTTATTTGATCTTCTTTTGTTCAAGTTTGTTGATGACTGATATATTTTCCTTTGTGTTGTGTAGTTTCAAAATTTAACATGATTTGAATGGTTTTGTGATTATTTTTACAACTTATGCCCTTTTCGCACCCGCCTGATCTGTTAATTTAGCTCTCTAATCACATCCAAGCACACAAGTGTAAGCAGTGTTGGTAAATTGATGTCCTTTTCCTAAGAATAGAATCAATGGGCAAGCAGAGTGGTAAATTGATACTTGTCTTTATTTTTTTTAGTTCATTGTAACCTGGCCATTGTGTTTTTCAAATTTTGATAGGTTTGAGTGAATTTGTAGGAAATGGAACCTAACTCTGTTTTGGAGTGCAAGACTGACCTGCGGGCAACTGTACGTTTAGAAAACTATTCAATTGTTCCCCTACATAATAAGTGTCTGTTAAGAAACTATAATCTTAATTAACCTAAAGTCATTTCTCTAGTAAGTTTAATAATTAATTAATTCTTGGTAATTAATCTTTTGTGAGTTGATATAGTAGGCAACTGCTGCACACGCACATCTATATATGTTGCTTAATAATTGTATGGTTTTTTTACATTCAATTTTTCATTAAAAAAATAATCAGAAAATTTGCTGACATTTTTATTCATTAATTAATATATAGTATGTTTTTTATAAGTGTATAAGTTTATGAAATGCATGGTGTAGCTGGATGCACCAGATAATTTGCCATCTTACTATGACGATGTTTTGAAGATGGTAAGGATGATAGGGAAATTATTTAATTCACTTATGGGTAGGAGGGGGACAAGTGGTAGGAAGGCATATGATTTCGATGAAAGTCAGCAGAGGGCTGAGAGTGGGCGTGTGTTTTCGCGTATCCAGTCTGAGTCTGATGATGATGAAGTGATTGAAGTTGATGATAATGTGAATTGGCTTCTTTTCTTTTGTAGTAACTCAATAACTCAATCACATGAATGTGGTAGTATAGTATGTCCAACAAATTCCTTACGTACACATACCCTTCATTTTGGGGTGGGGGGTTGTTGACAAATAATAAATCTCGTTTAGAGAAAGTAAAGTAATAATCGATAGAAATTTTTTTTTTTTGAATAATTTCACTTTTTATTAATTAATTACACTTTTTATTTATTATAATAATGGTTCGTAAAAAAATAATTATCACTTTTTCTTTATTGGATATCATTAGTTCTTAAAAATATTACTATTACTTTTATTTCTTTTAAAATATAGTGTTTATTAAATAATTTAATTAGACATTTATCATTTTTCTTTTATTAGATATATCACTTTTTATTTCTAAGTGTTTACTTGGGTTATATACATGTTTTGTTTAAACAGGTTTGGTGGATGCTATTTGAAGTTTACAAAGCTTATTTTCATTTGGACAAACAGAGGCTAAGCCATCTTTGAAGGCTATTATTTTTGTTTAGCTTCAGGCATTAAAGAAAGATTTGGTGTTGGATCAAGATTAACATGCCATTTGGCCTTGAAAGAAAGATTTGGTTTGGAGTGGAGTGGACAAATTCTAATTCCATCTTTTCCTTTTTACAACTTACTTCAATTACAACTCTCACAAATTTGTACCTTGATAACCTATAAGTGTATTACTTAGAATAAAAATTTTCATGACAAATGACATTAGGAATTGATCGAAAGTCATTTCGAGATGTAACTCATAATTACTCGTGCTTCTCCATCTTTAAAAACGACTTCTTTATTCAAAGTTTCAATTAACATCGAGATAATGAATCTTTAAACGTTGCATCTATCATGTTGTTTATTCTTACTTAACTCAAAAGGAAACGAGTCACTTTCTTCATTTACGCCTCATCCAACCTCTCAAAATTACTTTCATTTAAACTTTGTCACTTCCTAAAATACTAAAAAAATTCCAAAAAATCAATAAAATTGATAAGGAAAATGTTTTATGGTTAGGAGGGAGTTTTTTTTAGGTCTCCCTCCACAGAAGAACAATGATGAAAACCATTTGAGCGAGGATCTGAAGCCATGACTGAAAATGGTCATCTGCAACAAATTACAAGGGGTAAAGATGGAAAACTAATCCATCAAAATTAAATGATGAAATAACATCCCCAAGAGTATTAAATTTTTACAGGGAAAAAAAATGATGATGCAGCCATAAGTCTATATAGGAGTTGCACACGTCGTTCGAAAATGTCCGATCTGATAACACCGGCTACAATGCACCACCCGCTTTGCCCCGCTCCGCTCCCCACTCTGAGCTCGTCTCTTCCGTGGTTGTGCCGGTGGTGGCCTCAGCCACTTTGGAGGGTTCACTACCACGTCCTCCATTGGATCTTCGCCCTCCGCCACTCCAGACATCTCGTGCCACAGCGTCCTGTCAGGAATCGGATGGATCGTCTCAGAGTATGCTTTCCGATACATAGCCAGTGTGAAACAACTCTCACTGAACCGATGGACGTTCTGCCTACAGGAGAGGAGTGCTGCCACGGCGTGAGAGCATGGAATGCCGAACACTTGCCACCCTCTACACGAGCAACTACGGTTGCGTATGTCCACCACATTGTTTCCTTCGTGTGATATGACTTCAAACTCTGCTTCGTTTGCTCGGAGAACCTGATATGTACGGGCGCTCTCCAGAGCCTTTGTGACTTCCCGTTCAGCAGAAGGAACCAATATTGACGTCCACTGCATGCTTGCTTCACGCCTCTCGTTAAACCAAGTCATTAGCTGCCTACGGATACACTCCATCATCTGAGCTATTGGTAGTCCGGATGCTTCGAGAATCCAAGAATTCAGTGATTCAACAATATTGGCTGATAGATTACCAAAACGAGATCCCTCAAATTGCGAATTGGCCCACAACTGAGCTGGAACTCTTCGAACCCAGAAGGCAGCATCTGGGGATATCCCTTCTATCTCCAATATTTTCGAGTCGAATTCCATGAGTGTGAGAGCATTTGCAGCTTCCCAGAGAAGGTTGCTGAGAAGAGCATTGTTGAACTCCTTCCGGAAGCTGTCACTGAGATGAAACATGCAAAATCCATGAAAAGCAGTGGGAAAGTTCAATTCAACAGCATCAACAATGCTCTTCCTCCTATCCGACAAGATTGTAAGTCTTGGCATATTCCCCGTGTTTGTATCAAGAAGTTTATGAAGCTCAGAAAGAAACCACATCCAGGTTTCGTCATTCTCTTCATCCACAACACCAAATGCTAATGGAAAGAGTCCCCCGTCTCCGTCAAACCCTGTAGCGAAAAGCAGAATTCCAAGGTATTTATTTTTCAGAACAGTACGGTCAAGTCCGATAAGTGGCCGACAAGCATTCAGAAACCCGAAAATTGATGCCTGATACGAAATAAATAGGCGCTGGAAACTATTGTCTAATGGATTGACACAGACCGAAGCCATACTCCCTGGATTTGTTCTTCTGACTTGGTTGCAATATAGTGGCAAAAGACGATAATCCTCTTCAAATGAACCACGAAGAGAAGCGATAAACCTCTCCTTCCCTCTCCAGGCTTGCTTGTATGATAAAGTTATACCATGAACACGATGAATGTCCTCTAGTATCTCTTTTGGCTTGCTATGAGGGTTTTCCCTAAGGCGTTGTTCCACAGAACTAGCAACCCATTGCACAGAGGCTTGCTGATGACCAAGATGAGCTATTCCGGCACATTTATGCTCCGAATGAATAGTCCTAATGGTAAAAGTAGGAACCCCTGGAAGCTTAGCAGCATGAACTCGCCATGGGCATCCCTCACTAGCACATCTAGCAGTAAAACGAGTCTTATCTGACTTAACTGTCTGTATCTCAAAATGCAGAGCAATTGCCATATCCCTTAATGCCCTTCGACAACTCTGGACATCAGGAAACTCTTGCCCCACACTCAGTTCATGGGTAGGTTCAGGGATCATGGTTCTAGATTGAACAATTGGAGAAGTTGTCACAACTTGAAGCTGATTCGCTGAAAGATGGGGGCTGCAGATGGAAAGCATATCAGGATTCTGATCGATAACCTCCAAGTTGTCAACATCACAGTTATCCAAATCAACCAACTCATTATTCTCATC
Organism: Pogostemon cablin; assembly: GCA_023678885.1. Lineage (NCBI taxonomy): Eukaryota > Viridiplantae > Streptophyta > Magnoliopsida > Lamiales > Lamiaceae > Pogostemon > Pogostemon cablin. Next base: position 1,512,900 of record CM043011.1, read on the forward strand.
AAAATCATATTCATCAACCTCAGAGCTAAGAGCCAACTGTCTATCATGGTTCTCTGAGCCACCATTGTCCTGATCGATTCCTGTTAGCCCACCTTCACCAATTACTACTTTCTCATCAACCACATCATACTTCGTCTCATGTTCGTCCACATGTTCATACTCACCATGAAACTCACCATCGTCACCATGTGGAAGTGACATTTCATGGTCGATGGACGGAGCAAGAAAATAGCTATGACTCATATTATGACCCAAACCTATCTCACTATCATCCATTGGCCTTAGATCCATATCAGGCTCATGGTTTTCAACCAATGTTCCTAACGAATGATTCCGTTGATCCACTATGTCATGACCATGCGCAATACCAAGATGTGGGTCCTGAAGTATTCGCATACCTCTACTTTCACCAATTACCAGATCTGAATTCCCCATTTATTGCACTCTTAAGCTATATTTACTCTAATCATTCGAAGCTTCCACACCAAGTGATAACACCTGCTGCTAGTAAAATTTAAAAAAACAAACTCAGGGTGATCTATAACACTTCCTATTATGCAAAAAACAGGCCAAAGGTATAACCTTGAACAAAAGTTTGCACACAAGCTACAATAAAACTCAAGAAACTGCAGGATCAGAAAAAAAAGGAAAAAAAAAAAGAAAAAAGAAAAGGAACTAACTTCCAAATCAAACTGCAATGCAGATGAATTCACACGTACATTCTATGTTATAGACACTGAACAAAACAAAATCAGGTGGAATTCGTCATGTATCTCACTCTTAAAAAAAAAAATCTCAGTATGGGATTAGATAATAGCAAAACCCTAACCCAAACTCAAACCGTTCAAAATTAAAACAGCCTCGATTTCATCGAAACCAAATATATCCATTTGACTTAATTAAAAAAATAAAATAAAAAGAGAGACAGAGAGAACGAACAACAGAGATTGCAGACAACCGCAAACAATCAAACCGAACAAAATTAGGGTTTACACACAGATCAAAACACAGAGAGAAGAGGCAGAGTGAGAATTTAATTTTTGGCGGGCAATATGTGAGAGGAGAGAGAAAGAGAGAGAAGGGAGAGAATTGAAAATACCTGGAAAGAGGAAGGGCATAGGAAACTTTGATTATTTTGAGGGGCAGAGGAGACACACAGGCGAAGGGGGAAAGATGGAGGATCAGAGGGAGACGGAGGGTATTTTCGTCATACGGGCTTCTTCCCATCCACCCTAATTTATATTATTCCGGCTTTACCCCCTAGGCCACCACTTTTGTGTGGTATGAGGGTAATATAGGAGTTTCACTTTCAGGTGTTTTAATTAATTGAATTTAACAAAAATAAGTACTACTTAATCAATCCGAGATTTTCTAATATATCGAAGTCGATAATTAAGTATTATATTTGTGGGTGTCAAACAGATCTTTCGACATATTACTATAGATATTTCCATAAAGCCAAATTATTCTATGGTAAGTTATTAGTATGTAATTTATTTTGTCTTTTTTTCATATAAAAAATAGTGTTTCAAAATAACTCTCAAGTACATTAAATTATACTTTATCAGTCACATGAAAAGGTGTATTTTTTATTTATTTTTACTTGAATTAAGGAGTTATTTATTTTTACTTGAATTAAGGAGTTACTATTTAATATATAGTGGGTAGTTGTATTAGTAGAAATGTGGACCCATATTTTATTTTAATTGTATTGGTGGATATATGTAAGTCCTATGTGTGTTAAAAATAAAATGCGACTAAACTTGTGAGGGGATGGAGGTATCTGTATTCCTGTATATGTGGAGTGACCTCATTGTTTACACTCATTGCGTGTTGAGATGTTATTTTTTTTATATATAAAAAATTGTTACTCTTTGACAAAAGTAATATTCCCTCTATTCTATAGAAATTGTGACATTTTATTTTTTGGATTGTCTCACAGAAGTTGTCAAATTTCTTTTTTAAGTATATGGGTCCCACCCAAAAATATTAACATATTCACATAAGACCCACACACACTCCACACACCACTAATATATATCCACCACATATTAAAATATTATATGTTCAACCCATTATCCATTAAATTATTATACTCCTTAATATCTGTGCAAGAAAAATGATATTCCCTCCGTCCCATAGAAGTTGACACACTTTCCTTTTTGGTTTGTCCCACTAAAGTTGATACATTTCCTTTTTAATACATGGACCCACACAAAAACAATTAATCTATTCTCATGGGCCCCCACATATCACCTCTAATACAACTATCCAGTACACATTAAATATTATTTCTCTCATTTCACTTTACTCCACTTTGCATTAAATTATTATACTCTTTAATCTCCGTGCCCAAAAAAAATTATACCAACTTCTATGGAACGGAGGAAGTACAACTAGGACGGAGGGAATATTATTCAAATATGTTTAGCCACAACCTACTATAGACTCTTAAGAGGCTGCTCTAGTATGGGGTTTGATTGTTGATTAATGGACAAATTATCACTATGTTCCAGTTGATTTGGTCATGTTTATAGTAGTACATAGTAGTATATATCACAAAATTTAATGAAGTGAGGAATAAAACAAGCATGAAACACAAGAAAAAAAATATTATGTTTCTGAAACACAAGAAAAAAAATATTACTTGAAACATAAGATGAAATTATAAATATGTAAAAAGAATTAATATTATGTTTGTTTTTAGACCAAATTTAGATTCAATTTTCTTTTCTAGTCACCTTCTAGTAAAAACATATTATATAAATCTCACTTATCTTTCACATACATTATATTTACTTATCACATATCAACCCATAATTGATCGTCGTTGAATTCACCTAGATTTTAGGTTGTTTTTGTGTTTGTTTTGTATGTTTTCGTGTTGTTTTTCGCTTCTTATATGGTAGAGAATGAGGAAAATATGATTCTAATGTTAAAATATGCACATACAGATGTAACGGAGAAGAAAATGGTGCAAAAAGAGTGAAAATTAGTAAACTGACATAAAAATTCGACCAGCATCACATAAATTCAGTCAAATTTTTGTGCAGAATCAGGGAAAAAACAGAGCATTGGTAGTTGAGCATACTGACATAAAAATTCGACCAACAGCAGATAAATTCGGTCGAATTTTTATGCAAAATTGCAGAAAAATTCGACGTCTCTCACAAAAATTCGGTCAAATTTTTGTGCACTTTGCCACATGTCCAAAAAATCAGTTTTAATTCCCATTTTGGCCACTTTTTCCCCAAGTTTGATTGAGGGAGAGTTGGGGAGACCCAAAATTGCCCACACACACTCATTCACCATTTTCACACACACTATCATCCCCAATCCATTTTCTACCTCATTTTCAATCAATTTCTCTTCATTTTCCATGGATCTACACATCTTCCATCTACCCATCGCATATCTATGGAGGATTGAGGCTTGAAGAGTGAGATTTGCAACTTGAAGGAAAGATTCAACCCAAATTCGAATAGGGAAGAAATTTACCTTTGATTTTGTATTTTCTTTGATTTTTTTGCAACAATGGATATTTGTAAGCATTTTGAGAATGTTTTCATGATGTTTGTTGTTGGCTAGACCTCTTGTGAGGCTAGCCACTTGATGGATTAATGATCTATGAATTTGTTGGATTTTTAATAGTTTAATTAATGTGATTTTGGAATTTCTTACATGATATATGATTAACTTAATTTGTATTATGATGTGTGTGGTTGAATTATCTATTTATGATATTAAGATGACCATTCAAATATTGTGATTAGGGTTTTGATTGAATCATGTTATAATATGAATTTTGTATGTTAGTGTGTGAAGTATGTGGTAACATCTTTATATGCTTAGAGCATTCATGTGAGAACACTTGATTGATTTATCATATTTGGTTGATTAATTAAGTGAGGAGACCAATCTTGTTATCATAGTACCTTAAGGGAATTGAGAATGAGATTCAATCTTTTGTGCTTAAAACTTGTAATGAGTTGAGAACCTAATTGCCTTGGCCTAAGAATTAGGGGATTATATGTGATTCCTTCTATTCCAATTATCATTGATGTTTACCATTTGAATCTAACATATCTATGTTGTGTCCTTGATCTTGATTGTGGTTAGCTTTGCTCCTTTTTAGATTGTTACTTCATCCATCTCACATTCATCCACCCATCCATCTTCCATGTTCATTGTATTTTTCTATCTTTAATTGCTTTCTTAGTTGTTAATTTGTAGTATTAATCGACCCCCTTCCTTATTGATTAGTCATTTTAGAGTGAAACATCTTTCAAATATGACTACCCACTTTCGTCCTTGGGTTCGATAAATCTAAATTTTGCACTTGGTCACTACGATCTACTACGCGATAGAGTATACTTGCTCTAATCAATTTATACCAAAATTGAAACCAAGTTCAATAATCTTACCCATTAATTTAATATTTGTTATACTTAAATTGAAATAAATAGAGCATATCATTTGTTAAATTTACTAAATATGCATTGATTCTTTCTTATTTCTGCATAAGCCTAAACAAACAATACCTTTAAATGAAACATAGAAAATGAAACAATATTGACAAAAAAACCCAAACCGCTTTATCATTTATAGGGAACATTGTCATAATGGGTGATTTTAGGGTGCACTGGTTGCACCCTTGTTTAGGGTAGAAAATGGATAGTGAGTGGTTTTTTTTAAAAATAAATTTATTTATAATTCCTCAATCCCGGATATTTTTATCAATTTGTACCGGCACAAAGATTAAGACGTCTTATTTTTTTTAATATACTATAATGTAAGAAAAATATGAATAAATTAGTAATTTAAAAAGAAAAAAATAAAGTTGTTGGGAATTGATGAGGTAGAAAAGTAAGTACAGTTGTTGTCATTGATGAATTAAGTGTAAAAAATAAGTAATAAAATATTACTCCCTCCGTCCCGGGTATTTTTACCCGTTTGTACGGGCACGGAGATTAAGACGTTTTATTTTTTTAATATATAATGTAAGAGAAAGTAGTGATAAATTAGTAATTTAAAAAGAAAAAGTGAATAAAGTTGTTGGGAATGATGAATAAAGTGTAAAAAAGTAGTTAAAGTTGTTGGGATTGTAAAAAGTAGGTAGTAAAATATTATGTATTTTTGCCAAAAATGGAATGGGTAAAAATATGTGGGACATCCCAAATGGAAAGTGGGTAAAAATACGTGGGACGGAGGGAGTATGTATTTTTACCATTAATAGAATTGATAAAAATACGTGGTACAGAGGGAATATTTATTTATCTAATAATAGTTGAGATTAGATTAAAAATAAATTTAATGATTAAAATAATCCAACTACACCGTAGTTGATGTCTGTCATGATATAATTGAAAAATATTTAAATTCTAAAAAATAATCTATCGATCGATAAACGTAATACTAGAAAAAATCATAGAAGTAGGGAAAACAAAAAAAATCTATTTGAAAATACGGTAATTAATTGGGATTCTGTAAATTAGGTGGATTAAGATGAATCATTATTGTTTAACCGGAGGAAATTTGAGAGTGTGAAATCTGAAAATTCACTTTGTTTCACCGTGTCATTTACCAGCGAAAGACGCCATCGTAATTTTCTTTTTATTTTTAAGAAAAAATTAAACTCGTTTCTTTTCTCTTACACAATAATAGTTGGACAATCATTTTCATGATTAAGTGATCATAATTCATTATCAACCACCTGTTTTTTCTCCCTTCTGTTAATGAAATGGCATTGATTAGCTGCTGTTTTTGGTTTCTTTGTTTTTTACACTTTATTGTTCATTGGAAATGCATTTCCGCTTGTTTTGATTGATGGGTTGCAATTACATTTCTTTTCTGAACAATGATTTCATGATATTTAGGGTTCCTTTATTTATCTGCGATTGGAATCTGTATGAATGAGTGAAGCTATCATGGTCAATGTTTCGTAATGGGTTTAAGTTTGCTTGATTTCTTATGCATTTTTTGGCAATTTGTTATGATTCCTGTTTTGGCTTCTTTTAGAAATTAATTTATTTTTCTTCCTTCCTTCCTTCCTTCATGCGGCTGTTTTTAATGGTTTTCTTTTTTAATAAATATTTGACAGCTTGATTGGTTCAAGAAGGTGTTTTCTATGAAAGCATATATCTTTCTGAGTAATGAAAGAGTGTGAAGCAATGTAGAATTTGATTCTCAGGGGATTTCAGTAGTTTCATGGAAATCGATTCTATTGCTGGCATGGCTTCTGAGCTTTTATATGTTAGAAAGAGGAGAAGCAATGGAATTTTTGATGTCTTGACATCTGCTGCCTGTGAATGGTTCTTGATAATGATGCTGTTTGTCAATGCGGTTTTTTCTTATTTGTTAAGAAGATTTGCTCATTATTGTGAACTTGAAACACCTTGTCCTTTGTGCTCAAGGGTGGATCATGTTTTCGGGTTGGGAAGTTGTTGGAGCTTAGTGTGCCGTAATCATAAAGAAGAGATGTCATCTTTAGTATGTTGCTTTACACACGGTAATCTTGTGGATGTTCATGGGATGTGTGAAGAATGTCTCTTGCCAATTGTAAAGCAGAACAATTCCGAGTCTCATAAGTTGCTCGTTGGTAAAATGTGGCTGGATGTCGAGCGATCTGTTCTCCAAAGCCTTATGGTGAATAAGCATTTTAAACTTGGTTCCTCAGAGAGTAGGACATGTTCATGTTGCAAAAAGACTTGGAAAGCTAAATCTAATGCTGAAAGATTGGTAGAGCTTAACAAAGTTGGATTAGGTGCTTATAAAGCCAATGTCAAGCCTCCTCTGCCACGTGTACCATCCCAGAGTCGTATGAGACGTAGGGATACCTTGAAGAGGTTAAGAGGTAAGTCTACAGGGCCAAAGAAACAAAGACAAACTGGAAGCAACAGCATTGACACTTTATGTAATGAAGGATTTTCCGCATTCAAATTCTCATCCGATTCTGAGTCAGAGCTGTCAGAGGATGATGACGGTGGTGGTAGTGTGAGTTCTGATATCAGTACAAGAGACCTTCCTCAAATGCCAGTGAGTAATGTGGTTTTGAATGAGTTGAAAATCGTCTCTCCACCAATAAATGGAAAGAATGAAGAATGTTCAAGTGAGGATACTTCAGTAGAGTGTGAGCTTCGTTATTTACATGTCATTCCTCCTTCGTCCACTGTGGATCTTACAGAGAAGCGTAAGCTCAAACATTGCCTCTCACCCTCTATATGAGTGCGTATGTTAGCATGCTATTCAAATGAATCCTTAAGTTCGTGTCATTCTGCAACGACTTCTGGTTGTTTTAGCTTGTGTACTTTTTTTTGCAGATACAGATACTGGAGGAGCCTCTGAAAACATGTGCATGTCTACGGATGTACTAAAAGCTGCTGCCGAGATTTCTCTGGGTGAATCCTGCTCACCAAATTCAAATTGTACGGATCAAACTCATTCATCGAGCCAGATTGCTGAACATAAGGAACCGTTACATGAACATGAAGTGGACACATTGGATACTACAAGAACGGAAGAGTATATGAAGCATGTATCACAATTGTCTACATCTGAGGTAGATTTATTGGTGAATCATACCAGTCTAGAACCTTTTGAAAAACATTATGAACCAAGAAAAGAGGAAGAATATAGTTCTTGGTCGCTAAAGAGAAATGACTCGAGCTATGAATCTTTAGATGGTTTCAGTGTTGATGATATTGAAAATGAAAGTGTTGTTGATAGGCTAAAACGGCAGGTTGAACATGATCGAAGTTGCATGAAAAATTTACTCAGGGAATTGGAGGAAGAAAGAAATGCTTCTGCTGTTGCAGCAAATGAGGCAATGGCAATGATTACTAGATTGCAGGAGGAGAAGGCATCACTTCGGATGGAGGCTCTGCAATACTTACGAATGGTGGAGGAGCAATCACATTATGATATGAAGGCATTGGAAACGGCTAATGACCTCCTCTCGGAAAGGGAGAAGGAAATGCAAGACATGGAATACGAATTAGAATTCTATAGAAACAATGAATCAAGGTTTGAGGGTTTAGGAAAAGAAACCTCAGTTTTGGAGAATTGTGCTGCAGCCAGTTCTGAAGAGCCCCCTGTTACTTCTACTGAATCGAGATCTGCTGAAATTTTAAAACCCAATGGTAAATATGAACCCACGAGTGACGATTCAGTGTCGTTTGATGATGAGAAACTTTACATTTCGGGATGTCTGAAGAAATTGGAGAAAAAACTGTATAAAGCTTATTGTAATGGGAATGTAGAAGAGATGACTAGTGGTCTAAATTCGAATAGGATAAAAGATGAAGTTGGGAATCTGCAAAATTTCCCTCCTAAAATGGACTTATTGTTAGATTTTGAGAAACACAAAAGTTCCGAGTCAAATGGAAGTCCAGCTCGATACAATGCCTCAATGGACACTCCTCCTGTTGATGGAGAGGAAATCGATTGTCACTATCAAACAAGTGATAACTTAAAGTCGGTTGCTTTTGAGAAGGAAATTGCAGCACTTCGTGAGAGATTGGAAGCACTCGAGACAGAGCGAAATTTACTCAATTATGCTTCTAATTTGCTTCAAAATGGAAAAGATGGAATGCTTCTAATTCAGATCCTAGCTCATCAGCTACAAGAGTTGCGGAAGATAGAATTCAGAGAAAGATGACTATGTGTTCATCGTGGTTCGTTTCTCTCAATTGCAGCATATTGCATCTTTATTACTGTAGTAGAACAGTGCTTAGATGATTCATGTGCTTCTCAAAAACACCTCAAGCATAGCCATTGAGGTATTTTTCCTAAAACTCTGGCAATACTCTATATAAGACGTGAGTTCATTTAATGATAGTTAGTTGGTTGGTTAAAGAATGTGGTTCTTAATATTTGTTGAGGATTTATTGTTCATGTATTATGATATGATCAAGTGATTCAAGGAAAATTAAAAAATAAAAATAAAAATTCTGACATATGATGATATGGTTGGTTATTTTCATTGATCAATACCATTTGTTAGAAGAATTGACATTTTCAGAGTGCAGATGAAAATATCAATGAACTTAAATGTAGTGTCATTTCATGTTTGCAATGACTATGTAAACCTAGTGTAATTGTTTTCCAGATGCATGATTCGAACAGAGAGAGCGAATCGAGGGCAGCAAAGTCAGATTCAAGACACATCTTAAATTAAATGTCTTCACAGAAAGAACAGTGATCACAAGTTGTTCCTATTTACAGTCGAGCAGTGACTCGTGTAGAGATATGGGTGAGACTACTCTTTTAACGAGCTTTTGGTAGGCTAAAGTTGGATCCGTCGTTACTTTTGTGTGTTGCCATACATTATATGGAGTCGTCTCGATGTCTTTTAACCTTTGATATCGATGCAAATGTGATCTATCGAATTCATCATGCTGTGTAGCTTGTCCGTTTCCTATATCTCATGTACATTAGTATGCATTTCTTACATTTCAAGATTACATGTTGATAGGTTTCAAATTGGTGTTTCATTTCATGTGTCCTATCCATGCCAACTTTCATGTGAGTTTCCTTTCCTACACGTTGATCATCAGAGTCCATTGCTTTGTTGAAGGCAAATTTAACTGCATTTGGCAATAAAGTCAATAACGATAAACTGTTTTGTCATTTGGATGCATTACAAGTGTGTACAACTAAAAAAGCAATAAGCGACGTGTACTATTGACCCGTTGAAAAGTATTCTCCGTCCGTCCACGATGTGGATCCCCTATTTCACGATTGTGTTCCACCTTGTATATTTTATAACATTTTAAAATAAAGTACTACACCGAAATGTTCTAATTTTATTATATTGAGTGTTTCATTTAAAAGTCCTAATTTTCTCATTTTAGTAAACGGTCCCACATATGGTTCATTACTAATACAACTACACGTAAAATAATATACTCCTTAATCCACGTGCAAAAAATAATTGATGACCTTTTATCGGCACGGATGTTGTACTACTTATCCTAACAAATGAACAAGCTTCGTACTTGATATTTGTTTGAAAATCAAGTTTCGATTTTCAAAATCTATGTAAGTTTTAAATATTACTAGGATATCATCACACCAACTATCAACCTTTCATATATTTTCCCTCCTCAAATAATACTCTCTCTCTTTATTACTTATTTTTCATTTCTTTTCTCACATAAATAAATATGCATTCACCCTAAATATTTTTATACACTTTTCATTTTGAGCCATCTCAAGTTAAATAGTTTTACACAATATGTTTTCACATGTTACGCAACAATTTACATCAGTTAAATAATGGAAACATCAAATGAGGTGATTTATTTATTTATCAGTAGTACTACTATATCCTTTGTTGTAAACCGAACGGCCCCAAAGCTTTGTATAAGCCTATAAGGTGATTCTTTCCATTATTGATCGATCCCATTCATCTAATTTTGAACATCAACTGGAAATATTCTCGTTTAAAGCAGCCCAATTTCTCAAGTTAGGCCAACGCAAGCAAGATCATGTGATTCCTCGGCCTATCAATTTGCAAGTAGTCGAGGTTTGTCAGATGGCGACACGTGGTCCTGTTCGAAGCCGCCATTAGCGCGTGAAAGTGGGCACAAGCGATTTGACATGTTATTCATCCTACACCCTTTATTTCTAAATTTAAATATTAAATAATTAAAAGAAAAGAAACGGATAACACTGTTCCAAACTTTGATTGAAGCTTAGGGGGTTTCACTTTTCAGATCCAGTGAACCACTTATAATTCACATGAAAAACGGGCGTTTTTCTCAGCGGAAACATGGTACGGATTCATGAACCCCTTCCCGTTTTCAGTTTTCAACTCTTAAATCTCCCCGAAAGTTACGTCTTTGTCGTTCGGTCTACTTATAAACGCTGTGATTTGCGTCTATTGTACCAATCTTGTTTCTTGGTGGAAAGATAAGGGAGCAGTGAGAAAAAGTGTCTAGGGTTCGAGATTCTTGATTCACTGAAAAAAATTTGAACCCCCTTCCCCCCATTTTCGAGTTCTAGGGTTTCTTTTATATTTGTTAAAGTTGATTATTTTATGCCTATTTTATCCTTTATGTTTTGCAATTGATCTTTTTGGTAACTTCAGATGTGGGGTTTCTTGAAAGTTTTATTCTTGTTCTAATCTAGGGTTAACATAGTCTATAGATACAGAATAGTGTGATTTGTGAAGCAGGGATTGTGAAGATATTTGTTTATTGATTTATTTTGTGGGTTTATAAGTTGAACAAAGAATTGGAGCTTGTGGGATAGTGTGATATTATTGGTGAGGGCATTTCCTAATCACCATTTAAAAGGTTGATTTTCTTATAATTTATAGATGGGAAGTAAGTTTTGGTTAAAAGAAGAGGACAGGGCGATGGTGGAAGGGGTTTTAGGGAGTGAAGTAGCTGAGTATTTTGCTTGGTCGGCTTCGAATAATGTGTTGTCGGAGTTTCCACCCTCTGGTGGGGATCTTGGAGTGAAACAACTGCTACGTGAGATGGTTGATGATTCGGATTGGGCATACGCCATTTATTGGCAGGTTTCAAAGTCTAAATCGGGTAAGTCGGCCTTGATATGGGGTGATGGCCATTGTAGAGAACCAAAGGAAGGTGAGGACTGGGATACTAATGGCTCTACCAATGAGCAATCAATGGAAGGAGGGAGTAGAAGAAGGGTGTTGCTTAAGCTTCATGCTTGTTTCGGGGGATTAGAAGATGATTGTGTTGCTTCTAAGTTGGATAGGGTTTCAGATGTTGTGTTGTTTTATCTCACGTCGATGTATTTTGCTTTCCCTTTTGATAGGCCTTCAGTTCCTTCTCAGTCATTCAATTCTAGCAGAACTATATGGGAATCTGATGTGAAAAGCTGTTTAGAACGTTATGAATCGAGATCATATTTAGCGAATTTGGCTCGTTTCATGACAGTGGTGTTTGTTCCGACAAAATCAGGGGTACTGGAGATTGGATCCAGAAAGTCTTTACCCGAAGATAAGAGCATCATTCAGTCGGCAAAATCGATGATAGTGAAACATAATTCAGCACCGGCAAGAGCTGTTCCAAAAATTTTTGGTCAAGAACTCAGTGTTGGGGGCTCAAGAACAGGTTCAATCAGTATTAGCTTTTCTCCGAAGGTGGAAGACGATTCGGTCTATTCTTCTGAATCTTATGATTTGCAGATTCATGGGAATTCATCTAATGGAAACCAAATTGATGGCAGTGAAGGGAAACTTCTGTCTCAAGCTGTTGTGTCCAACGTGGAACCAGGCGGGGAGGACTCGTTTCATATAACTGATGAGCGAAAGCCTAGGAAAAGGGGTCGGAAACCTGCAAATGGGAGGGAAGAACCCCTGAATCACGTGGAAGCAGAAAGACAGAGGCGAGAGAAACTCAATCAGCGGTTTTATGCATTAAGAGCAGTAGTTCCAAATATCTCAAAGATGGACAAAGCATCACTGCTCGGCGATGCCATCACCTATATATCAGACCTTCAGACAAAGATACGGATCATGGAAGTAGAGAGAGGCATTGTGAACACAACTGATAATCAATGCAGCTTGCAAGATATCGACTTTCAAGAAAGGAATGAGGATGCAGTTCTTCGAGTGAGCTGTCCTCTGGAATCACACCCTGTATCAAGTGTGGTGAAGGAATTGAGAGAGCATCAAGTGATGGCACAAGAGTCCGCCATTACCATAAACGACCGCGGTGAAGTTGTTCACACGTTCTCCATCCAAGCCCTGGATGGTTCTGCTGAACAATTGAAGGACAAGTTAGTTGCTGCTCTTCTGAAATGATATACTCCCTCCGTTTTGTTGTAACGTTTATTCGCGCGTTGCGCGTGTAACAAGCGGTCATCTTTGTACTTAGTTCAGCAGAGCAGTGAATTATTATCCTTGTATATTACTTGATTCTGCTATACATCATCTATAAACATCACTTTTCCTTCTGATTAAACTTACTGTTTTCCATCAAATCCCTTCTTAAGGATTCATTGTTTGAGCCATTGATAGAATTTGAAGTGCAAATCATTTCCATCTCTTATAATTTCGAGATGGGGATTTGAAGTATGTATGAAATGATGATTTTGTCAAACGTCTTATTATACACAATATTATTACAAAAATGTCGCCTATTTTTATCACTTTATTAATCAAATTCAACAACTCTATACGCTTTTTCCATTGAATTACCCAAAGTAGCCATGTTATTTCACCTCACAAGTTAATTTTCTTAATCTACGGTGTAACAACAAAATTTGTATTTATTAAAATAATAAACACAAAAGATATTACAATGATAATCCGAGATGGATTAAACTTGAGAATTTAAGTAAACAATTTCTAGCTATCCTCTGATTCCTCTCTTGAGTTGACTTCTTTGACTTTATCAACTTTCTGAGCCGGATCTTCGGATGAAGCTTGTCCGTGCTCGGGGTTGACTTGAAGCTTTAAAATATTTATCCGGAGGCGTCGAGCCTTTGTTCGGATAAAACGTTGACTTGAAGATTTATTGTGAAGAGAATGCTATTCAATTTGGTAGAACGTTGACTTCACGAAGACTGCTGGATGAATTTGATATGAAGAACGCCGGATCGGAGGGGCTTAGAATCTTGATCTCTGATCGGAGGCGGTTGGATGGAAAAACGCCGGATCGGAGGGGCTTAGAACCTTGATCTCTGATCGGAGACGGTTGGATGGAAGAACGTCGGATCGGAGGGGCTTAGAACCTTGATCTCTTATCGCAGACCGTTCTTGACTTGAAGATGCTTGAAGATCTTAAGTCTTGACTTGAAGATGCTTGAAGATCTTAAGTCTTGACTTGAAGATGCTTGAAGAGCTCAAGGGAGAACTGCTCGTATTCTTGATCTCTTCAGAAGCGCGTCTTCAGATGTTTTTGGTGTGTCTTGAATGAGGACTGAAGACCCTTATTTATATGTAGAGAAAATAACTACTTAAGAGATATTTTCTCCTTTAAAAGATATGTTGGGCTTATCTCCTTTAATTAAGTCTGCTGGATTGGATAAGACTCAATTATCAATTATTTACTCATTTATTTTAGGAATTAATTTATTTAAATTCCTTAATAAATAAATAATTAATTGATAATTACTGCATTAATTTGCCATATATTTTATTTAATAGGCAATAAAATTCAGGTGCCTACAAATGCCCCCTCGCATTTTGTTCACGAACGCCTTTGTGTTGAAGTGAACAAATTGCGACACTCCATTATTGATCAACATGACTGAATTTTATTGCTTGCCTCAGCACCTTGATACGAATAGCCTGAATTATGACTGAACTTAGCAGAGTGTTAAGTTGCCTACGTGCCTCTTCACAGAGAATCAAGTCATAACGTAGTTCAAAAGGACATGATTTGGTTTGAATGGGGGTACCGTACACAGTTTATACTCATACGGGCCAGGAGTAACATGCAGTTTATGCTCGTGCGTTAAAGAGCTTTGAACTTGAACTTGCTGACAATTTATACTCATGTCAAGGAGTCTTCAATTTGAATTTGTAGACAGTTTATACTCTTCCCGAGGAGCCTTGAGCTTTAATTTTGCTGACAATTTATACTCATATCAAGGAGTATAGAGAGTTTCGTCTCTTCTCAAGAAGATTTGATTTGAGTTAAACAGTTTATACTCATATCAAGGAGTTAAAATATAGAGAGTTTCGTCTCTTCTCAAGGAGATTTGATTTGAGTTAGATAGTTTAAGCTCGTATCTAGGAGCATAACATGTAGAGAGTTTTGTCTCTTCTCAAGGAGATTTGATTTGAGTTTGATAGTTTAGGCTCGTATCAAAGGAGCATAACATTTGGAGAGTTTTTAGATAGTTTAAGCTCGTATCAAAGAGCGTAATGCAGACAGTTTTAGCTCTGTCAAGGAGCATAACATTTGGAGAGTTTTTAGATAGTTTAAGCTCGTATCAAGGAGCGTAATGCAGACAGTTTTAGCTCGTGTCAAGGAGCATTGACTTTGTTAATAGTTCATTACCCCCAATCATTGGGTGCATTACTTTCTCTTGCTTTAACTTCATTTCTTTGAATCTTTATTGACACTGGCTTCTTTGACTGTGATTCCTCCTCGAGAGGTTCATCAAGTGAAATGTCTTCAAATTCATAAGAGTTGTTGCTTGGAAATTCGAAGTCACTTGATGGCATACTTAACTCCATATCATGAGCTCTTGTAGCTAGTTCTTCAAAAGTCTTTGGTTGAATCCCTTGGAGGATGTATCGCAGACTCCATTGCATTCCTTGAATGTACATGTTGATGGCAGAGACTTCGGACAATTGATCTTTACAATTCAAGCTTAGATTTCTCCATCGATTAATATAATCGATTACTGGCTCTTCTTTCCACTGGCAAGTGTTAGTCAATTCGATCATACTAACAGTCCTTCGAGTGCTGTAGAAGCTATTGAGAAACTCTTTTTCCATTTGCCCCCAACTGTCGATGGAGTTAGCTTCCAATTCGATATACCAATCAAAGGCATTTCCTTTCAGCGAGCGGACAAATTGTTTGAGCATATGATCATCAAAGGTTCCAGCATCGTTGCATGTCTCGACGAAATGTGCTATATGTTGTCTTGGATTGCCTTTGCCATCGAATTGTTGAAAGTTAGGAGGTTGGTAGTCTATTGACATTTTCAAACTGTCAACTCTCTTTGTATATGGCTTTTTATAGGCAACAGAAGAATTTGAGCTCTCTTTAAATTTGTCTTTTATTGTCTCTAGTACGATGCTCTTCAATTGGTTCATAGGGAGCATTCCGTCAGCAGAAATTTGTATATGTTCTTCAACTGACTTCTTTTCAGAAAGATGATGTTTCGAAGAGTCTTCCTCCTCGTCTTTACCTTCAACTTGCTTATCATCTGCATGGCTTGTCTGTGCTATCTCCATCTTTTCCATCAGTTTGGATATCAACAGACCTTGTTCTTGGCTTTGTTTAGTGAGTGCAGCAACGGACTGAGTCAAACTTGCCAGTTGTTCTTCGACAGACGAAGCATTTGTTGTCATGGCAGAGGCTATGGGTGAGTCATACGCTGAATTTTCTATGGATTGAAGAGTTTGGATGTTAGAGTCACCTTCACTATCTTTGTCATTGTGCATTGGCTTATCGAGAAAGATCTCCTCCACAAGGTTTGTCATAGAGGAGCCTTCAGATATACTTCTTGTAACGACTTCGACATCTTTAGCCTGCAACTCTGAAAGCTTTGAGGCAGTAGATCTTCTTATTGCAATCTTGATTGGAGTTGTCCTTTGAATCTTCACAGTCTGCAGCTCTGAATGCTTTAAGACATGAGACCTTCTTATTGCAATTCTGAGAGGAGCCATACTTTATATCTTTGAACTTTTAAAGAGAAGAGATGAGAGGTCGAAACTGTCCCACCGGGCGTGCCAAAATTTGTAACAATAAATTTTGTATTTATTAAAATACAAAATAAATTACAAAGATAATCCGAGATGGATTGAACTTGAGAATTAAGGTAAACAGTTTCTAGCTATCCTCTGATTCCTCTCTTGAGTTGACTTCTTTGACTTTATCAACTTTCTGAGCCGGATCTTCGGATGAAGCTTGTCCGTGCTCGGGGTTGACTTGAAGCTTTAAAATATTTATCCGGAGGCGTCGAGCCTTTGTTCGGATAAAACGTTGACTTGAAGATTTGTTGTGAAGAGAATGCTATTCAATTTGGTAGAACGTTGACTTCACGAAGACTGCTGGATGAATTTGATATGAAGAACGCCGGATCGGAGGGGCTTAAAATCTTGATCTCTGATCGGAGGCGGTTGGATGGAAAAACGCCGGATCGGAGGGGCTTAGAACCTTGATCTCTGATCGGAGACGGTTGGATGGAAGAACGTCGGATCGGAGGGGCTTAGAACCTTGATCTCTGATCGCAGACCGTTCTTGACTTGAAGATGCTTGAAGATCTTAAGTCTTGACTTGAAGATGCTTGAAGAGCTCAAGGGAGCACTGCTCGTATTCTTGATCTCTTCAGAAGCGCGTCTTCAGATGTTTTTGGTGTGTCTGGAATGAGGACTGAAGACCCTTATTTATATGTAGAGAAAATAACTACTTAAGAGATATTTTCTCCTTTAAAAGATATGTTGGGCTTATCTCCTTTAATTAAGCCTGCTGGATTGGATAAAACTCAATTATCAATTATTTACTCATTTATTTTAGGAATTAATTTATTTAAATTCCTTAATAAATAAATAATTAATTGATAATTACTGCATTAATTTGCCATATATTTTATTTAATAGGCAATAAAATTCAGGTGCCTACATACGGTAAACAAATCATTTCTCACATCAAGTTATATTCTTACAATTCACGATTTATAAAAGTTGCCATTTGAGCTAGCGCCATACACTGAGGATAATATCAAAAGCATAAAAATGAGTTGATCTTTCAACTTTGAATAGTTAAACGTGGTCGTTTTATTGTCTGTCATCTTGTCAAATTCACACTAAAAAATACAAAGGTAGGTACTAATTACCATACCGGAAAAAGAATCAGAAAATTGGTTCTTAAACCAAACAAAATGATCCAAAAAAAAAAAAAAGGAATCCTATAATTAATAGTGTGTTACTTATGTCTTATGATGAAGTATTAAAGAAAAAAAGAATTGTCAGTTGTGTTACTGCATGCTAAAAAGAATCTCCAATTGCAGGTTCTTTATTTCCTCACATCAGCAACACCAAACTCAAACATCTGTTTAGGATATGCAGCCGGCGGTGGTGGCGGCGGCTGTGCAGTAGCGGCAAAGTTGCGCTGGCTGATGGTGGTGGTGCATGGGCGTCCATTACCACCGGGGATCCAGGAGCAGCTGTTGGGAGACGGGGGCCCCGTGTCGCGCTGCAGGGACGGCAGCAGAAGATTTTGGGCCTTGTTCAGCCATTGCTCCTCTTCTTCATCAAGAATTCTTGAAGCTTTGGTGCATGAGAGAAAGAGTAGTGTTGTAGCAATCAAGAATAGGATTAGTTTTTGAGACATCATTGTTTTTTTGGAAAACTTTTAGTATGATTGTTGAGATGTGTTGTATGGAATTGTGAAGTTAGTGAGGGGTGTAGGTTTATGTATGTTTGTATGTCTGCACAACAAACATTTATATATATGCATTGGAATAGTGAAGAATAGGTGGAACAACAAATTTTCCATATGGGATGTTTGATATATTTGACTGTTGACTGTAGAGGATTAGATTAATTATTAATTTACAAATAACCAACGAATTGAACGAGTCTTGAAAATAACAAAAACAATTCTATTTCAAGAATAATTAAATAAATAAATAAAAATTGAAGACCTGTGTGTACGAGTCACAGGTTTGTTGGTTTGGGTTAATTCTTTTTTAAATTTCAATGGCATTGACAATCAATTAGGGAGGATGTGTTAAATCTCAAGAATAAAGAATTAGTCATTAAAGTAAGGGTTAAATAGTAATATCATAGTATAAAATAACTTTAAAAGAAATTATTTTTAAAAAGAATTACAATATAACCCACAAGTAAAAGATTAAAATAAGTTGTCCTGATACACGAGGACTTTGCCATTAATTTAATGATGATGATTTTGTTAATAGTATACCTATCTATTGATCTTTTTATTTATTTAATTTTCTTTCTGAAAGGCATTAATCTATTTAATGTTACATTATATTTGAGGTGAAATTCAAACTTGACCTTATAAAATAATCCAAAATGTCTTAATAGGAGCATACACGTTTGATTCTTGAATATTACACAAATCTGACTTAATTGCAACAAGTTATCGTGTGGATTATGTAAGAAAATAAAAATAAAATTAATTTCTCAAATTTTGAATGACATCCTCGAAAAACAAAAGGAGAACAATACATAATATATAATCTCTCACGTAAAATGACTAAATAGTGACAAAAAAATAAATAAAATAAATACAAAATATTTTTATTTAAGTAATAATATATTATACAGTATTATTTAATAACCAGGGGTGTGACATCATAGGATTGGAATACGTAGGATTGAAAAACATAGGATGATGATGTGTTTAAATTGACCGTCACAACAAGTGTTTGTTTTGTCCTATGACTCACAGAGAGAAATAAGATTTAAGAATTGACCTACTTAATTCTTCTATATTTTCCTCATGGGGGTTGAATTTCTTTAAATAAATTTGTATAAGTGTGAAGGAAGCATACAATTTTCTTGATTGAATAAATGTTTGAAATATATATTTGGTCATAAATGCAGTGTTGATCAAGCTTTACGCGACAATATCCTATGAATTGGTAAAATAATCATCAATTTCATGCTCTTCCACCTAGCTACCAAATTTTTGACTGTATATGAAAATAATATTAATTATTAATATATTATATATACATGTGGGATAAATTCATCATGGTAAAAAAAAAAAACCGTTCAAATATTTTGATTATAACACGAATATTAATAGTATTTAGTAATTTGTTTATGCAAGTACAATTATGGAGAAAAAAAAGCTGTATAAAATTGTGCATTTGATTATATTTAATTTTGAGAGTTTTATGGAGGTCATAAGCTTTAACTATATATTTAATCACCAACAATATATGTAGATTGAGCTGTAATTTAAAATTTTAAATAATTATACTATGATGAATTTGGGTTCTATTTATCAGATCATGTGTGTTTGATGCTGGTAAGAACGTAACTAATTGTAAATCTTAATTAAATATGATATCCTATTCTCATTTTTCCTGATTGATAAGAAGTAATGAAAATTCAAAATTTTCCATTATTCTCGTTGAAATTTATTTAGTTTACAAAATTTGTCTTTATAGATTTTATTAATTTTTAAGATTTGATTAAACATAATTTTCTTTTTCAAAGTAAATGAAAGTATTATCGGTGGACTCATGTCAATCATAGAGAATTAGTATATATGTAATAACGGTCTTAGATTAAAAGAATGTATAATTCCATACGTAGATAATGTGTATAAAGACAGAAGTAAACGTTGTACACGGAGTATTGGGAGGTAATTTCCACATTTAATTTACCAAAACTCGGATGAATCAAAATTCCTGAGACATACTGGAGCACAATCACATTTCCTAAATAGTACTCCTTCCGTCCCAGGAATACGTTCACATATTCTCTAGCATGGAGTTTAAGAAAAATAACTTTTTGGTGGTGTGATGTAAGAAAGAGAAGGGGTATTTTGAGTAATTGAGTAGAATAAAATGTATGATATATTTGACTTTGACTAAATTGTGTGTAAAAAGAAAGTGACATTTTTGTAATATTGTAGTATTGTAAGTTTATTGATATTGTGTATTGTTTCCATTTTTGGAGAACGAATGTACTCTTGGGACGGACCAAAATGGAAAATGCGAATGTATTCTTGGGACGGAGGGAGTAGTAACTAGGAGTAATAATTTGCAAATGAAAACAGATAGTTGATAAATAATCACAAATGATCAAATGTACGTTTATTTTCTACACATCTACAAACTACCACGAATAAATATTCTTCTACGACTCAGTAGTGTAGAGCTGTACATAATCAGAGCCATATGTGTTGTATATCATCGGCATACATGTCATTCTACAGAGGTAGGAACAGACAGACAGAGCACTACAAACACGAGGTAATACAAATCTACAGTCGAATCGTGCACATTACTGCTGTTCGGAAATCCAACGGCTGATGAAAAGGTGGCTTCGCAGCAACTGATCTCCATTCGCGCTTTCTTGGATCATACGCCTGTATTAGCAGCGTTGACGACCTCTTGTGCTGGCGTGCTCTTCGCCCATCTTTTGAGTCGTTTACGGGCACAAGGGTAAATAAATAGAGCTCCCCGTCTAATGCAACAAACCCAACGGGTGCATTATCAGGTGCCTTTTTTGGTACACAAGTTTCCATTGCCCATCGATTAGATGTCATATCATACCTACAAGAAAAGAGAACGTAAAAGTAGAGAACTATTTTCACTTCGCAGTTCACATGGTTAACAGGTGCAGATTTAAAAAATATGTAAATTAAGATAAATCTTTGATCAAAGCTGACAGTCATAAAAGTAAGACAAGTGCAGCACTGCCAAGTATGACCATACCATATAAGTAAATTTTGCGTCTCATAAACTGTGATTGTGATTCTGTGAACACTGAACAGAACATACAGAGAGACAGATCCACACCAGTTGGGAATGATTGAATCAAACATATGCATAATCGACCCTATTTCAGTCAGTCGATTTGTATTTATGAGAGGCTTAAAAACAGATTCGTAAGCGAAGCAAGTCATTCACTTCAATGAGCATACAACAATACACTAATCCTTAATCCTTTGTCATCATGTTAGGACAAGATACATCATGCTCTTTAACAGTATTTTTCACTTTTTTTTTTTTATCTTCTCCTTCCTCTCTTAATTTGGGTTGATGATTCTCAACTTTTTACAATTACACAGGAGCATCTAACAGTCGCCAATCTACAAGCTCAAACTACTGATCTACACTGCATTATTTCAAATGCGTTCATTATTCAATTTATGCAAGCTAGTGAAGTGTGCACATCATCCACATTTTCATTTTCAGCAACTTAAATTTTAGGAGTATTCAAGATACATCAACACACTATTCATGCTGCACACAACAACATTATGTCAATCACAACCTCAAATCAAGTTACAAGAACAAAGTTAAATCATGCACAGAATGACAAGAAAGTGGAATTCGTGACTTCGTGTAGATAAACAAACAAAGCAATCATGGAAAAACAAACAGGGCAAGTACCTGAATATTTCACCCTCATCAAGCATGAAAATTCCGGGAGAATCCCAGCCACCATCATCAACCACAACAATTTTCCCAAGCCTCTGCCTCGCCCCTTCATCCCACATATCTCCAAGCTCCCTCCATTTCCCCCCATTCTTTAACTCCATCACCACAGCATCCCTGTAATATTCATCCACTGGGAAAGCCCCCGACACCGTCCTTGACTCACCGTACCCCCCCATCACCCAAAACTCCCTTCCAAGAAAGAACCCAACACAACCAGCTCGAAACCTCGGCAAACCATCCAACGCTACCCACTCATTATTCCCTATGTCATACATCTCCGCCGAACTCATCCTACTCCCGGCGGCTCCAAACATGGTATGCCGGGATCCACCACCGGCGACAACAATCTTACCGCACTCTGGCATCGCCGCACACGCAAAACTGCCACGTGGAGTGATCATGGGCGACAATGATTCCCAAGAGAAAGTAGCGAAATCGAAACGAAATGCAGAGGAAGAAGGAGAGGGGCGATCGAGGGGAAACGAACGAGTGTCGAAAAGGGACCCGCCAAGAACGTAGAGATGTGGGCCCACGGAAACGGCGATGAAATTAGAGAGGCCATAGACATGGGGATTGCAGGGCATGGGCGGGAGAGGACACCACGACAGATTCTTCGGGTCAAACAAATACGGCGACGTAATTGAAGGGTCTTGAGGAAAAACACACAGCAATTTCGGCGGGATAACGTAATTCTGGCGGAGACAAATTAGGGCTTTCGAGGAGAAGAAGCGTCTCCATGATTTGCAGGTGGGTTTGAGGCGGGGGTGATGCGAATAAGGTACGAACGCAAGAATTACGGCTCCAACATCATTAGGGAGGCCAGGAATTAGGGTTAGGGTTTGGATTCCAAATTCGTCAATCGATGACGACGGTGCCATTTTTGAATCAATTAATCGCACAAGTAACCGAGATAACTCCGATTATCCTCATCGATCGGTAACTAACAGCAGAAGCGACGGATTCCCACCGCGATTTGTACAGACAGGAGGAAGTGATAACTGCTTTGTACAAACATTATACTACAAACAAAATATGTACAACTGCGGATGCAGGGGGTACAAGTTTGACCTCTAAAAGTGCATGCAGAGAGTGATCTTTGTATTAGTGTACATCAATTTCAATGGCTGTTTCTTGGTTGCCAATCTTCCAATCTATATAAATTTCAAGATTTAGACTGATAAAAAGAAGCCCCACTTTTGTGGTTGGCTTAGTGCACAGATGTGCGACACGTGTTTCTGACTTTTCTTTCTAAATGTTTCCTTTTCAACATAAAATCGTTTATATAATGTATCCCACCATTAGAGCCCACCGCCCCTGCTCGGGATTGGTGGAGGAGTAGTGACTTATAAAGAGGGCTCACTGTTTAACTTGTGTTTGCAAGAGGCAAAATTCATGCCAAAAGCAGAATTTCGAACCCCTACCCTGCAGCTACATAAAATCGTTCATAGTTTTTATTTAAGAGGTAATAAAAGAGTGAGAATCTTGTACTTCGGGACGCCGTGCCCTTTGCAATTTTAAGCTCTAGCAATATATAAATTTAAATAAAATATAGAGGGATATGGAGGGGAGGATTATATTCGACACACAAATTTTTGCTGTAACACAAGTTTATTGAAAAGAAAAATTTGTCTCATAAGTCAAATCTACACACCCATCTTTACCTCTTACTATTACTAATCAAATATTATTATTTTTTATTTAATTTTTCATTGTAACTCACCCAATCTTAATTTTTAAAAGGGTTTGTGCAATTTTATTATTTATTTGAAAATTAATATTTTGTTATAAATTCTTAATAATCTCAACTTAAATTAAAATTATAATTGAGCATGTACATTATCATTTAAAAATGGCTGATACTACTGTGCACCTGGATACACATACACCACATGATACAGTACACCCATTTTCAGAAACGTATATAATTATAAACAAAAACATATACAATTATGAATAAAAATGTATATATTTTGTTAGTGAATTTTTTGTTAGCTTTTTTAATGAAAATTGAGTGTAAAAAATATACAAGTATTAAAAAATATGTATACACTATTGAATAAAAAATTATACACATGTGAATGCTAGTTTTTAAATGAAAAATTGAGTGTGAAAAAAGTATACAAATATTAAAAAATATGTATACAAGATAAAATAAAAAATTATACACATATAAGTGCATCGGATATCAACTCTTTAAAAATTGTTTTTTTTTTAAGAATTTAATGACTTTGATGGTATATTTTTTATTTTAAGTGGGTTTATGTTATCCTCTTTCATTATTTATCTATTTCAATACACTCTACATCCTAAAAAAATATAAAAACTTTCAAAACATATTGTATCTTCCATTATATCATCATATATTTTAAAGAGACATAAGCCAAATACCACTTTTAATAGTACTTTATTAAAAAAAAATGCCACACATTATAATTTTTTTAAAAAAGTATCAATTTATTTAAAATTTGAACAAAACTATCAATAGTTTGCAACCTCTCTTACTATTGTACCTGCAGGCTGCAATTATGCATGCGAACTCGTATAATTTTCATGCAATATCTCATTATCTCATGTGCCTATACTATGTAACTATGCCTATAACTCTAATCCAAATATATTTTTAACCATACAAAAATTATTTGGCGAGACTGTCTCACATATGCCCTTACGTGAGACAGTAAGAAAATGATAAAAGAAAGTGATAATAAATTAATGAAAAGTGATAATGATATTTCATGAACAATTAATAGTATAAATAAAAAGTGATAACATTTTATAGCGAAAGTGATGATGATTTATAGCAAAAATGATAACTATTTTAAAAATAAAAAATGTCTCACGTGAAACGATCTCCCATCAGACCTACCCAAATTTTTTTATTAAATATGCATGATTATGTATCAATTAATTATATAATGAGGTGAGGTAAAAAAAAAAAAACCAAAAGATTACATTTTTTAAATAAATTATAGGCGAAATTAAATACGGTTAGTAAATAAGGGCATTTTTCACATTTTTTTAAAAAGAAAACAAGAATCTCATGTCAGTTATGTAATTTATTTTATTATTTATTTATTAATGTGGAATGAAAAAGGAAATTATATTTATAAGTAGTATATAGTGAGTAAAAGTAAAATTTTTTACATCAACCACTCTCTCTCTCCACCCGCCAAAAACACAACCTCTCTCTCTCCACCCGCCAAAAACACCCTCCATGAACAATGTCCACAGAAGGATGCAACGGCTCCGGAATCGTAGGATTTTCAGAAGACATTGTCAATGTCTCCCTTCTCCACCCACCCTTTCCCATTCATCGTGCAACCCCGATCCAACGGTCACTTTTTCTGCCCATTGCAATCAAAAAACCCAAAAACTCAACCATCGCACCCGACTCCACCGTCCGATTCGCCGGCGATTTCTCCGTCGTTA
Organism: Pogostemon cablin; assembly: GCA_023678885.1. Classification (NCBI taxonomy): domain Eukaryota; kingdom Viridiplantae; phylum Streptophyta; class Magnoliopsida; order Lamiales; family Lamiaceae; genus Pogostemon; species Pogostemon cablin. The sequence goes on from CM043011.1 coordinate 1,538,136, forward strand.
CAAGATTACGGCGGAACCCATCTCGCGGGACCCTTTTTGAAGAAAGATATTATTTCTGCTGTGGATTTTTGGTATTGCATTCAACATTGGGATCAAGATTTGGGGCCCTCCAATAAATATGAGTCTTTTTCTGTGATCATATTTAGTCAAGAATTTGGTTCTTGAATTTAGATGGTACGTACCATGTGAACACTTTTTTTCAAATCTAATCTTGAGTAGAGTTTATGGGTTCTTGTTTAAAACTATGTTTGAATTCAATTATTACACACTTGAATCTTGATAGATATTAGCTTCTATCAAGGTTTGTATAATTGAGAGAGGGATAAATAAGTTTTTCTTTATGAAATCTTTGATTGGAATGTCTAGAAAAATAATTTAGAATAGTTATAGAATTAATGTACAGTGATATATTGTTTCATGCAATAGAATTTTAGTACAAAGTCATTTAGGAGCATTGTGGAAGAATATATCAACTTAAACTGATGCTTAGAAGGTTATTTTGGGTGCTGAATCTTTGAATGAGTGCAGCGTGTAGCCTGAGCTTTCTTCTAGCTGAACTTCTCCATCACCACCCTTGAAACCAGGAACTGTGCCAAGATATACTAATAGTTTTAATGAACAATTTTCTCTCCAACTTCCTTTACTTGATATTAGCTCATTAATATATACAGGGTGCCCCGGTCATTGTAAATGAAGGTTCACAAATTTGGGTAGAAGATCCCGACGTTGCTTGGATTGAGGGCAAAGTGATAGCGGTTAAGGGAGATGAGGTCGAAGTCCAAATATCCGATGAAAAGATGGTAAATAAACTATGAGATTGAGTTTTGATCTCCTATATTGAAAGAATACAATATTATGTTTGGTTTGAGCTTTTATTGATAAAAAAAGTATCTCTGAAATGATAATGGAATATGTTGTTCCACATGATATGTTGATGTCTTGCATTAGTGGATAATTTATAGCTAGTAGAATACATATTGAAATGTTCTTATTCAGATTCAGACGATTTCTTTGCAACTTCAGTAATCTGCATGTGTCCTAGTGGTTTCAAGAATTACAACTTTTCATTTGAAGAAAGCTACTGTTAAAGTTGATCACTTCTAAGAATTTTATTCTAATTTTCTTTGCTGCTACTAGTTGGACTACCTATGTAATAGTGTTGCATTATGTATGGCTTTTATTTGAATCCAGGTCTACTAAATTTATTGTTGCTTCCATTGGTTTGTTTTTCCTTAAAGGAGATGATAGTACTTTATTTGATTGGGAGCATGATGACTAATCAAGACTTGGAGTAATAAAATTTTTTGCACTGCCTAGTTAGTATAATAGTCTGTGAAGGAACTTCATTTTTATAGGTTGTGTTTTGGGCTAGCTCATAACTGCTTATATTTTTTCTTTTAATTTTCAAGGTTGTTGCCAGTTTATCAAAAATATTCCCTAAAGATGAGGAGCTACCTGCTGACGGAGTTGAAGACATGACCAAACTGTCTTATTTGCATGAACCTGGAGTTCTGCATAACTTGACAACAAGATACCAGCTCAATAAGATTTATGTAAGATTAATTTCTACCTCAGCTTGATTTTATTTTAGATGTATGTATGTTCATCCTGGTAAGAGAAAGCAGCTGATTCTGAACTTGGGTACTCCTCACTATATTATATCCTACTCTGGAATTATGGCAGACTTATTCTGGGGGCATTCTTATCGCTATTAACCCATTTCAAAGACTTTCTGACTTATATGATGCCAATATGATGGAAACATACAAGGGAGCACGACTCGGAGAGCTGAGTCCTCATGTGTTTGCTATTGCAGATGTTGCTTTCAGGTGAAAATTTGTTACATTTGGTAATCATTCATTTGTTCATAGAGTATGATATCAATCCTGTCTAAATTATTTATCTTAAATTAGGGCTATGATTAATGAGGGGAAAAATAACTCAATATTGGTAAGCGGAGAAAGTGGTGCCGGAAAGACCGAGACTACTAAGATGCTCATGCAATATTTTGCCTATTTGGGTCGTCATAAACAAGCTGAAGGGAGAACTGTAGAACAACAAGTTCTTGAGGTAAGATTTGTTATCTTATTTTCCCTTTTTAATGCATGGGAAGTTTACTGAATGGTTCACTTCAGTCAAATCCAGTTCTTGAAGCATTTGGAAATGCCAAAACTGTCAGAAATAACAATTCAAGGTGAGACTTTGCTTTTATCCTGCTACAAAATTGTCGTTATTTTTGCTAATTATCTTCTGATGATGCAGTCGATTTGGTAAATTTGTTGAACTTCAGTTTGACAAGTATGGTAGAATATCAGGGGCAGCTATTAGGACATATCTTCTTGAGAGATCCCGTGTGTGCCAAGTCTCAGACCCTGAGCGTAATTATCACTGTTTCTATCTTCTGTGTGCCGCACCACAGGAGGTACTATTCTGTCACACTATCTTCATCAAGCTATATCTTGTGTACTAAAACCATTTTCATCATAATCTCAAGTATTTTGTTATCTTATCAGGAAATTGAGAAGTATAAGCTGGGGCATCCACAGACTTTTCACTATCTGAATCAATCTACTTGCTATGAACTAGATGGCGTCAATGATGCTCGTGATTATTTGGCAACAAGAAAGGCCATGGATATTGTTGGAATTAGTCAAAACGAGCAGGTACAGTCCTAAGATTAGGATCTTCCTAGTCTGTTATGTTCTTTTTTTCTGCAGGTAACTAAAATTTCTCTTAGTCTTCAGGATGCAATTTTCAGAATAATTGCAGCTATTCTCCATCTTGGTAATGTCACATTCGCAAAGGGGGAAGAGATTGATTCATCAGTTCTCGAGGATGACAAATCAAACTTCCATTTACAGACTGCAGCAGAGCTTCTAATGTATGACTGGAACCTTTATACTTGCAATCCTCTACTTTTTTCACGAGTACAGTAGTTTCTGAGTTGAATGGCCTGTTCCATTCCTAAATACAAATTAGGTGTAATCCTGATGCACTGGAAGATGCATTACTGAAGCGTGTGATGGTCACTCCTGAAGAGGTTATCAAAAGATGTCTTGATCCTGACGGAGCAGTTGTTAGCAGAGACGGATTAGCCAAGACGATATATTCTCGCTTGTTTGACTGGTATAGTGCTAGTTTTTAGTGGTGAAATCTCTTACTTCCTTTCTTAATTTTGACGAATCATTCAATTATTTAGTCAATTTGATGCAGTTTATGGATATCTGCAGGTTGGTGACCAAAATAAATATCTCAATCGGGCAAGATTCAAAATCAAAACATCTTATTGGAATTCTTGATATATATGGGTTTGAAAGTTTTAAAAGTAATAGGTAATTATTGATTGATAATATGAAGGCAATGTTATAGCAACTCTTTCTAGGCACCTGAAGCTAACTAGAAGTTTATACATAAATCTAGCTTTGAACAGTTCTGCATTAATTTTACTAATGAAAAGCTGCAGCAACATTTTAATCAGGTACTCACTTTTTCACATCTTTTAGCGGAAGTTAAATCTATGTTCAACACAATAATGAACTTCGGCAATTTCTTTCTTCAGCATGTTTTCAAGATGGAGCAGGAGGAATACACGAAAGATGAGATTGACTGGAGCTACATAGAATTTGTGGATAACCAAGATGTTCTGGATCTAATTGAAAAGGTTGCTTTACATATTAAACCACTATGCTCTAGACTATATCTTGTTGGCTTCCCGTGGAAAACATGGTTTATTGGGTGGAATTATGTAGATTGTGTATACATTTCAATTTTTGGCCATATTTAGAATCATTTAGTGAAAAACTAGTCCAAGTGTATATTAACTTAATATCGATCACTGTATTCTTTATATTTTAGTAATTTATAGTTTTTCTCTTCTGGATGATTCACTTTAAGACTACACTCATTATAATGTTTTTCTGAAAGCAAGCCTGTTTCTTCTGTTAATTATCTTTGAACTATCAAGGTTTGAAACATTTCTTTTGAAATACTAGTTTCTACTTTACATTGTGCCTGCTTGTTATGTATACTGGAAGTACAGTTAATTTTATGATCAAGAATCTGCAGCTAAAGGAAATATCTTTATACATTTGCTTTTGATGATGCAGAAACCTGGTGGGATCATTTCTCTTCTTGATGAGGCCTGGTAGGGTAATGCATGTCTGCCTGTAGGTTGCTTGCTAAAGATAGTTGGTCCATATTTCTGTTTACTTTACTTGAAAACTAATTCATCTTCTTCTGTTTCCAGTATGTTTCCAAAGTCCACACATGAAACCTTTGCAGAAAAACTTTATCAGACATTTAAATCGCACAAACGTTTCATCAAACCAAAATTGTCACGGACTGATTTTACAATTGCTCATTATGCTGGAGAGGTAAATTGAATATTAGTGTTCACTTTGGTTGAAGTTGAAGATTGTTCGACACAAATAAAATTATTTCTATTTTTCCTCCCAAGGTTCAATATCAATCTGATCAGTTTTTGGATAAAAACAAAGATTACGTTGTCCCAGAACATCAAGATCTTTTAACTGCTTCCAAATGCCCGTTTGTAGCAGCACTTTTCCCTCCATTTCCTGATGAGACAACCAAAACTTCAAATAAGTCTTCTAAATTTTCATCAATTGTTTCTCGTTTTAAGGTATCTATTTTTGCTTACGTAATGTTATGGATAATGAATCAACTGAGTCTTCTGTGTAGAATATCGAATATAATCTGTTAATTGGTACAGCTACAACTCAACCAACTAATGGAGACACTAAATTCGACAGAACCTCATTACATTAGATGTGTGAAACCTAATAATCTTTTCCAGCCTGGTGTTTTTGAGAATGCCAATATCGTCCAGCAACTCCGTTGTGGTGTGAGTGTATTTTTGTAGCTATTAGATTAATGATTTGAATATATTATATTACCACACTCTAAATTTCGATCTCTTTTGTCTACTGGTAGGGTGTTTTTGAGGCAATTAAAATTAGTTGTTCTGGTTATCCTACTCATAAGACATTTGATGAATTTCTTCAACGGTTTGGTATTCTTGCTCCAGAGGTCTTGGAAGGACTGTAAGTCTTTTACTAGATATTGTTATGATTTTGTGGTAATAATCTGATGAATTGACACTTCCTTTCATATGATAAGGGATGATGAAAAAGTTGCATTGCAAAGGATTTTGGAGAAATTGGGTATTTCTGGAGCACAGGTAATAAGATTTTTTTCGTAGTTCTTTCAATATGGCTATTTCTACATGTGATAATTATACAAAACACAGAAAAAAAGGTGTATCCCGTGTTTCTTTCTTCTTTTCTGTTTTTCCATGTGTCAGCAACTCATAAGTATAACTATGTCCAAAATATTGATTATGTTTTCTCTGTTCAACCATATTCCAATGTTGAACCATCTCATGAGTATTCTGCTCGTAAGCCCTATATAATTTCAAACTAAATCGTCACTTGATCACATGGTGCGTGCCCTCTAATTTTGTGTCTAGAATTCGTGCTTATGTATTTCTGAAGATTGAGAATTTATCCTGTTGTTGTCGGATGGTTTATTGTTTAATATTGAATCTCTTTGTTATATATCTGAATCCAGTGAAAAATAAGTACTAAATGATTTTTTCCCGTATGTTTTATGGGTTTACTTCTGTTCGTATCATATAATTATCAAATGAAGTAAATTAAATGTGGTTGCAGATAGGCAAAACCAAGATCTTCCTGAGAGCTGGTCAGATGGCTGATTTAAATGCCCGAAGAACACGTCAACTTGGTGATGCAGCAAAGATAATACAAAAATGGTCTAGAACTTATGTTGCTCGAAGACACTTCGTTTCTGTACTAAAGGCATCAGTGACAATGCAAGCTGTATGCAGAGGTGTGTAATGGTACCTTCCAGTTGTTCAGTTTCAAATATTATCTCTTATTTTTTCCAATCTTAACTTAGGTTAGTGAAATTTATTATATGAAACCCCAAATATAGCCACTTATGATAGTATTTAGTAAAAACATTTACTCCCATACTAATGAACTTGAAAGGAAACACCTCAATATAATGTTAAATCATGCTTGTTACAGGGTCCTTGATCTTAATAATGTTAATATTTTACTTTATTAACATTCACACAAGTTCATCTCTCTGTTTCTATGAGATCAGGAATGCTTGCTTTCAACTTTTATGATACTATGAGAAAGGATGCAGCTTCCCTTAAAATCCAGACAAATTGGAGATGGCATGTGTTCAGGAAGAACTACAATGCACTCAGAGACACCGCTATTGCATTACAATCCTGCATAAGAGCAATTATTGCTCGAGAAAAGTTAAGAGACAAAATAAATATTAAAACAGCAACCTTTATACAGGTGATTTAGTTTTTTCATCCGCAAAAGTTTGACCCAATTTGATGCTCTGCCTTAACAAAGAAATAATTCCCCTTTTAGGCCCACTGGCGTGGTCATAAAGTTCTTTCATACTGCAAGAAACTCACAGCAGCAACAATTGTGATCCAATGTCTATGGAGGGGATTTGTTGCTCGGAGAGAGCTTCGTCAACTGAAAATGGTAGGGATCAGTGTACTCTGGAGTTGTATTTGTTATGAATTATGGGCTGTAAGGTTCATAGTGTTAAGTGCTAGGTCCTATATTACACTTATTTGCACAAATCTATTTGTTTTATTTATTTTGGGCTGAACTTATGTAGATATGTTACCTATCTCCATATGCAAGTGTTTAATTTTGGCTGACCTTTATTTCCACATTATATTTATCAGTTGAGTGCTTATTGTTATTTTGAAATTCTATCATGTTTTTGAAATTAGAGGATTAGAAAATACGAGTAATTATTTACTGAACGAAATTTTTTCATTCTGATATTTCTTTATCTGCACTCTTAGTGGTATTTTTGTTTAACATCTGCAGGCAAGTAGAGAAACAGGTGCACTTCAAGAAGCCAAGAATAGGCTTGAAAAGCTAGTGGAAGACCTGAAATCACAGTTACAGCTAGAAAGACGTCTGAGGGTAAATTACTTTCTTATGCATCTTCCTTTTGTGGTTTCGTTTGAAGTGTAGTTTAATATCCACACGCATGCCTTGTGTCTGTATTTTTCTCTGTCTTGATACACTTTTGTTTTATCTGTGTGCGTGCGTGTGAACTTGATGGCTGTATATACACACCGCACATTCATAGCCTTATAAATGCTTTGACTCCTTTGCTTGTAATATATACATTGCGATCATATTTTTTACTCTTGTTAAATGTTTTAAACTTTGGGAAAGAGAGATGGAAGGAAGAAAACATAGTTTTTGGCTTTTCCAAGACTGAAAATTCTTTTGGCAGGCCGACTTGGAGAAAAAGCTGCATCAGTTCTCAGAAACAATAGTAAACGGAGTCGAAGAACATCCCCCATCCGAAGATGAGGTTGCTCATATTCCAATTGAAGAAACCTTCTCAATCAGTGAGGCTACTCAGGTTCCGGTTGAAGCTACAGAAAAGATTGAGGCTCTGACTTTAGAAGTGGAAAATTTGAAGGTAGTACCAATGAATGCAATGTCAGGTTCTTGATATGCTATTCTCAAAACTTCAGCACTCAGAGCGTGGAATTTTAATTCTCAGGACTTAATACAATCTGAAAAACATAGAGCTGATGATATGGAAAGGCGGTATAATGAAGCCATCAAAACAGTCGAGGCGAAACAACAGAAGTTGGAAGAAAATGAAAGAAGAGTTCACCAACTTCAGGAATCTTTGAATAGGTAGCATGCTTCTAAAAATATAGTTTTTCGCTAATTTTCTCCGAGAAAACCACATCCACATGCTAATATTTCGGGTAACATACTGTAATATGAAGTTAGTAGGAAGCCCTTTTGTACATTCTATACTAGTATAAGCACCTATGGCCTATCTTTAGCTAGCTGAATGAAGGGGGTGTTTATTGAAATTAAGAAATTTATTTATGTGAGTTATTGATATTATGATTAGAAACTTCAGCTGCAGTATTTAACTAATACCTGATATGATCTAGTGCCTCAGGATGATATACAGCATGTCTGGGCAATTTTCAGAGCTCAAAATGATTTTATCCGCCTCATCCAACTCAAATTCAACATCAGAATTCGTTGCACGACATGATCACATTGATGATAGCTCTACTTCCTCGGAGACAACATCCACTGACTCAGACTTCACATTTCCGGCCCCTGCTTCTACTCCACCAAACTTTTCTTTTAATTCGGGTGCATTCCAGCTCATTGTTCAAGATCTTTCAACTGCTGACGTTTCAGGTTAATGCGAAAAACCAAACTTAGAACTTGATCGAGTATTTCGTTAATCTTACAGATGAAAATCAATTCTCATGTCAGTTGAATTCCTTTCTTCTGTTTGGCAACAAGAACTACATTATACCTTTGCGTTTACATTTTGCAGGAGGCGAAAAATGGAAAAATGGGCGGGAACTTTTTCTGATCCGAGTTCAGACAGCGTGTTGTGTCATAGCTCCTTTAGTTAAGGAGATTAGTTTGGTTAGTATTTTGTCTCAGCAGGGGCACCTTCATTAATCTGTGGTGTTGTAAAGACTGATGTACATAACAACTCTTTTACTTAACCTTTATGAGTTTCGTTTCTATGTAAGAAATTCATATTGTACAAGGGATTATCCTAATAATATCATTCTATCACCCATTTGTGGAGCATCATTACAACCTTATCAGGGATGCTTGTTCTCTGCATGCTCTGTAACTTGTGGATAACAATACAAAGGACCCGTTTTTACATTTTTTTGAATAGTTCATTTTCCATTAAAATCTTAGTATCATTTTTAGTTATAATATTATAATTTTTTATCCGTCTCAAGGAAGTTTTTTTAACGATTTCACACAAGTATTTGTCTAGATACGAATTCCCGTACTACCCTCCAATGGACTGCATCATGTCTAGGGATGTAATCGAACCGAGCCGAGTCGAACACTATTAGGTTTGAGGATCGTTTGTTAAGAAATTATCGAACTCGAGCCCGAGCTCGAACTCGTCAAGAAAAAAAATATCGAACTCGAGCTCGAACTCAAACTATTTGTTAAGACTCGCGAACATATTTACGAACACATAAAATAACTTGTTTATGAATATATTTTCATGAAAATTTAAATAATTTTGTGTCTGGATATTAAAAGAATGTTTCGTTTACAAACATTTAATGTTATTCATAATATTAAATAAACAAACTAACAAAATATAATAATAAATGGTAAAAAATATTTAAATATTTAAATAATCACTTAAGTTATTATCATATTTGTGTGGTTTAATATAAAATATTTAATTATTGGATATAAATAAATAAATAATAATATATAATTCTAAAGAATAACTATAAAATTTACGAACGCGTTTGCGAGCCATTAGCGAGCATATAAACGAATATGTTCGCGAGCTTTCGAGCCGAACACCCTTAGGCTTGAGTTTGATTTGATAAACTATTCGAACCCAAAATTCAAGTTTGGTTTGACTTGTTAAGGTTAACGAATGAGTTCAAATGAACATTTAATCAAACCAAGACTTGAATAGTTCACGAACGGTTTGATTTGGTTACATCCCTAATCATGTCAACAGCTTATAACCTCAAAAACTTAAATTTAAAAGAAATAAATATTCTAAACAACTTAAATTTTAACAAAGCAAAATTATTAGTGATAATAAAATCCAATTATAAATACTGAAATAAATGCATAGATTTAATATATTTTTCCTCTTAAAAATAAATAAATACTAGTATAATTTTCAATCTTATAAAACGTGTTCCCGTTGAAATTTTATACAAATTAACGTGGGGCGTTGAGCCTACTAATTAATTTCCTTATCATTAAGTATAGCCCATACTCAATTTGGCCCATACACCTCAAAACGTCAAATTCCAAAGTTTATATTATTTATTTATTCAAGTAAAATAATAATCCATCATCTAATTAATATCCTCACTTTTCTTGTTACAATTTATTTATATAAAGAAAAAATTCAATTATTATTCCTAAAATTTGACCGAAAAATAATTTTTCTCAAACCCGAATCTACCATAACTGTAAACATTTTTTTTTAAAAGAAAAATTATATAGGATGAAGAGTGTTAAATAAGTAAAAACAATAAAATTTAAAAACCATTCCAGATTTATTAAATATATGTAGCTACGGCAATCTTCTTCTTATTGAATAAATGGATAAGTCAATAGCACAATAACTTCACTTTTTATTGAGCTGAGAAATAAAAATTTATTAATATACTATATATTTAAAAAAAAAAAAAACTGATTTCATGGCCATTAAATTGGTAACCCCAATTTCCAACCTCATTAAACTTAGAAACCCAAAGCAAATTACCACTCCATTTTTCTTCACTCAGCTAAAAAGTCAAACATTCATAACTCATCTTATGCATTAATGTTAAAATAATAAATTTAAATGTCATGAATGAGTAGTACCCCACTTATCGAAAAACGTAATAGATAGAATATAGTCGAAAGAAAAGTGTATTCAAATCCATTGAACCATGTCATTAGCTCTAATGTCACTAATCATTATTTAATTAATCCTAATTAATTAAAAGTTAAACATCCCTTCAACCATACGTGTCTGTAATCTAATGCAAAAAAAAAAAAAAAAAAACAATTTCCAGAAAGCAACAAAGAAATTAGCAGCAGTTCCCAGGTGCGGCGTTCGGCGGAAAAAAAATATTTTTTTTGAACAACCATTCAAACAAACTCATCATCCATAATTAATATAAATACAAATAAATAAATAATATTAATATTAAAAACTATATACAGTCCTTTTTTGATCAATCTGAGTCATATAAAGCTTTAAAAAATATGGATATTGCATAAGCCATTAATAAATGTCTGCTTAGAACCATACACACAGACCTTCCATGTCCCCCCCTCCCCACCCCATATAACCCCCCCTCCCCCCACCCCTCCCTCTCTGCATTCACCATTTTCTAGTGTGCTCGTGTGCTTCAGATTGAGTTGTACTCTTTCTTTCTTTGTAATAATTGTGTGTGTGGGGGGAATGGCGGCGGCGGCGACCGGGTCACCGTGCGGTGCATGCAAGTTCCTGCGGCGGAAGTGCGCGGCGGAGTGCGTGTTCGCCCCGTACTTCTGCTCGGAACAGGGGCCGGCGAGGTTCGCGGCTATTCACAAGGTGTTCGGAGCTAGCAACGTTTCCAAACTTTTGTTGCATGTTCCGGTGCACGACCGCTGCGAGGCCGTCGTCACCATTGCTTATGAAGCTCAAGCTCGGATCAGGGATCCTGTCTATGGCTGTGTTTCTCATATCTTTGCCTTGCAACAACAGGTTGGTTTTTATTACATCATCTCTAGTATCTCCTTTCTTTCCTGTCTTAAAAAGATCATAATAATATAGTATGTGTTACACCATTAATTATAGTAGATCTAAATAACTAATGTGTGTGTGTGTGAAATTGTGTGTAGAGTACTCAAAGTAGTGTAATTCACTTCTTGTAGCATTAATTAAGGGTTCATTTTGATCTAACCATAAGATTAATTATTACTAGCTAGCTAGAGTGTTTTCTAGAAAATAGCTTTAAAAAAAAATGTACTCCCTCCGTCTCATAAGAACATTCATCATTTCTTTGTAATTTACAAAGAAAAGATGAACGTTTTGGGACAGAAGGACTACTATAATCAATTTAATGTTAAATCTCAAAATTGGTGAGTTGTTGACTCTAAAACAAAATTTTTCTCACATAATTTGAATTTCTTTAAGACATCCCAAATTAAAACCCTAATTAATGAAATTGATGATGAATGTTGCAGGTAGCATATCTGCAAGCACAAGTAATGCAAGCAAAAGCTCAACTAGCACAAACCCTAATAGATCAATCATCAAAAAACGCAGAAAACCCATGGAACATGATGACGAACATCCCTCCACCAGGGATGAACATAGGATCATCGTCTCCCGCATTTCCAGTGCCGAATTACATGGCTAACTACTGCTCGCCGCAGAGCTCGTTGGACTCGTTGGACGACGGAATAATGATGCAGGACATAGAGAGCAGCAGAGATGAGAGATTCCAACCTTACTCCAAGAAAAGAGCTTCACAGACTGACTTGAGTGAGTTGCAAGCACTGGCTTTTGGGATGATGAAGAATGACAACTCTGAGATTAATTAGTTACTATAATTAGTTAGTTAGGTTAATCCAATATATGTCCTATGTTTTTTTTTTTATTGAGGGTTGTTCAATGCTGACTGTGATGATCAATGGTAATCTTGTCTTAATTGGTGTTGTATAGAGAGGAGATCTAGATATATATTTATTAATGTATTGTAATAGGAGACTATTTATATTTAATTGTCATGTTGTTGTCAAGAGTTGGATTAATTCTGTGAGAGCGTGTTAGCAGAATGCTTCACAAACCCTGAAATTAATTCAACAGGAATTAAAGCTAGTTTCTTATATTATAATTAAGCGCGCAGTTGATTAATTTATTGCGAATTATATATGTACTTGTGTTTGTTTGTTGTAATAATTAATTTAATTGGTATAAGTGTAAAGTGAAATGTGATTATTTTGTTGGTTTAAACGAAGATATATGCAGGCAAATGTTATTGGTGTATCATGATGAGTAAAGAAAATTTAAAATTAATTTGAAATTGAGTGATTTTTGCCGTCCATTCAAACATTGTTAAGAACATGTACATCGAGTGAACCATTAATTTTAAATGAATAATAATAAAAATACTAAAAAAATAATTTAATGAGTCACGAAAGTGAAGAATGAAATATGACTAATGATTCTATAGCATGAGGCGAATCACGTTTAATCATTTTATCATTTCTAGCTATTCTCTTTTTTTTTTTTTTAATTTTATGGGAAAAAAATCAAAATTGAAAATCGCCAATAAAAAAGGACTATAAAGTTTGAATCTATTATAATTATAGACCGATTGTGATATTTTTTTCTAAAATTTTATCAATCACTATTCATAAAAAATTGAGTGAGGCTCTTGTGCCTCCGGAACACCGTGCGCCTTTGCAATTTCCGTACTCCTTTGCAACTTAAACCTCCTTACAATACATAGGTTTAAATAGGATATGGAGGGGGAGGGTTGTGTTCACATGGGGACACAGCCGTGTGCTCCGTGTCCCCGGGGTGCAGGAGTTTTTGCCATAAAAAATCGATACTACTTTTAAACATTTATTTATATGGAAATGGTACTTGAAATCGAATCGGTCTGGATCCACAGGAGTGAAAAGAAAAGTGGCATGATCATCATCTATAGCATAATATAATTATACTATTAATATAATTTTCGAATACATAATGATATAATTTTTGAATCTAGTCTGACCTAAATTTGAGCTAGTTCCAAACTCTATACACACAACATTTTGCCCCATATATATATATATATATATATTAATATATGTGATGGAAAAATTAAAAAAGTTTATAATTGATTATATATGTTGGAGGAAACCCTGCAAAATGATAAAGTACTGCTGAGGAAAAAAAAGAAAAAGAAAAAAAGTAATGGAGACAAGCAGTTGATTTATTGGAATGAGAACCTTGGACTTTGAGTTGAAGTTGCTATTTCTTGTCCATTATCAATCTTATGCACCATACTATATAATAATGGTTAATTTTTAAATTTTTTTTAAAAAAAAATAGATTCTTTAATTTGTTATTAAAAATGAATGCATTATTGAGGCACATTTGAATTCTTTTTTGTCTTTATCCTCTACACTATTTAATACAGCATGTTTCAATTATTTAGCACTTAGGGATGTTGGAATTAGTGAAATTATATGAGTGTGATTAATATTAAACAACTTTCGTGCATATTGTTTACTTTTTTAATCACTACCACAGTACACTTTGTGTGATTCTTTTCTATAAAATGAATTATTTTTATTATTTTTTTTTAAAAAAAAATTCTCTTAAAAATAAAAATAATTATTTTTTTTTTTAAAAAATTCTCTTAAAAATAAAAATAATTATGATTTTTTTAATATAATATGTTGATGGGGTAACAATTGTGTGAGACCATTTTTACTTTTTTTAAATAGTTATACTTACGTTTTTTAAATAGTTATACTCTTTCACTCCAATTTAAAGAGTATTTGCTTTTTACAAGAGAATTAAGGAATATTTTTATTTAATATATAGTAGATAGTTGTATTAGTAGGTATGTGAGCCTCATGCATACTGTATTTTAATTGTATTAGAGTGTGTATGGGTCTCATGTGAATAAAATAAGAAATGAGATCCTTTAGAACAGATATCTTAAAATGGAAAAAAAAAACATACTTTAAAGCGGACGAAAAGAGTAATTTTTTATTACAAATATTATCATTTTTCTAAAATGTTATTAAATAGTATATTTATATTTTTAATTATTCATAAAATAATGCAACAATATCATTTATCATTAATTCAAATCCCATTTTTTATTAAAATATTATTACTTTTTATTTATTTCAAAAAAAATTGCTCACTGAATAGATAGAGTAGACACATGGTTAGAAGAGAAAGGAATATTATTAGGTTAGCAAATGAGGAGCAAGAAAATCCATATGTTGTGATATCAAATAATTAATGACATTGATATTATTGTCCTAATTGACTTTGTGACTTAGGGATTGCCAAAAAAGGTGAACCCCATCATTCTTGTTGAAGCAAACACACGCTTGCATCCACTTTTATTTATCCCTAAGTGCCCTCTTTCCCCTAATTTTTATTAATTAAGTAGGTTTACCTAATATGACTTATATTTTTATTTCAATAATTAGTACAACCATGTACTCATATACACAGACCAAATGTTTCTTAATCGAGTGCACTTGTCTCTCTCACTAACACACCTCATTCCAGGGTTAATTTAATTCATCCACTCTAGCTTCTTAATTATGCATATTTAATTCATTATCTTAAATAATTTGATCAAGAAAACTCATACATCCCATTAATTCTACAATTAGCTGGTTAAATAGGTGAAGGGTAAATCTAACTAAATAGAAAAAAAAATTCATTGTGTCCCTTAGTTAAGGAGACTATCTTAGCTAGCACTTTTATAATATTATTATAGGAATAGTTTATAATTTGACTGTAATTAGTTCGAATTCTTTTTACTTCAAGAATATTTCTGAATAAAAGATGATAAAAAGAGAGAAATTATATTTTTACTATTTTTTTAAGGGAAAAGTTTGTATGCAGTGGTCAATAGACACAACAAGTAAGTGCCCATTTTTTTGAAAAATAATAATGTTTAGAATATCAAATGTTATAGTAACATTTGTTATAAAAAAAAAGTAATACTAACCGGTATTTTCGAAGATTATTATAACATTTAATATTCTGATTTTTTTTTAATTTTTTGTTTATATATATATTATCATTTTGTGTCTCAATAAAATGTGTTAAGACTTGGATAATAATAATATTGAGTTTCTTATCAATTCTGGTGGTGTTAATATTTTCGTTATTTTCAAAATTATTATATATGTAAAGATTAATTTGAAATTTTATCCCGCAATTCATTTCACCACTTCGATAATTCATTTATAAAATTATTTTTAAGTTATTTTTAAATTTTATTTCATCACTTCCCGTAATCGTTAGTTAGTTTTTCTATAATTAATTTTCAAATTATTTTAAAGTCCTCAATATCGAGATCAAAATTTAATTAAAATAAAAATTAAGTTGCTTAATAATTTATTAAGGAGCACTTTAAGTCAAACGGCGTGACCACTTTAGAGAATTGAAAAATATTTCACTAATATGCTGAGAAGAGTCAGAAGACATATAACCAAAGTAATTTCCATAAAGATTAATAATGAAAATAAAATAAAATACTAATTATTATATTGTCTTTAGCAGAATATTTTGATCAAGAATTTCACTTTTATATTGTAAAGTGATTCTTTGAACTAATTATTTTTTCGTTTCTCTATGAAAGGACCTTTTTCCAGAAAAGAGAAGACACATGAAGAAGCTGTCAACTTTAGCATTAACAAATGTAATATGTACAATATATATAATGTTGCACCTTTAGAAAAACTTTAATTACTCACCTAAATATACACGAGATATAATAATAATAATATTAATATATACTATAAATTTTATCAATTAAATGTCCGAATTATGGGTAAACTATCAATTTGGGGCTTAAATTATTTTTTCCAATCAATTCAAGGCCTGAAATATGTAAAACTATCAATGCAAGACCTGAATTTGTCAAATATTATCTTCTATTTATCAATTTAGGCATAAGTTCTGTCCCTAAATTGATAGTTTTACATAATTCAAGCTCTTAAATGATAGAAAACATAATTTATGCCCGAATTGATAGTTTGCTCATTTTTCAAGCTCTGCATTTATAAAATTTGTTGATTTTTGAAATCTATAATTATGTAATCTAATTTGGAATGTGTATCCAATTAAATTAATCCGTTAATCGATTATTTTAATTAATTCTCTACCTAGCTCAAATATTCAAATTAACGAAATCTAATAGAATTTCTTTTATTATTTTTTTAATGAAAAATGTAAAGCTTGAATAGTGTTTTTGTTTTAATGGTTTATTAATGGATAAAGAAAAATGACTTAATGGGCCTGGTAATAAAAAGGGGCCGGACAGTGTATTAAAGTAGTACTTAGTAAAGCCCGTTACTAAAAATTACAATTATTTTAAAAAAAGCTGAGCCCACCAAAGCCCAATTTATATTTATTAGAACTGAATAAACCATGCTCTAAAAAATTCCTTTCAATACTTTATAAAAAATTAATTATCTGTTCATCTCTTATCAATCTCACTATTTTTTTTAGCGTGATATAATTGAATTAATCCTGTTACAAAAAATATTACATATTACATTATATATACAAAACCCTATAATAACAAAATTTCAATGCTAGTACACAAATTAATGTGTTAAACACACATCAAGAAATCTACATGTGATATTGCAATTATCTCCCTAATTAATTCCTTACTATATTAACCCCCCCCCCCCCCCCCCCCCCCCACACACATATTAGGTTATTTGCCTCCTCAATTAAAATCTCATTTTTTTTGACTTAAAATTAAGGAGATGTATAATTATAATTAAATAAAATATCACGTAGAGAAGATTATTGATATGACATACCACATTATATTGTTTAATCCAACATTAAACCAGACTATATATATGAGATTATATTTGTATATTGAGGTAGAAATTCATATTTAATTGTGTGACATCGACTCACAAGGTATGGGTGAATGCCTGCTCTTTCTTTTAACCACTTCCCTAATTAATGAAAGTTATTATTATTATTATTATTATTATTATTATTATTATTATTATTATTATTCAATTTAATACAATGATTGATCTACAAGATGATCTCACATGCATTTTTTTAAAAAAAAAATCTTTTTAAATACTTAAAATAGTAGGTATTTCTATAAAACACACACCGAAACATATATAAGATATATACTTATGTACTTGTATAATTTAGAGATGAATGGTGTGAATTAACGGCTTAAGTGTACACAAGTTTATATTGATATTAATTTGATCGATGTAACGATTTCAAGAATGGCCACTCCTTCAAATTAAAACGTTATATTATATGTATATTTAAAGTAATCATGATTTATAGCTAATTAATGAAATTTACATGGAGTTTCAAAAATGGAATATGAAATTTTCAATCGAAAATTAAGTCATGATAAATCCTAAGAATGGCAAGCAATTAAAAGAACATCTCTACGAACTGCTTAGCTAAGTTAGGTTAGGTAGTTAATTGGGGTAATTATAAGATCAAGTTTAATATATATTTAGGACTTAATAGCTAGCTTGGATTAGAGTGAAAAGATTAAGAAAACCAACTACTAATTTATTAACATGATGAGCTTATCAAAAACAGTAATAAAAGTAATTAATCTACTCAAAGTATATCTGATCAGGAATTAATATATAATTATACTATACAATCAAAGACTGAACCAGGCTTTCTGACAGCAGAACATTCCTACCTAGCTAGATTTAATTCCAGCTTTATTAAATTAAGTAATAAAAAAATGCCCATTATTGGTTTTGGATCTGGTGAGAACCCTAATTGAATTCTCAACAAGAAATTAAAGCTGAAGGGCAATTATTGAAGTTGATCTGATCAGTTATATATCATTTTGAAATTGCCAGTACTGCCTTGGTAACTCTTCAACTGAATTCATGCTACCAAACGAGCTCGAAATCGGGTTTTCGTATTTCCCAGAAGGGCTCAAACTCATCCATCCATCCACATAATTTTCTGAGTTTGCATCAAATGGCTGATTTTGAGCTGCCAACTGATTTTGAAGCCAACTTTGAACATCTTGTGGACAAGAATGGCTGATTTTCTGATAATTAGGGTTTGTGGTGGTGTTGTTGAAGCTGTTTCTGATGCATTCAGCCGCTTGTTCTTTCAGAGAAGCCAGTTGGACTTGCAAATTCACAACCTAAAGATCACAACAAAAAAAAAAAATAAAAAAATACAAGATTTAGGGTTAGAGTAAACAATTTCAAAATAAGTTTTTTCATGTTAGGAAAAAGAATTAGGGGATTAATTAATTAACCTGGTGTTGGAGGGCAAAGATATGAGAGACACAACCATAGATGGGATCTTGAAGCCTAGCTTGAGCTTCGTAGGAGATGGCGACGGCCGCTTCAGAACGATCGCTCACCGGAAGGTGAGCGAGGATCTTCGAGGCGTTGCTCGCCCCGAAGACCTTGTGAATAGCAGCAAAATGAGCTGCACCTTGTTCATGGCAGAAATGAGGGGCAAACACACACCCCTTCACACACTTTCTTCTCAAGAATTTGCAGGCACCGCAGGGTGCCACAGATCCTGCCATTGCCATTAATTTCTTGATGATCTTTAATATTAATAATGGAAGTAATAATTATATATGAGTTTTTTTTTTTTTTTTTGGTGATTTTGGTAAAGTGGTAATCTGTTCTTGGCTTAGTGCAAAGCTGCTTAATCACACCATTGTTTATAAACACAGAAGAGGGAGAAGCAATATAATTTTTTTAAGTAATTATCACGCATGGTTCCCTTATTGGCCTACATAATTCATTTATTAAATTCTTTTTTTATTTAAGAATTCTACTTTGAACCCTTTGTCCTAAATCTCATACTCTTGTTTGAGTTTCCACTTATTAGCATCCTTAAATTACAATCCAGATATGACATGAATAAAAAAACCCAATTGTTTGTTAGATATTATTGGATATTGGGTAATTAGCTATATATCTAATATTCATTGTCAATTATATTTCTGCAAATTTTGTAATCTTTATACATTCTATATCAGGAACATGTGACTTCCTACTCTCTTATCCCATAAATTAACTACCGTGCAATTTTATTTATTTTTTCAATTGTGTATGCATATATATTAATATTGAGGTAATGGTGAATTCCATGGATGCTGCACCTTATAAATTAGGTCAAAAATGTAATTTTTTTTAAACAACGTGTAACAGTAAATGTGAACACAATTGTGGGACAGAGGGAGTACATAATTACAAAAGAATAAGGTGTAGAAAATAGAGTATCTAGAACTCCTTTGTGCAGAATCTTGGAAGATAGTACAGAATTGAAGTTGAAGTCGAGTCGAGTAGAATTTTCCCTATAAGATATAACACGTCTCAATAGTGTTCCAGTCTTGACAGATTATCCACGAAATTAAACACTCAATCTTATATCAATTTCTCACTCAATGAAAATTGATTTAAAGATTAAGAATACACTGCTGTTATAGCATCCCTCAAATAATTAGTATCGTGGTACTTACTAAGTAAAGCATGATCTATGATTTATTTAGATTAGTTCTATAATAGATGATTTGAAATTCAGCTGTAAGGCATTTTGTTCGATTCAAATCCACAGCCTATTCCAACTTTTCTATATTTATATATTCATAAATTTTCATATAAATTAATAATGTTTAAAAATATATATATATAGATCGACAGCTCTTTCCCTAATTAAGTGCTTCAGTTGATTGCTAGTTTGTCATATTGTCGGAAAATAACTACTCCTTCTGCCCAGATCACTTTTGTGTGCATAAAAATAGAATGGAAAGAGTAATGAATAAGTTGTAAAATATCATGTCATGTGTGTTATATTATGAATTGTAAGGTCGATTTTTGTGTAGGGTATCATTTCATTTTATAAAAATGAGAATATGAGTTGCAGACGTACGGAAATAGAAAATGTGAATTGTAGATGAAGAGAGTGGCGCTTTACGAACATGAAATGAAGATTTCTGTTACTAGGGGTGGGTACTGAACTCTTAAATTACGGGGGAAAAAAAACCACAAACTTTTATTTTTAATTACTACAATGTAATTTAACATTTAAGATAAAAAAAAATACAAATTGTCCACCACACCAATGTTTTTATTGACATCTCATCACTTTCATGCCAAAAATAAATAAATAAATAAAATTGGGGGTGCATGATGAGACGATTTTAAAATTAAATACTCCCTCCGTCCCTTGAAGTATTTCACAATTTCCTTTTTCATCCGTCCCTCAAAGTATTTCACACTTTATTTTTACTAAATTTGGTAAAAAATACATTATAACAATACTCACTTTTTACACACATCCCAATATAATACTTACTTTTTCACATCTCCCAATAACTTTACACACCTCCCAACAACTTTACACACCTTTTTCATTAAATCAACTAAAATATATATTCTCTTGAGTTAAATTCATTTTTTGCCCTATAACTAAGTAAAACTTCGATTTTTGCTCTAAAAAGATAAGTTGTTAAATTTTGTCCTATAACTAATGAATTGTTTTAATTTTTGCCCAATTTTGACCGGAAAATGCAAATTTCACCGGAATCCGCAACGTCATGCTTCAATTTGGGGATTTCCGGCTAGTCAATCCGACGTGGCAATTTTGACTTTTTTTAACCAATGAATCCGCCACGTCATATCCACCTATTTATTTATTTATTTTTAGTTACCAAATCAACGTAATATTTTATTAAATTAGAAATATTAAAAAAAATATTTGCGCAGGTTGGATGCCAGCGAGCTCGAATTTCCCAAGGAGGTTGTTGTCGGCGTACGTGGCGAATATCTGCTCTTTCTTCGTCGGAATTGTGTTGTTCCTCGGTATCAGCACCGTCATTACCCCGCCGGCGATCTCAATTCCGAGGCTGAGAGGAGTGACGTCGAGGAGAAGGAGATCTTGAACCTTGTCGTTCCCTTCACCGCTCAGGATCGCCGCCTGTACGGCAGCGCCATACGCCACCGCCTTGTCGGGGTTTATGCTCTTGCAGAGCTCTTTCCCGTTGAAGAAATCTTGCAGAAGCTGCTGGACATTGGGAATTCTGGTCGAACCTAACAATGTCGTGAACTTGACTCTTGTCGATTTTTGCATCCCTCAGACATTTCTCGACGGGTTCCATGCATTTCCTGAACAGATCCATGTTCATCTCCTCGAATCTCGCTCTGGTAATCGTCGCATAGAAATTGATTCCTTAGTATAACGAATCGATCTCGATTGTCGTTTGCGCCGTCGACGACAGTGTCCTCTTCGCCCTCTCGCACATCGTTCTCAGCCGCCGGAGTGCCCTGGCGTTGCCGCTAATATCCTTCTTGTGCTTTCGCTTGAACTCCACCGCGAAGTGGTTCACCAGCCGATTATCGAAGTCCTCTCAGCCAAGATGGGTGTCGCCGGCGGTGGGACGCTATTCATTTTTACAGGTTTTAATTTTAATTTATTGATTTTTATTTTTTATTTTATATTTCTAATTTAATAAAATATTATGTTCATTTGGAAACTAAAAATAAATAAATAAATATATAAATAGGTGGATATGACGTGGCAGATTCATTGGTTAAAAAAAATCAAAATTGCCACGTCGGATTGATCAATCGAAAATCCCCAAATTGAAGTATGACGTGGCGGATTCCAGCGAAATTTGCATTTTTCAGCCAAAATTGGGCAAAAATTGAAACAATTCATTAGTTTTTGGACAAAATTGAACAACTTATCTTTTTAGGGTAAAAATCGAAGTTTTGCTTAGTTATAAGGCAAAAAATGAATTTAATTCTATTCTCTTTCTAACTTTATACATAAAAATACAAATTTTTCTTAAACTCCCACATCAATACGTGAAATACTTGTTGGGACGGAGAAAGTACTTAAAAGGACACTATTTTTTTTAATTTACTAATAAATTTGATCATGTCATAACTGACCAAAAAGGAAGAATCTGCCTTCTGAAAACCCGTGCACTTGAAGATTAAAATGGGTAAATTGATTTAGTGATGTATTTTAGAAAATTCGAAATGCCTGATTAATTTAATGTGGCCAAATTAAGTTAAGAGTCCAGGTACACTGGTTCACCTGAATAATCTAAACCATTAGATCATAAATATACTTAATTCTAACCACTAAATAAAATAAAGTAATTAAAATTAAAAACAATAAGCACTCGCTAACTACCACATTTACTCTATATAAATTCTCAGGTGTACCGGTGCACCACATAATAACTCTTAACTTAATAAGACTATGAAATTGACTTTGGGAAGATATAGAGCATGCATAATTAATGGTGTGAATCTATGTAGATAAATATTTTCTTTACTTACTTAATTTGTCATACCAATTCCGTCCAGTTTCTTCGACAAATTGTGTTCGATATTATTATTATTATTATTATTATTATTATTATTATTATTATTATATACTGGGATTAAAGGTAACATGTTCTAAAATATAAGAAAACAAAAGATAGTGACAATGAAATGGAACAAGTTGCACTGGAGAAAGCACATAACATGGAGATTTAAAGTAATCGTTTTATGTTTTTTATTTCTTATTTCCTCTCTTTTTAAGTCTTGGAAGTCACAATTTGTCGAGTAAATAAAAGCAGATTACTTTCCTTATTATTATAAACTTATATTACATTAATTAATTGGCAATTTTGTCATTACATTAATACTGCACCAACATGTAGACCTTGCTCAACCCTCCAGCCAGGCCCCCACCCTCAAATCCTAATTAATCAATTATCATTTTGAAATTAGTTTATTAAAAATATTGTATATAATATTCACAATTATATTATTATTATTATTAATATTATTATTATTATTATTATTATTAATTTTCATGTCTTTATAGCCTAGCTATCGTCTATGAATAAACAGATTATAAAATACTCACAAAGGGTGCCTTTATATAAACACGCTTGTAATTTCATTCATTGATTTTGAATGTATAGTTATATTAGTACAACATTAGTTCTATTGGACTTTTCGTACTACTGTTTAGATACATTTGCGGGTGACCTTACAATGAACTCTATTTATAGGCCTACACTTGCGTAATATGAACAATTTTATATATTCTTAATTAATTATATTTTTTTATTAAAAATATTATCATCTTTTTTAAAAGATATTGTCACTTTTCATTTATAATATAAAATTATTTATAAAATATTCCAATGCACTATTATCAATTTTCATTAATTGAATACTCCCTCCGTCCCGGGAAGTATTTCGCGTATTGGTGTGCGCGGAGTTTAAGAAAATTTTGTATTTTTATGTATAAAGTAAGAAAGAGAATATATATTTTAGTTGATTTAATAAAAAAGGTGTGTAAAGTTATTGAGAGATGTGAAAAAAGTGTGTAAAGTTTTTGGGAGATGTGAAAAAGTAAGTATTATATTGGGATATGTGTAAAAAGTGAGTATTAGTATAATGTATTTTTTACCAAATTTAGTAAAAGTAAAGTGTGAAATACTTTGAGGGACGGATGAAAAAGGAAAGTGTGAAATACTTTGGGGGACGGAGGGAGTATAAAATTTAATTAAAATATTATCACTTTCCCTTCACTCACACACAACACAAGTATTTGTCCAACTTATTTATTTGTTCCTTGTTAATGTTTTATTCTTTTCAATTTTGAACATAGACTTTGGTATTAGAATTTAAAGTTTCAGAGAATTATATCAATATGCTATAGGAAAGAGAGAAATGATACATAAAGCATACAACGTTTAGCAATCCCTATCTATCAATTAATAGTTGTGTCTTCAGAAGAAGGCAAACCTTTAAGTACATCCCTTAGAGCATAATAATGGCTATCACATCTGTGGTCTGAAATCAGGTTGCTCGAAAGCAGTATCCTTTTAAAATGTTCACCTGGGTGTCGTTTTAACAACGTGAAGTACTCAACAGCTTTATTATGGTGGCCTTCAGCATCCACATTCCTATTTAAATGATACACTGTCCCCGGTACGAACAAATCTTCAGCTATCAAGCTGGTAGCACCGGAAGTTCGATTATAACTTGTAACCACGGGAGCTTCCTTACTCATGGGAATTTCTGAAAATTCATGAGAATTATAAAGTTACTAATCCACAATGAAAAGATGTGGTCCAACGATGCAAAACATACCGGAGTAGTTTGTCTGTCCTCTGAACTTGGCATACTCAGCAAGTTTTCGACCCACGTCTTGTACAGCAGACACAACTTGCTTAGCATTACTAACCAGATCTATAACACCTTTCCACTCTTCTCTGTTGAAAACGCTTACCCTGCCAAAATCAAAGCCAAAAGTCAATCGCCTAATTTTTTATTGACCTCAAAAAGTCTGTGCCAGTTTATCATCTCATCAATCTCAAGGTTGGAAGATGGCCCGAGTCCAGATGAAAATATACTGGCTTAGAAGAACCAGGATTAGAATCCAGATGAAAAGTAAAATTCTAGTTTGTTTTGGAATTGTGTGGACTCAACTTTGCTAAATCACATAAATTCTGGAAAAAGCGAAGGTTGCAAACAAATAATAAGAAAAGTTGGGTGCAATGAAAATATGACATGATGAGTGGTGTTGGGAAGATTAAGAGAAGTGGTAGAAGTAGCAGTGGTGGACACTAGTAAGACTGCATTGGGTTACAAAGTCTTGAGTTTAAAGTCATGAGACAAACACGGATTTGGGATGTCGAAATGACGAAAGAAATTGTCAAAGTCTTAACACCTGCAGGGTTATGGATGAAAGAAATTGAAAAAATAAATTTCGCCGAGTTAATGATAGGCTGAAGAACTTGAGAAAACATGTAGGTTCAAATGATATTGTCAGTTCTCATTGGATAGGACTATATAAGTTTACACCATAGCTACTTCAAAGTTACTGCCAGAAGAAAATTGTGAATAAATAGTGGCAGCTCTTACAAGGAAAAAACAGAGGAAAAAAAAAAAATTACTATACGCTCCTATGAACTTTAATCCAGATGGACTGACCCAAGAAATCACGAGGTATATTGGAGAATTCTAATACATAAACTTGATTTTCCTCATTACTAAAATTAAAATTCATTGAAAATTTTAAAAAGAGAGTGCCTGCTTACCAATCTGTTTCAACAATTTCATTCCTCAATCTTGTCAAGGAAGCAGCACTTAATCTAGGGACCATATCATCCTGCAGAAGAAAGATTGAGGGAGAATTTAAAAATAGATTGTGGACAGTTTATTCTGTATCAGAAATTTGAAAAATGTGGGGGGGGGGGGGGGGGGGTGAAGTTGAATGGCAGACTGGAGAAACCTGCATCACTACTGTAGTCACATAATCAAAACAACTTTCGGCAAGTTCTTTGGATACACATGGTGGAGTGGCATATGCAACGGCAGTAATTACATCAGGACTGAACCCTAGCTCCCTAAAAGATTTCTTACGAAGCATAATTGCAAGCAAAGAAGCAGTTGCACCTCCAAGGGAATGCCCAACAATCCTCAATCTAAAACCCTGTTGATCAATTAGTCTCACAATAATAGATATATGAATTACCAACAAAAGAAGATGAGCGAGATAGGAAAACAAATATTTATCAGGCCACCTTGTGTTTCTCTAGGCACCTCCTGATGGTATCTAGCTCATGGTACAGAAACCAACGAGCAGCCTCAGCAGTGCCAAAGTGGGTTGAATAGCCTTCGAATGTGATTTCTTCATGGCCAGTAGATATAATGTCAGTGATGAGGTCATATACGGTGTGAGTTCCACGAATACCAAGAATAACAAGTTTCTTTCGCATGTCAACTCCTATATAGTACCCAGGTCTCAAAACACTGGAACTTTTAACAAATTTCACCACATTTTTTTCTCGGAGCATGGTATTCCTAGCCAGAATAGTGGCATTATCTTTATAAGCACCCTTTGCTAGTTCTATGTGGTATATGAGATCCTGTACCTAAATCACCAAAACTGTTAGATAAATCTATCTTATTAGGAAAAATGAATTTTTAATTCATTCAAGAGATATTATCTGCTGAAAGTAAAAGGGTTTAGATAGTCACAATGGACTCTGAGGAGATAAGTTCACCCTTTACATCCTCCACAACTCTTGTGGATGCTTGCTGAAGATACATGAGATACAAGCCAATGGTAAAATCACTAAGAGTCCAATCCTGAAGTCCAAGCTTACTCCGTTGTATGCTGGAAAAAATCTCGGCAAGAGATCTATCAGATGGCGGTGTTTTGTTCTGAACTTCATTTCCTGCAGAACAAACACTTATATTTATTTTCCTTTTCCTCCATATAAAGGAAGAGACAGACCATTACATGAATTTATATATGACTTCATTCAGAAGATTCAGACTAAAAGGAACCAAGTCAAAAGGAGAAGAAGAAACAATGAAGAAGCTAAGTAGCAGTTCTTAGACTAATCTCACATTTGAATCGATTAGATTGAATATAATATATTGTCTTCAAAGTCTCTTGGCATATATGCAAATGGAGCCAAGTGGGTTGGCAAAGCACTCAACCTTAACCTTTGCAGTGAACTTTCTACAGTTTCAACCCTCCTACTAAAAAAGAAATGTGCTATGAAAAACCAATACAGATGCAGACGCAAATCAACACCAATTAAAAAGGCATTGTGCGAGTATGAAACACAACTCACCACAGAATTACACTTCATCCTTGTATAAGGATCAATATCAATTTCCATTGAGCATGAAATTTTTAATATTGGTAACATACCACAGAATAAAAAAAAAAAAAATCCACTGAAAATCCATTAATCCTTTCCTTTTCAATTCTACCCCATGCATATACTCTAAACATCATCCTTCATGAGGGCCTTCTTGTTTTTGCACTTCCCCCCATCATGAGCATGATATGACTATGACTAATTCAAATCCCAGTATTAATTTTGAAACTGGAATCTAGCTCCACACTCCAAATCACATCCACAAACCGCCAAAGAGCATAATTTAACCTAGCTTATTAAAACTCAATAAAAACATACAAGATCTAATGCCTCAAAATGAATCACCTAATTGCGCAAAATACATAAACAAAAAAATGAGGAGGAAAAAGGTAAACCTGTAGGAACAGCCCATTTGTACAACTGCAAGGCTGGTTCAAGAGCTTTACGCCAAGAGATTGTAGGGTTCCATTTATGATTAAAACCGCCCAAATCCTCCTCCGAAGAGCTGCCATTGCTCATCCCTGAATCATAATCATTGGGAACTTTCTCCAACTTATCGCAGCCTCTCCTTTTGTCTAATTCATCACCATCCGCCTTCGACCACTGAAAGCGGTTGAGAACGCAGCGGAAATCATGCTTCTTCAACAATCTCACTCTCCTACTAAAATCTGCAAGGCTTAATCACGTGAGTAATAATCGTAACAACAAAACAATTCAGAAGAAGAAAACCAACCTTGGAAGAATCGTTTATTGAGAATTTTGGACATGAGAAAGAGGGATTACGGAGGATAGGGAGGTCGGGGTGTGCGCAAGTTAGTTGTTATCTTGGAGCCGCCGCTTAACTGCTGTGGGAGGCGGCGGCGAATGCAAATACTGCTCAACTCCAAGGGTGTTATAGTCTTATCATATTTCCTCTGGAATATACCTTTCTTCTTCTTTCTTTTTTCTCATAATAATACTTGTGGAAAATGTAAATGATTATTTATTTATCAAAATTCAAAATAATACGGAAAAGAAATATTCATCCCACATTCTTTTTTTCTTTCCTCACCAAATTTATTCATGCTTAGAATCGTAACTTTAATTTATACAAATATGAACATCCTCTCAATATCATTTAATAAAAATCATATTTTTATATTTTGTTAATTTATTCCAACAACTTTTATATATATATATATATATATATATATATATATATATATATATATATATATATATATATATATATATATATATATATATATATATATATATATATATATATATATATAATTAAGTCAAATTGTTAATTATACACTTAAATAATAATTTTTGTTTATCTCTAGATTAAAAATATGAGATTATAGGAGTAATATTTTAATTATAAGAAACATGGATTATCTTATAGGGAATCAAATTCTATAAGAATTAAATTACGGGTTAATTAAGAATTTAAAAGTTGATGAGTAAAATAGAATATTTAATTGCATGATCATTTATAATTAGTTTATATATTATATAATCATTATAATTATGATATTGTATCAAAACATCAAATATATATTGCACTAAAAAGTATGTACAACTATCCTTCCAATTGTAACCCTCAATTTACAATTTATAAGCCATTTTGATCATATATATGTTATGAAACTCAAGAAGTCTAACTACGCCTTTATAACATCAACTTAAAATTTATAATTTCACATTAATTTTCCAAATTGATCTCTCCACACATGCAGATATCATGTACTCTTGCTTAGCTATGGAGTAGCTTTCACTCTATTATTATAGCAATATTTCAGAAGTTATTTTGGTTGTGTTTTACTATAACCAACAATTATAAATAATTAACACATAATGATCTGTATTGAAGGACCTTGGGTGTCCTGTTACATCTCCTGTTACACGCGTTAGATGAGTAAAACGTATGCGGAGAGAAAAATCTCAATATTTTCCCTCAGGGTTGATTGTTAGAGTATAGAATAATTTATCCTACGTGTCAATCATCCAAGGATTTATAACAGGAGATCCGAACTGATATTGAAGACCATAAAATTAATAAAGAAACATGAAAATGAATTCATGATCTCATATATAATTAGCTAGCACCAACCATTAGGCCATGTTTTGGTGGCGTTCCCTTTAGGAAACCAGCCATAATTGGAAGCTAATGTACTAGTCCCTTTGTGGAAGCGCCGCTTTAGCCTCCGGAGGAGCCCTCGTCGTGATCGTTTCGTTTTCTTGGGTGAGCGAAAGATGTGGTCTTGTATAGTGGTGATCCGTGTAGAGCCAAAGATTTCATCTCCGATTGTTGTTGTGGTAGACGAGAAGAGGTCTCCTTCTCGTACGGTGTTGAGTCGTAAGTAGCTCTGTTCGAGAGCTTCCTTAGGGATGTTTCTTGCAAGCAAAGGGGAAGCGCCACCCCAGTTATTGGACCGCCCGGTTGAAGGGTGTTGTGGTGTTCTAAACTCCAACACCAATTCCCTCTGCCTCATCATCCAACCCTTGTATCCACGCTTTTTAGCTGATTATGGAAATGCACTTTACACAAGTCGTGTTTTGTGATTTTTATATTTCTTCATTTGATCAACACAATGATGCAGCGATGTGTTCAAGAAATGCCAACAATGCTTGTGATACTAATGGCTGCCGATAACAGCCTGTCAATTTCATCCATCATCTATTTTATCTTCGTGTTTCCATCCCTCCAAGGATGATGGACTCATTATTTAAATATAATAGTATAAATAAAATATATTTATGGGCAGTAAATTTGTATTGAATTTTATTATATTATATAATTTTAATTATTTATAAATATACCTATACCTATATAATTAATCTCACAAGAAACTTAGAATATTAGAAAATCTGATCCGTAAAAATTTCCTATGTGCATCATCAAATGTCTTTCATTTGTTTGGAATGTGGAGGTGGGCCAGGTGGCAGCCGCCGCAACCATTCTTAATTATTTGCAATATTGAGCATTGTTGACTGTTACAAAGAAGAAGATTCCTGGATGTTTGCTTTCATTTTCAATCATTTTTTTTTATTTTTTAGTTAAATTAGCGTAGAATAAATTGATTTTTACAAAAGGGCTAATATATGTAGAATGTTAATTACATTCGAATTTATTTGAATGATGTAAATATAAAAGATAATAAAATTTTAAGAAGTAATATTACTTGTGAAAATATATACAATAATCTTAAAAAATTAATACTAAGAATTAATAATAAAAATCAATGGTGGCCAGACTTGGGGTAAAACTTAACTTATATTTATTAATAATATAAAATAAAATTTTGAAAATAGTTTATCAAAATTGAGTCATAAAAATCAATTTTTCCAAAACAATACATGGTGGGTCAGGTTATTTAAGCTGGGGCCTAATGGTCGGGTGTAGTACAAAAAGTATTTGGAGATGGGATTATTCAGTATTAATGATGAGGTCTTGGGTGCATATTAGTCCACAACTTGAACCCATTTTATACTCCTCAATTTCTATTATTCCATTCAATAATAAGATATTAATTTATTTTTCGCATGTAAATTAAAGATTTTTTTAAGTAAATAGTTTGTATAGTAGGATATCTGGGCTATAAATTAAATGGGATTCCTTTCTTCAAAATAATAAAATTAATACTATTCATAAGCAGACAGAGAGAATACTAAACGAGATGAATGATTGTATTGCGAGACAGATTCCCAGCACTATCTTCATTGGTTATATAAGTGACACGTAAGAGGAAAAAAATCGATAATTGTCTTTAAACTAAGTAGTAGAGTTTATACTTAAGGTATAATTTCATTATTTCTTCTATGTATCATTTATCCAGTGATGTGATATCAAAATGATACACAAAATTAAAGTGCATTGTTGTATTGTTTGTTTGTTGCCACTTAATTAGTTGTTTGAAATTATATTTTGCATAATACTAATCATCAACAAGTTAGTCTCCACGTCAACTATAGATAGATTGACTAGTCAACCTGCGCGCAGGTATTAATTGTATACCAACTTGAAGCTTTGTATTGTGAGGGATCTCATATTTCATAAATTTGTTCTATAATTAGGTGAATTGTTATATCCTAAAAAATAATTATTAAATCATTGCATGCACACTTGACACGGTAATTTAAAAAATTATTATAACCTATGATACACATTTAATAGATTAAAATGGTGATGAAATAAAAATAAAATAAGTGATCTCATTTGTTTTGAAAGTTGGTGCAAATAATAAATCGCAATTTACAATATTTCTTAAACTTCATATTTACCATGTTTGGGATCGAGAGAGTATGAGTAATATAGTCTTGTAACCGAGTAATTAGGAAAGACAGTGTTGCATTTCAATTGATAGTTTGGAATTTCGAACTTCTTTACTTTGATCCCATCGAATACATTTCGTAAGTGAACAAAATATTCCATGTTTGTATATCAAATAAATCAATAAGTACATTTCATTTAAAGAATATGAACAAACATTACACATGATTACATAATTAATACTCTCCGTCCCAAACTAAGAGAGTCAGAGACCTTATTTTAAACATAAGGTCTCTGGCCTGGGACGGGTAGTATATCCAAGTAAAAGAAAAACTCATGAATGATCAACTATCAAATTTAGGTTTATTTTGTTGCGATTCAAGAAGATCCTCCAGCAACTTATCATCAAAATACTCGAGCTCGATAACTTGCTCGTCCGGTGCCGGCTGCTGAGGCGGCGCCTCCACCGGAAAACTCCTCGAAGTCGATGAAGATGCATTAGAAAGCAGGTGATCAGAAAACCTAGCTTCATTAGCAATATTAGTGCTAAAAATGGAGTCTGCAGTATTATTATTTCTATAATGGCCATCGTTGGGAAAATTGAGAATGGCCTGATGGCCCCTTAGAGCATAGGCCGCCCTGTCGTAGGCCCGGGCGGCCTCCTCGGCCGTCTCGTACGTTCCCAGCCAAAGCCGGGCCCCGTTTCTGGTCGGGTCCCGGATTTCGGCTGCGAATTTGCCCCAGGGCCTGCGGCGAATGCCGCGGTATTTTTGTTCTTTGGATTGGCCACCTCCTTTGTTTTCTTCCATTGTGAGTTTGAGAAATTACGAGTTTGTATGGGGTGCATGGATGCATATATAGGTATTCAGCATTCACACGTGTGGTGGAAGTGGTGCATGCACGTGTGATGCTGGTGGGTCGAATAGTAATGTTGGTCAGAGTTGACGGTTTGAATTCTTCATACAATTTTAGAATCTGAGTTCTCATGTACGTATTATTAGAACTTACTTTAGCTATTTCCTCAATTTTGACCGATGAGACCATTTTGGTTTGGTCATTAAAATAGAGAAGACACGTGGGACCATAATAACGTTGAAAAATAACATATACGAATATGGTATGATTTAGTTATAAAGATAAATATATTTTACATTCAAAAAATAAATATTGAATTTTAATATATATATATATATTATAGAACAACAAAGTAAGATTCGCAACCCAATTTATAGTTTATCTACGTACTTTCAATTGGCAAACACTTCATGTATTATTATTTGTTCATGATGCATTTTTTTTCTTGTGTAGTATACGTTACATTTAACCTTATGTTACTTTTGATAATTCTTGGGTGATCTGTGGTCACTCATGACCCGTGGTCACCAAAGTGATCCTCTTTTCTTTGTTTGAAATTTATGTAAAATTAGTAAATGCTGAATAACAATAATTTGTGTTTATTTTAGATTTAAATATATGAATTTTAATTTTATGTTTAATAGAGAAAATATTAATTTTGGTTTTTTAGGATAGGCCAAATTCAACCTCAATGCTCAGGTTTTGTAATTTTTTAAAAGTATTCATCTGATGTCTGATCTTTTTCGTCCACTTTTGGTCATTTTTGTCCACTTTTGGTCCTTAAAGTTTCCGGAAAGAAGGATCAAAAGTGGACAAAAAGGACAAAAATAGACGAAAAGGATCGGACATCGGAGAACCACTTTTAAGAATTTATCAAACTTGAGGGTTAATTGGATTTGATCTATTTTAGAGGATCAAAATTGATATTTTCTTTGTTTAATATAAGACGCTAGTGGTGATATATTTAAGAATATATTAATTGATGATAGATTAAAAAAATGAGATATTAGAGAAAAAGGGGGAAATAATTAATTTAAGAAGAATAATGTATGAAAAGGTGATGGATTCAAGATACATAGTACTATAATTTGTTTCCTGAGAATCCGATACATCGAATTTTACTCTAGCTTTAATTAATACTACATAAATTTTTTTTTTCTTTGAGTAATGAACTATTACCATTTTTTTAATTAAAAGAAATATACTAATTCATTTCAACTGATTTTTGACAAAATTACAATATACAACAAAAATTGAATATGAGTAAAATTTTTAATCATGTACCGAGTAATATTAATTCGATGCATATTGTAGTAGAGTTAGTCTCTTGTGAGACGGGTTATTGGTGAGACGGATGTGAGACGGGTCAACCCGTCACTAAAGTATGCTTATTTGTGGTTAAAGTGCGCTTATTTGTGGTTAAAGTATGTCGATAATAAATCAAATTATAACACACTAACATCATACTTTAATACATAATCCAACATACTTTAAAAAACATATATTAAGAACCATTAAACATACTTTATTTAAATAATCGACATACTTTAACACGTCTCACAAACCGTCTCATGAAAGTAGCGTCTCACAAGAGACTTTGTCATTGTAGTATCACATAATTTATTAAAATAATATTCTAGAAAAGTTGATTGCACTAACAATTAGCTAGATGGCACACTTTTTTGGAGTGATATCAAACTAGCTAACACTAAATTTACTTCATATTTTGTTCCTGATGAGTAATTTTGAATTTAAAAAAATAAAAAAAAAATTAAATTCTTGTTATGATCATGGCTTATGTTTTTTTTGTTTAAAACAATAATAATAATAATAATTAATAATAATCGCATTTCTAAGTATCGCATAAAAATCTGGACCACTTCCTGAGTTGCTTATAATTCTCCTAATTATTTCATGATCATATACAAGTACAACAATAGCTTTTGGGAGACGTTGATTAGGATATATGGAGCGTAGACGCCCAAAATGAATACATCTATGTATTGTTGACTATATATATATATATATATATATATATATATATATATATATATATATATATATATATATATATATGAAAATTAAGCTGGCTTTGTAAGTTTGGTGGATATAATTAGTAGATATATGAATGCATTCATGTCACTATTGCATGGAATTTATTTCAGGTATACTATATAATGTAATATTCATGTTGAAATTTGAATATCAACATGTCAAAATGAATAGGACAAATTTCTTCCAAAACCAACACATCCTTAGGACTTCTTTTATTTGATTTATGTGTTGAGGATGCGATCGAAATGGCAAATTAGATGAGCCCACAATGAAAAATAGGTTAAATTTTTCGTTTAAATTGAATTGAATATGGACTTAAAATAAGATACTTTGAAATTTAATTAAGGACTATATATAAATAATATTTACTAAAACAAGAAATTCTTAGAATAGAAGTTTGAAACGAGATCAAATAAAAGATTATTAAAGAATGACTACTATAATTAATATAGGTCATAAATCACTTTATATTTTAAAAGACAAGAAAATATTAATTTGAAAGTTACCACTAGATAGTATTTAAAGGGGTATGATTTGTTGAATACGCAAGTGGAATTGAGGTCATTTCAACTCATATGGTCGCAGGCGGTTAAACAAAACCTACACTCCTTTTTCTTTTCTTTTAATTTCTTTGCCTTATTTATTCTGCGTCATGCACATGCAACACTTACACTATATACGCAACATCTGTCCGCTTTCAAGGGTATCATTTTTCCATTTTGGGTGTCCGCCTCCAAATATCTCATTTCTTTTTTATACATATGGGACTCACACATACCCATTAATACAACAAAAAAATGATTCACACCTCCACTAATACAACTACCCACTACACATTAAATAATAATATTCTTTAATCCACGTGCAAAAAGCAAATGATATCCTTAAAGGCGGACAGGGAGTATTATATACACATGGGTTTTATTTGTTTTCTGTGTGATAATTGGATTTGAGTTCTTAAAAAGAAAATGCTTTTGTAATAACATCTCACCCAAAATTCTCTGAGATTAATTGATTACATTTTAACAAAAAAAAATCTATGAGATTAATTGATCGCATTTTATCTCTCCTCAATTTGTACTAATATTTTTCTTCATTTCTCAATCTCACTAATTTCTTTCTCACACATTCATATCAATTAATATTCCACTGTTCATATTATCATTCACTTCAATTTGACATAAAGTTGTGTGAGAGAACAAATATGGTTCATTTCTATTTATTCCAAACCAAAAAATACAAACATACCCCTTGGAGCTTAATTATTATTTTTAGAGCATAATTTTACTATAGCAGTTTATAATGTAATATCAATGGTTTATGATATTTTATTCTTGTAGGTGATGATATAAGAGTATTATAATCCATAAATAAGGACGTAAATCCTATTTCACACAATAGACTTGATAATGTAATAATGAACGTTATCCTTACCCTTCAACATTAACGAGATGATAATTACCTATATATCCTTACACTTCACCGATGAGATGATGATGTGAGGTTAGATCATTCTTTGTTATACAGTAGAGCATGTATTGTTATATGTAACGTTTTAATTCCATGTGGAATGAATTACTCTAAGTGATATTTTGACATCAATATGAAAATTTATCAATGATTAATCGGGTTAATTTAAGAAAGAGTTAAATTTTTTGTCCCATAATTATAGGACATTTTTTATTCCGTCCCAAAAAAGATAAAATTTTCAATTTCGTCCCATAACTCCAGAATTGGGCCGATTTTTGTCCTAAAATCGCCGAAAATTGGTTTTTTTGACCGGAAATTTGCACGTGCGCCTCACATGATCACTAGCCCTTATTACAAGAAATACCAGGAGATGAGGTCATGAATGGCAACCAGCAAACAAATTATAAGTGATGGTTTCCATTAACAGAAGCTGAACCTCGTCGTTTTCCTCATGGGAGTGCTCTTCGCTACACATTTCAGGCACGAGGTGGAGAGGGTTTAGCAGCTTCCCATTGTTTCTTCTGCCGTGGAGTACGAGGTTGTCTGTGAAGCCCTGATCCCATGTGGACACGCTCACAGAGATCTTCATCTCATGTCTCGCTTTCGATTGTTGATAATCATCATCGATATCGAAGGTTCTAGAATTGACGGACGCAGTTTTAAGGCAAAATCTTTCGTGCCTACGTGCTAGAGTGTTGGCTGAGTGAACAGATGAATCGCACGATTGGCATAGAAATGCGTCGTCAGTGATGAGTGATATTTTCACCTAGATTTTAGTGTCTTTTTATATGTGTTTTCGTATTATTTCATCCGTATTTTATGTATATTTTGGTGGTGTTTTGTGTTTTTATGAAAATATGTGAGAATGAGCTTAAACGTATGATTTTCAGGTAAAAATAGATTCTAGATGCGAAAAGAAAGATGTGAAAAAAAACGGATCTCAATTCCGAGTTGAAACGAGTAAGAAATGAATAATAGAAAAAAACACGAGCTGAAGGAGAAACACGGCCATGTTTTCCGTGTTACAGAAGAAACACGGACTGAAGGAAAAATGCGGCCATGTTTGGCAGTGTTACAGAAGAAACACGGGCTGAAGGAGAAACACGACCATGTTTTGCCGTGTTACAGAAGAAACACGGCCTCTTTTAGGCCGTGTGAGGTGGCATGGCCGTGTTCCTGAAGAATTCGAATTTTACACAAGAAAGGCCCATTTT
Source organism: Pogostemon cablin (assembly GCA_023678885.1). Taxonomy (NCBI): domain Eukaryota; kingdom Viridiplantae; phylum Streptophyta; class Magnoliopsida; order Lamiales; family Lamiaceae; genus Pogostemon; species Pogostemon cablin. Next base: position 1,574,992 of record CM043011.1, read on the forward strand.
CCACTTAAGCCCATTATCCAAATTTTGCCCTAATTCCTTTGATCCTCTACCATTATAAATACCCTCATTTTCAAACAAGGAGAGAGAGAAGGTTTTCACTTGGATACACACATCACACACAATTCTCTTCATTTCACACCATCATCTTCATCCATTCATCATCCTATTCATCTATCTTCATTCCTCCATCATATCTACCATCAAAGTGAGCAAAAGAAGCAAGGAAGAAAGGAAGATTGCAAGGGGAAGAAGAAGATCACTATTGGAGGCATTCAAGAGAGTTTTAATTCAACTAGTATTGAATCATATTGTTTATCATGTTTTGTAAGGATCTTAATATCTATGTTAATGTTCTTATGAATATGGTAGGCTAATCTCCCTTGTGAGATTAACAACATGAGAGTTGTTGGATAATTTTAGGATTTGTGTATTTTAATTCATGTGTTGATTGGATCTATGATTTTCTATCATTGATTGTTAATTGCTTGATTTGTATTGATGATTTGTATGTTTAGTTGTTCTAAAAATGTGATTAGATTGAGAAATTAATTATGTGCTTAGAATAATTGAGTGAATCATTTCATCAAACACTTCATGTGCATTATAAATTGTAAAGAGATTAAGATATCCTTTAGAGTTTAGAACCCTTTGATAGAACATGTGATTGGTTTGATCGAGAGATTGATTAATCGTGTGAAGGGACTCTCATTTTAAGCTTAGTATCTAGTTGGAATTATTTGTATGAGAACCAATCTATTAAGCTATTTAATATTCATATCTTATCCATCTCGAGAGGGAGTTTAGGTGAACTTAGTGTTGGCCCTTAATCCTATATCCATGATACACATGAATTTGATGCATAATTCCTAGAATTATCACTTCTTGATTATTGTTAATCTCACTTTTAATCAATTTGGTAAACCACTTTCCATCCATCATTCTTGTTTGTTTGATCATTGCTTGTTTACTTGCATTGATTACTCTTTATTTACTTATTTGAACAACCCCTTTAATGATTCGTCTCTATAAAATCATAAAAAACGTGAGATCGCTTAAGCACTAGCGCCTACCTCCCTGTGGTTCGATAAATTATTTTAATTGGTCATCCCTACTACAAAATGGCTAATCAGTCAGCAGCACAATACCCACTGCCCGTTCCTAAAGGTGTCGAATTCAACGGCGAAGATGGAGGAGCCAGTCCTGGACTACCCAAAGATCCCGAGGTTCCCTCCTGCTCTTCCAGAGGGGATGATGGAGTTGACGGGGCGATGAAGAAGGTGATTCCATTGACGGGAGTGTTTTTGGTTGGTTTGATGTTGAATTCGATGATTAATTATAAAACTAAATCCGGGCTAGTGATCATGTGAGGCGCACGGCTAATTTCCGGTCAAAAAATTAATTTTCGGCAACTTTAGAACCAAAAATGGACCAATTCAGGAGTTATGGGATGAAATTGAAAATTTTATCTTTTTAGGAACGGAATCAAAAATTGCTTATAATTATGGGACTAAAAATGATTTTAACTCATTTAAGAAATGTTGTTTTCTCCGCCAAATATAGTCTTTTTAGTTATAAATTAATGATAAAATAGTTATATATGTAAAGTGAATATGGCATTTTTGAAAATGTGATATTTTTAGAGGTTATTTATTTTAAAATATTTATTATTTTTTAAGTATGAAAAGTATAATATTATGAGAAAAATGTGTAATGGGTAATATTTTTAATAAAATTGTAATTAAAGTAGAGTATTTTAGCACCTAATTAAATTGGTTATCACATCCGTCTGTAAATGTGGAAGACGTCCAAACCAAATAATGTACCACAAATACTCTATTACTCAACTAACCAATTATCTATCCCAATTAACCCATTTTCTATTTCCAAATTAATTATAATCCTAAAGTTTCCTTGTTAACCTTCCACATAAATATTAATTTATTACCTCGTTACATATTAAATAAATATTATACTGTTAATATCCCACATATATATTATTGTACTATATTAAATGAGCGAGCCTTGCGTGCGTCCGGGCGCATGGGAACACATTCCATGCGCCTTTAGAAATTTAGTATTATGGATAAGGGTACATTGCTTTAGTTTAAAGGGTATACACTTTAATTAATAAAAGGTACACCATTTTATTCTAAAGGGTATACACTTTTCATTAATATTTTTTCTTTATAAAATAAAGTGTACACGTTTTTATACTAAAGGGTATACAATTTAACACAAAATTCTAAAGGCGCACGGATTGTTGTTCATGCGCCCAGATACACACAATAATTTTCTTTAGAAAATAAAGGGTACGCATTTTTATACTAAAGAGTATACTCCCTCCGTCTCATAGCAAGGGTCTCTTTTTTCCATTTTGGTCGTCCCACCCAAATGATTCTCTTTCATTTTTTACACATATGAGACTCACTCATCCCCTCTAATATAATTAAAACATGGGGCACATATTCCCAACCCACTCATCCCCTCTAATATAATTAAAACATGGGGCCTATATTCCCACTAATACAACTATCCACTACACATTAAATAATAATATTTCTTAATCTACGTGCCAAAAAGCAAAAACTACCCTTGCCGTGGAACGGAGAGAGTACAATTTAACACAAAATTCTAAAGGCGCACGGAATGTGGTCCGTGCGCCCGGATGCAGAGAAATTTTTGCCATATTAAATTTCATACTTTTCAATTTTGTTTTTTTTTCTTAATAAACTTATCAATATCTAAAAATAAACATCTCATTAATCTTTGGCAAAAATTCCTGCATTGTGCCTTCATAAAAACAGAGTTTTAGTATGTGTGTCCCCGAAAGACCAACTCTTAATCTTTAACATTAAAAGTACTCCTTAATTATGAATTTATTACTATCACTTATGTTATAGAGTATAAATTAATTTATTAATTAGAGAAATAACATTACCCTAAAATTAATAAAATTAATTAAAAAATAACCTCTTTATTTTTTACTTTATATCTTGCAAGTAAATTAATGTGGGACGAAAGAATATTTTGCTCTAATCCTAAATAACAATAATTTTTACTATATTAAAATTATATTTTGTCCTCAATATGAAAATTACTAGACTATAAAGCTAAGATTCATTGAAAAATATAAAGATTATAGTAATGATTAAATGGAGCAATTTTCTTTATATAACGACATTTTAATGATGAGAGAGTAGATCTCCTTTGAACCCTTATTTTATAAAATTTTGATCGAAAATTTATTCTATAGAACTATCAGTATACTTAATATAAAAATATCACTCATCTCAACTTAATATAAAAAATCACAACTTGTACTCAGTTAAAAGTAATTTCGGCAATTAGATAGGGTGTGCAATGTGAACCTTTTCACCCGTTATTAATGATTGAAAACTACTTATTTTATTAAAATAGAATTATAAAAAAAATGTAAATATAATAATCAAATAATGAAAATTTAACTACATATAGTAAAAATGAGAGGGACTATGTAAAAGTTTCTGAAAAAATGCCTGATAAAACTCAGTCAATCTCTAAAACAAAATCCTCAAAATTGAACACATTATTGTGATTCAAAATCCCGATATGATAGCATTATCACCAATTGAGTATATATATATATATATATATTTTTTTTTTTTGTAAAAGAAGGGTTAAGTAGAAAAACAAGTAGCATATACTCCATATAACCTAAAATCTTGGCTGTTGAATATATTTATCGTTTGAAATTAGTAAAAAAAAAATGTTAGATTGACCTCGCCTGATGCTACTAAAAATAGCAACAGAATATACCCTTGAAGATCCAGCCTGTGTCCATATATATTCCCCCCCTTCCTCTAATTTTACCCCACCACATTAACCTAATTCTCTCCAGATTTAGTAAACATCTTCAGATTTGCATTCTCATTTCCAGCTTCACTCATCATCTGCTGAACTCTGAGCAGGTAATTACTTACTAATCATTCTTATTTTCATGCAAAGGTGGTAATGATATGTATTGGTCTGAATTTATGCAGAGAAGAGAGAGAAAGCTTGAGAAGAGGTGTTAATGGCGGGAGAGAATCTGCAAGTGTTGAACGCTCTGGATGGAGCCAAAACACAGTGGTACCACTTCACCGCTATCATCATTTCCGGTATGGGCTTCTTCACTGACGCTTATGATCTCTTCTGCATCTCCCTCGTCACCAAGATGCTCGGTCGGATTTATTACACCGCCCCCGGCTCCGCCAAGCCCGGCAATCTCCCCCCAAACATCTCCGCCACCGTCAACGGCGTCGCTCTCGTAGGCACCCTAGCCGGACAGCTCATCTTCGGCTGGCTCGGGGACAAATTCGGTCGGAAAAAGGTCTACGGCGCTACTCTCATGATCATGGTCATCTGCTCCATCGCGTCGGGGTTGTCGTTCGGACGGGACGCTAAATCTGTTATGACCACTCTGTGTTTCTTCCGGTTCTGGCTTGGGATTGGGATCGGGGGAGATTACCCCCTCTCCGCCACCATCATGTCGGAGTACTCTAATAAGAGGACACGTGGCGCGTTCATAGCCGCCGTATTTGCAATGCAGGGGTTTGGGATTTTGGCTGGGGGTGTGTTTGCTATGCTCATGTCGGCCTGGTTTAACTCGGCGTATAAAGCTCCGCCGTATGAGGTGGATCCAGTGGCGTCCACCGTCCCACAGGCGGACTATTTATGGCGGATCATTCTAATGGCCGGCGCCGTTCCCGCCGCCCTTACGTTCTATTCCAGAATGAAGATGCCGGAAACCGCCCGGTACACCGCCCTGGTGGCGAAGGACGCGAAGCAGGCTGTGGCGGACATGGAGAAGGTGTTGAGGAAGGATATTGAGGCGGTGCACGAGAATGAGGAGGATAAAGTGCAGAGACAGAAGCAGTACGGCCTCTTCTCCGCCGAATTCGCCAAAACCCATGGAATGCACCTCCTCGGAACAACCAGCACCTGGTTCTTACTCGACATCGCATTCTACAGTCAGAATCTGTTCCAGAAAGACATCTTCTCCGCCGTCGGGTGGATCCCGCCGGCGCAGACGATGAATTCAATCCAGGAGGTCTTCGTCATCGCGAAAGCCCAAACCCTAATCGCACTCTGCAGCACCGTCCCCGGGTACTGGTTCACGGTGGCGCTGATCGACGTCATCGGAAGGTTCGCCATCCAGATGATCGGGTTTTTCTTCATGACCGTTTTCATGTTCGGGTTGGCCTTTCCGTACAACCACTGGATCAAACCGGAAAACCGGATCGGGTTCGTGGTGATGTATTCGTTCACGTTTTTCTTCGCGAATTTCGGGCCCAATGCGACGACGTTTGTGGTGCCGGCGGAGATATTCCCGGCTCGGCTGCGGTCCACGTGTCACGGGATATCGGCGGCGTCCGGGAAGATGGGGGCGATCGTGGGGGCGTTCGGGTTCTTGTACTTGGCCCAGAATAAGGATCCGAAGAAGGCGGATGCGGGTTACCCGGCTGGAATCGGTGTGAAGAATTCGCTGATCTGTTTGGGAGTGATAAATTTGTTGGGATTGTTGTGTACTTTTATGGTTCCTGAAGCCAAGGGGAAATCATTGGAGGATTTATCGGGAGAAACTAACACCGAAGAAACATGATTTAAGGTTCCAAGGATGTTTTATCCTAAGGAGCTGTTTGGCAAGGTTGATTTGGAGGTTTCCAGAAATTCATATCACAAATTCTTTCTTCTTCTTGTTTCGACAATTTCATCCGTTCTTTTTTTTTTTTTTAATTTGATTACTTTAGTGCTTTGCTGCTTAAGAAAAATGAAATAAAAAGAGCATATTTTTAATTATCTCGTGATCCTTTACATTAAATCCGTGTTTACTAAATTAGTGATACAAATTTTGGGAAAAGAAAATTACAATTCTGAATCTTTATACATTATTAATTCTGAATTTCGATTTGTCAATCGTTTTAGAATTATTGATTGGATTGCCTTTACTTAGTTGTTGATATTATTCCATTTATACATATGTGTATATATGCTCTTTATTGATTCATTTATTTCAAATATGATATGATATTGTATTTATGTCATAATCTTAATGAAATGTTCTGAATTTTTTTTATTTGACTTTAGGAATTGATAATTAATGCTAGCTTGTATTTAACTATACAAAAATAAAATAAAAAAAGATCATAATTTATACTTTAAAGTAAACAATAAAATTCATAAAATGTTTAATTTTGTTGAAAACCTTGCATAATAATAACAGAAAAAAAATAAGTTGTTAGCAAATTTTGGTATATTCATTGGGTGGTCTATTTGCACTCTTAGAAATTCGAATAATCCTTCTAGCTAGATTGTTATAATTGATGAGTTAAAATAGAAATGGCAAAAATGTTTATTGGTGTAATAATTTTATAAAATATATATATATATATATATATATATATATATATATATATATATATATATATATATATATATATATATATATATATTGTGAAGGTCTTATGCGCAATAAGCGCATCAATTTTCTATTTTGAAATTGTATTTGATCCTGTATGGAAATGAAAAGAAAAATGGTAAAACAATTTTTTTTTAAAAATCATAATGTCAAAGTTGTAAAATTGTTATCATTAAACATTTTCAACATGATTTGTTAAAGTTATTTTCTTGTTATTTCAAATTGTTTTTAGAACAGGTCAATAATTCATAATTTATAGAAAGTTAGTTATCCTTTTTATTCTCTGTTTTGTTGGGATCCCAATGAGGTTGTTATATCGTGACATCTCTTCGTAAGGGCTATATAAGCCTCATGACTTAATATTCCGTGTCAGTTTTATTTTCTAAGGGAGTGTATGTTTTTAATTTCTTTATATTTTTTATGTTTTATTAAAAAATTAATAGAAAATTTATTTAAAAAGTTACTAATAAACTATATTAACTTTTATTTATTAGTATATACATATTTTTATTAATAAAAGTATATAGTTTAAATGTGGATGAAAGTAAACTTTGTCATGTCTCATTATTGTTTATGAATGAAATCAAAGTGTGTCTTTTCCTTAGCAATTCTTTTGGAGTGAGTTGAGTGTGAACCGAATTTATAAGTGAACTCTATTTTTAAAAATAACTCTTTTCGTCCAATAAATAAATTCACACTTTCTATTTTTTTCCGTCCCATAAATAAGTTCACACCCTCAAATAAGAAAATACACACAAATCAATAACTCCACAATACACTTTAATTTCAAAATTGACACCCTTTACAACTCACAAAACTTACTTTATAATTTATTTATTACCTAAAAATACCAAACTACCCCAAAAAGCAATTTTTTCTTAAACTCCGTGTCTACAGTAACTGTAAACTTCTTTATGGGATGGAGGGGTAATCTTTAAACATAAAAAAATTACTTTTTGAAAAATAATAATTTTTATTTAGAAGTGTGATAAGTTCTTTCACCTAAAAAAATAAATTTTCATGTATTAAACAGTATTTGATAAAGAGTTACTCTCTTGTGAGACGGTTTTTTTGTGAGACGGTCGTGAGACGGGTCAACCCATTACTAAAGTATGCTTATTATATAGTTAAAGTATGTTTATTTGTAGTTAAAGTATGTCAATAATGAATCATATTATAACACCATAAAATCATACTTTTAATTCATGGAGTAATTCATTATACTTAATAAACCATACTTTAATAATAATTAAACATACTTTATTAATATAATAGACATACTTTAACCGGTCTCACAAGCCGTCTCACAAAATTAAGGTCTCACAAGAGACTTTGTCTTTGATAAATTAGGATGTGCAAGAATTTAAAGAGTTTATCTCCGTAAAGAGTAATTTTTCTTAGTGTGCAAAAATTTAAAGAGTAATTTTTCATGTATTAAAAGATAACATGTAAAATAAAATTCCCGTGCAAATGTTTGTCATTTCTTTGAGATTTAATATGATTAAATTTAGTTGGATCACCTATAATACTCCATCCGTTCGATCAAAGGAGGGTATTTTTTTCATTTTGATCGTCCGCCCTAAAGAGTATAAAAAAAATTCAAATAACCGGAACCAATCGAATCTGTAATTAATCCTCCATGTAAGTTAACCTGACTGGTTTAAAACCACATTTGAGAATTCGGACTAAATAACCGGAACCAATCGAATCGGTAATTGAGTTGTTTGTGATGGATGATTTATGAGATTGAGTTAGCCAAGCCAACAATCATCATCTAATTACACACACACTAACACACATATTTATGCATGAGTTAGCTTTACAGCAATGGGAATAATGCTGAATGAGCACCATAACAAACCCGTTTGTGGACATTCTTAACAATTAGGTAGGCAGGGGAACAACGTTAATGTGCGCGATCTTTGATAACTTGGAGGTCCATTTCAGTCGCCTGGATCTCGTAATGGATACCATCCAGCGCTCGTCTGAAGCTGTCCTTAGATGTGGCGTAAAGCATTTTAGAACGAATACGGGACACTGCAGGAGACCTGCAGTAACTGATTTTATCAAACTTGAATAGTATCACAGCTGTGACTTACATCATATCATATAATATAATAAACCAAATGAGATCACCTATTACTCAATTCATTACATTTTTATAGTATTTTAATAGAAAAACATGTTATGAAATATATGAATTGGAGCATGGAACAGGGCATTTTAACAATTACCCATCCTAACTCAACCAAAATGATAGTCAAAGTAAATGATTTCTACTTGTATAGACATTTGTGAGATATGGTAACAATCCATCCCGACCAAATGTTGACAGACACAGACAACGCATATCAAACATTTGGTTGCCCCTTTTCCAGGGCACACCCAAAAACATGGTAAAGGATTAATGTGAGTAGAATTGAGTATATATCATAAGAGTAATTCATAATTCATAAGAGAGACAGACCAGGCAATGAAGAAAATCTTGCTCTTCTGGCAGTTCTCAGAGCTGACAAAATCCAAGTCATAAACAGCGTATCTACAATCATTCTCCGGCAACGATTCTGCAAATTCCTCGTAGCTTTCGGTGGGGCCACCGGTTTTCTCGACCACCACCTCGTTCTTCTTCTCATCGATCTTGAAGATCACATAACGACGATTCTTCTTCTTCTTCAGTTCCAAGAACGTATTTTTGCTCTGCTCAGCAACACCCATCCCACAACAACCATTTGGCTATACATCACAATTAAGATTCCAATTGTAAGAAAAAGACATTTCAACATCAAAATTCAAGTGAATTTCAATTCACAATAACAGATTAACATTCCAAAATCAGAAAACACACACTCGTATAAAATTCCAATTGATTAGTACCCTCTGAATCTGAAGGGCATGGCTGGAGCTTTGGAAGATGACAAGGCGTTGAGATCAGAGCAAGAAAAATGTGGGTTGAGTTTTCTTGTAAGAAAACAAGAGCAAGTGCAATAAGGTTGGGATGAGAATTGAGATTGTGGTTGGAAAGGCAGAATATATTCGAGAGTAGACTAAATGAGAAGAAAATCTAATTTGATATTCTTCCCCCATCAAAATTGTTTGTTTGTATGTTGCTAAATAGTGATCAACTCTAGCCACCTAATGTATTAATTCTAAATTTTCCGCTAATTATTCATCTTCATCTATGGGCCCAACTGGGGCGGTGCGTCCCAACAACGCTATCCTGCCTTTATTTCTCTCACTAATATTTTTATTTTTAATCACAAAAGTTAAATAATCACAAGGTATCATTTATTTTTTATATATGGATTAATAAGTATTATTATTTTATTTATTGTATAATTAATATTTGTATTAGTTTTTGTGATGTGGTGAGTCTTATATTTTTTAAAAATAAAATAATAAATGGATATCTTTGAAGCATTCGTTCAGAATAACAAAAATGATTAATTTTGAGGCGAATTGAAGAAAGTATAATTCTAAACTTAGGAACTTTATTTTACATATAACATTAGATTTAGAACTATTTAAATTTAATTCCAATGGATAAGACATAAATAATTTATACAAAAAATTGACAAATATAAGAAAAAAAATAAATATAAAATGAGCTAAAAAAACTCGGCCCATCAAAATTAACACGGGCCTTAGCCCATACAACCCATAAAACTTGTTGGTCCAAGCCTAATGGGCATGGTTCTATTCGGGCCTTCATTTTAAAGACCAAACATAGCTTGATATAAAGGATTTTATGGGCCTTCCCATCTTGGTCGGCTAAAGAAATTATTTTTAAAATTTAGGTATTGCTTCTACACGTCAAAACAAACATAAGTTTAGGGTTTAGTGTGTTTTTTTTAAAAGTAAAATTATAATTTTATTATTGTTGTTTATGTAATTCTTAGTTGACTATTTATCTTTATATTCATGATGAATCTTACGGTACATTAGGAGTATATTTTAGAGTATAATTATCTTTTCAACTCTTAAAATTTTTAATGGCAAATGTAGATCTTTTATTAACTCTAATACTAGAATAATACTTCCCCAACTTTCTTTAATTTTCACTCTTTCAATTTTGTGTTGTGCCACAAAAATTTTAATTCAAACAAAAAGTCAAAATAATCAACTTCTCATATATTACCAAAAAAAAAAAATTAACACACTTAATATATTTCATCATTTATATATAACAAAAAAAACTATAATACCCTAAAAGTTATGATTTCTCTTAATATTCATGCCAAGAATAGGGAAATGTGAGTGTGAGGAAGTAGTAACTTTTCTTAATTTAGTACTGGAATTCTTTAAATATAATTTCGTTTATGAAACAAAGAAAATTTCTAAAATGTGCAAACAAAATGTGCAAAAATAAAATTGTGCAGAACAATTATGCAAAATCAAATTGTGTAGAATCAAATTGTGCAGAACAATTGTGCAAATACATAGGGGTATTTATGGCTTCACAATCATAATTGTGTAGTTATGAGTAATAGTGCTTTGAGTCATGTAATTTATAGCAATTATGCATTTTTTTTGTACTTCCTAGCAAGTGACCCTTTTTAATATTATATTCATATTATAAAGAAAATTAATAAATTATATATAAGTATATTTGTGCATATATAAAACGAGTTTGTTGATCACAAACATATTGAACGAATACTAAGATGTTCGTGAGGTTATAATAAAAAGAGTTTCCTTAATATTTATTTGTTAATCGAACATACATAAATAACTAGTATTTATTTGTTAATTGGACACACATAATAAGCAATTATCAAGTCAAGTTATAAGCTACTTCCTCCGTTTCGTCCAAAAGGTGCATTTTGCACGTGGATTAAAAAGTACTCCCTCTATTCCACGTACTTTTACCCACTTTCTATTTTGGACTGTCACATGTATTTTTACTCATTCCATTTTTGGTAAGAATATATAATATTTTATTACCTAATTTTTACAATCCCAACAACTTTAATTACTTTTTTACACTTTATTCATCATTCTCAATAACTTTATTTACTTTTTCTTTTTAAATTACTAATTTATCCCAACTTTTTCTTACATTATGTATTAAAAAATAACACGTCTTAATCTCCGTGCCCGTACAAATGGGTGAAAATACCCGGGACGGAGAGAGTATTATTATTTAATGTGTAGTGAGCAGTTATAATAGTAGAAGTGTAAACTTTATATTTTAATTGTATTAGTTGGTGTTTATAGGGCCATATATAGAAATATATATATATATATATATATATATATATATATATATATATATATATATATATATATATATATATATATATATATACCCTGGTGGTGGGACGCCAAAAAAAAAAGAGTTAGTCTCTTGTGAGACGGGTTATTGGTGAGACGGATGTGAGACGGGTCAACCCGTCACTAAAGTATGCTTATTTGTGGTTAAAGTGTGCTTATTTGTGGTTAAAGTATGTCGATAATAAATCAAATTATAACACACTAACATCATACTTTAATACATAATCCAACATACTTTAAAAAACATACATTAACAACCATTAAACATACTTTATTTAAATAATCGACATACTTTAACACGTCTCACAAACCGTCTCATGAAAGTAGTGTCTCACAAGAGACTTTGTCAAAAAAAATAGTAACCGAGGGAGTATTCTCCAAACACTCAGTTCACTTAATATACTATAAAAATTCCAATTTCACAAAAGAGTCTAATATTTTTATTCGCATTAACTAATTATATGAATTCGAAAATAGTACAGGGAGTCTTCAAAATTTTGGTTCAGAGTTCAGACAATGAGACAACTTTATCTACACGTGGCACATAATACTGTTATGTAATAAATTTTATTAAATTGATACGTATCTAATATCTATAACGTATAATTTCTTCTTTAAATATAGGCGTTCTATTTAAAATATTCAAATTGAACATGATTTTGAACTTAAAAATAAAAATAAAAATTTGAACATGATTTTAATTTATCTATAAATGTTATCTGAATTTGATTACATATGAATTTAAAGATTGAATTAAATAAAAATAGAAATTTTTTAAAATGTTTTATAACGTTCTAGTCTTATAGACAACTAGACAGCCCAAAAATATAAAGGAGAAAATAGGGTTGAACGATTTAAACAAGAAATAGCGTATCTCCTTCGAATCCCATTCAGTCCTACCTCCGCCGCTCCTCCACCAGTCGATTCCCACTGCCGTCGTTGCTTCACCTGCGTTGCCTCTGCTCGCGCTGCTCTTCAGGTACACTTCATTTCTTTTTTGGTGAATTTTACCTCTGAATCTCGATCTGACTGCGCATTCCGACCTCGCACTCCACCACTGGATTGCGACGGCATCCGTCGTTTCTGGCGATGCCTGCTCGCGCTGTACCCGTTTTTTAATAGTAAATCTTATCTCGACCTGCGCTGTGACTGTGAGACGCATTTCTCAAATATTAGGGCTAAAATAAGTATGTTCGTATTTGTATGATTAAGCTCAGGAAACCCTTTTTCTGAGACTAAAATGTAAAATTGGAATAAAATTAAGCAATGAAAGAAGTAAGTGAAATTCTGCTGTCAATAATGTTGAGCAATTTTACTGATTACTGTCCATATCCATGTTTTTACTGCCTTTTTGTTTATGATGTGAAGGAGCTTTTTACATTGAGACGCTGTTTTGCTCGGAGTTGAAATGTGTAAATTGTGACTGTGAACTCGCTTTGTTTTGCCACAAATTTTTACATTCTTTTTGTTGTGGTTTTTGGTTTTTGTTTTGGGGGATCCTTTTCTAAATCTTGCTATGCTTTTGCATGTGATGGCTTCATTGAACTTCTGAATCTTTGAATTCAGGACCTTTTCAGGGAATGCAAGTTTAAACTACGGATTTGCTGAGTTTTACTGTTTGGTTTTAGATTTAGCCATGTCTGCAAATAACAATCATCCTCAAAAGAATATTGGGCCTTCATCCCCTTTTGGGAACTCTTTGCCTATGAACCCATCTGCACAGCAGCAACTGGGAGCAGGATTTCCTGGCCAGTTTCAGTTCTCAGAAGCTCAGGTTCAAGCACTTGCGCAGGCTCAATCAAAGGCTCAGGCTCAGGCTCAAGCCCATGCTCAAATGATTGCAGCCCATGCTCAACTCCAAGCCCAATTACAGGCTACTCAGGGACTTTCATTCAACCAGGCTCATTCTGGTGGAGTTCCGAATTTAGGGTCACAGTCGCCGTCTCTTTCAGGAGCTGGAAGTGGCGGTGCCAAACGCTTCCCACAAAAGCCACCAATTCGTCCACCAATGTTCGCACCTTCAAACACGGTTTCCCCAATGAGGACAATGGACGCTTCAGCTGCTGCACGAAGAAAAAAGCAGAAGCTTCCTGAGAAACAGCTACATGAAAGAGTTGCAGCTATTCTGCCCGAGTCTGCTCTTTATACTCAACTCCTTGAGTTTGAGTCTCGAGTGGATGCTGCTTTGACTAGGAAGAAAATCGATATCCAAGATTCTCTAAAGACACCAGCATACCTTCAGAAAACGCTTCGTATATATGTCTTTAACTCTTTTGCTAATCAGATTCGTACCATTCCTAAGAAACCAAATGCTGAAGCTCCAACATGGACTCTTAAAATTATTGGTAGGATCCTAGAGGACGGAATGGATCCTGAGCAGGCTGCAATGATGCAGAAGTCAAATTCTTCATACCCAAAGTTCTCTTCATTTTTCAAGAGAGTTACTATCACTCTGGACCAGAAGATATACCCTGATAACCATTTAATTATATGGGACGGTACTCGAGCACCTGCTCCTCATGAAGGCTTTGAGATTAAAAGGAAAGGGGATCAAGAATTTACTGCAAGTATTAGACTAGAAATGAATTATATGCCCGAGAAGTATAAACTTTCACCAGCTTTGACGGAACTTTTAGGTATTGAGGTTGACACTCGTGCTAGAATCATGGCTGCAGTTTGGCATTATGTCAAGGCTCGAAAATTGCAGTGTCCAGACGACCCATCTTCTTTTATCTGTGATCCACCCCTTCAAAGAGTATTTGGAGAAGGCAAGACCAAGTTCACAGCAGTTACTCAAAAAATTACGCCCCATCTGTTTCCTCCACAGCCCATACATCTGGAACATAGGATCAAACTTTCAGGGAATAGCCCTATTGGAACTGCATGTTATGATGTTCTGGTTGACGTTCCTTTCCCAATACAAAGAGAGTTGAATGTGTTGTTGGCCAACACTGAGAAGACAAAAGAGATTGATGCTTGCGATGAAGCAATTTGTGCTGCAATAAGAAAGATACACGAGCATAGGCGGAGAAGGGCATTCTTTCTTGGTTTTAGTCAGTCGCCCATAGAGTTTATAAATGCTCTTGTAGATTCTCAAAACAAGGATCTGAGGCTTGTTGCAGGGGAAGCAAGTCGTAATGCTGAGAAAGAGCGCCATTCCGAGTTCTTCAATCAACCCTGGTATGGTTTATATATGCATTGCAAATTCATGTATTATCTCTATAACTATCTTTTGTTGTATATTCGTTTTATATGGATATGGAACATGTCATTAAATCTTCAAGATATTAGCTGTAATACAGTCTTATCAGTTAACATGAAAATCAGTTTATCGTAGGATGAGTGGAACATTAAAAAGTACCTATCTCATTTTACATCAATCATTGATCAGCTAATTATATCATGAAAATAATATCCGTCGGTTGGTATTAGAATCTGTTAATGGCTTAATTAAGGTCTTTAAAAAGGAGTTTTTATAAATAAATGAGAACACCTCACTTGATTGGGATGGACTTAGTTTGCAGTTGTTGTTGTGTGCACGAGGTGCATTTTCCACGTGCACGCTGTCAAAGTGGCACATATTTGTCCTTAATCTGGAAGTATATTGATCTGGTTGAAATTCCTTCCACTTTTAATAGGGTTGAAGATGCAGTCATTCGCTACCTTAACAGAAAGCTACCATCAGATGCCACTGGCCACACATAAAGCAGCATGAATGATGCAACTAGATATGACTTGGATCGTTACGTTGATTTTAATCTCTACTCAACATCTATCTACTTATGAATTTTCAAGAGTAGGAGCCATGAAGTTCGTCTTCACACGCAGTAAAAGGAAGGAAGCAGGTATAGCTCTAGAAGTGGGAAACTAAATTTCTCGCGATCCCAGCTTCTTGTTACGTCGTCTTCTTCTTGGTTGTACGATCATTGGTATGTATAATTGTTACTGCATAAGGCACCATTGCCTGTAATCTAGTTGTTGTGCTGCTTTGTTGTATTTATATTTCATGGAATGTGTAAAAGCAGCCTAGGTAGAAACCATCTGAAATGAATTTTATTCCATGCACAACCTCTTAGTTTCGCATATATATTTTGTTTGTAATATAATAGGCAAGCAATTGCGTGAGATTTGTCTCATGGAAGGAGTTTTGTTAGACGAATAAGGAGACAATATATCAACAAAAATATGATATTTAATTAGTGAATTCGTTGTTTAAATGAAAAGTAATAACATTTTATAATGAAAAATAATAATAAGAAAATGTAAATTGGTCTCGTTGTGAGACGATCTAACGCGAGTGTTAGCGAATTATGTTTGAT
This sequence comes from Pogostemon cablin, assembly GCA_023678885.1. NCBI lineage: Eukaryota > Viridiplantae > Streptophyta > Magnoliopsida > Lamiales > Lamiaceae > Pogostemon > Pogostemon cablin. Next base: position 1,591,018 of record CM043011.1, read on the forward strand.
TTAAAGTAATTTCATTTGCTCCTCTATGATAACTACTTATGTATGATAAATAGAACTACTCCAGGTCATTTACAGCTCTAATATTATACGTAGTCGATTCAAATACGAATTTGCAGATAGTGACATTAGACTTTAAGTGAACTTGATATATAGTATAGAACTCTTGCTACTTTTCTATTTTCAGTTTCTGAAATTGAATATTTCACAAAAGGGATATTATATTGATAATAAAGTTTTTGGATGCATTTATTTTTATCCACATATTCTGACCTAATTGGTTGACTGAAATAGGGGCTGGCCTCTTTAATTGACTCAACATTTAGTTCTCAAAATAAAGAGGTACTTACTGGCTAATGTTCCCAAGTTGTAAGGGTATAAATGTTGAATGCTTCAATATGCTAACACAGCCTGCGCCTGATACCTTTATTGGTTTTCACAAATCATAATTCAATCAAACTATGTGTGCACCCCTTTGATTTTTTCTTTTTCAGTTATTTGTTCAACTATGTGATGTTAAAAAGTTGGAATCGCGTACACTGGATATCCCCGTACATGGCCCGATAAAATAGTATAGATGACTCAATTGATTAATAGGGACTAGACCACTACCTACCGTATATAGGAAGTCCACTCATTCTAAGAGATGCACCCTACCTACTGTGACTTGGTAAACTAACTACTAATTATACTAACAACTAACTTTGTCCGATCCAAAAAAAATATTCTGGTGTAAAGTAAATTTATTTTTAGAATTTAATACTACTATTTAGGATATTATTATAATTTTCAATTCGTGTAACATTTTATTCTTGTGGTTCATGATCCATTTTATCCCTCTAATTAAGTAAAGGCAAAAGCTACTGTGCACCCGGGCGCACGGAACACTTTCCGTGCGCCTTTAGAAATTTGTGCTAAATTGTATACCTTTTAGTATACAGATGTGTACCCTTTATTTTCTAAAGAAAAATCTGGGCGCACGAACAACACTCCGTGCGCCTTTAGAATTTTGTGTTAAATTGTATACCCTTTAGTATAAAAATGTGTACCCTTTATTTTCTAAAGAAAAAAAAATATTAATGAAAAGTGTATACCCTTTAGAACAAAATTGTGTACCTTTTAGTAATTAAAGTGTATACCCTTTAGACCAAATTAATGTACCCTTACCCATAATACAAAATTTCTAAAGGCGCACAGAATGTGTTCCGTGCGCCCGGGTGCACGCAAGCCTCACTCTTAAGTAAATCTATTTCATCTCTAAAATTTAATATATTTTTTTTATGAGTTTAACCTTAATTCTATAGGCATAATAATCGGTAATATATGCTTATGGTTTAACTTACTTTAAATTTATTATTTACCTCAAGAAATGTTGTTAACTTTTTAAATTTAATTATTTCCACAATTTACTGATTTATACTATTTTATAATACTTTTCCTCCATTATACTTTTAGTACCTTTAAACTATAGTTTCAAAGGTTTTATTGGCTAATTAATGATATAGTACTGTATGTATTTATTAAAAATAAAAAATGAAAAAGCGAGGTGTTGAATTCGTTTGGATTAGAGAGCGCGTTGAAAATATGTAAAGTAAATGCATTGCTATCTATGTCTAATGTCTTGTACTTATTTGATCACTATTACGATAAGAATTGATTTTGCATGCATACTATTAATATTATGCTCTCCACAATTCCACGAAACTACCAACCCTAACTGGGGGGCCCTCCCTCCTTTAAAATTTTATACTACACTCTTCCTTTTGGAGAGTTTTAAAAAAATTAATTTTTTATTTATTTATTGTATTTTTAGATAATAGATAAAGTATAAAAAAACGATGAAGTCTTGGTGGAATTATCTATTTATTTATAGTACACATAGGAAGGTGATTTGGCCTGAATACGAAATGTTAGTGTTTGGGACAGCTCCTACTGCTTGTTGGCTCGAGTTGGAGTTGCAAATCTATATTAAAGTGATATTTTTAGAAAAATTAAAAAAATCATATATCTAAATTAATTTGCAATTCAATAAGGATGGTGACTTTTACAATAATTATTAAACAAACACGTAAATTAAGAAATAATATTTTAATGTGTAATGGATAATATTTTAATTGTAGTGATAGTTGTATTAGTATTAGATATGAGCCCATAAAAATATACTTCATTAATTATTGTTTTGTATGGATATCAGTACTAAAAAAACTAAACTAAAATAATAATACTACTCCTTTTCTTGGAACAAACTAAAATATGAAAAATGTAAAGGTAGAAGTATATAATTTGTTTGTATGTGATAGGAGACTCCTAAGCAATAATGATATACGTATACATTCTTTAAAATACCAAATGAGAATAAACACTTCAATGCAATTGGATACTATGTCTCATTTCGAGAGTTTATGTTACTTCGTTATTATTTCTTAAAATATCAAGTGTTGTTTTCATCTGTATATATTTATATTTTATCATGTATAAAAATAATACTAGTACTCTTTATTAATTGATAAATATTTGTAATTAATCGTGAGAAGTTGTAAGAAGAGAAATCATGCAGCTTCATAAAAGCACAGGCCATTTGCCCAAAATCTGAATGAATTTCAGATTGTTGGATCAATTTTTTTTTAATATAGAAAAGATTAAATTTGAGGCACAGATAAAACAAGAGAAATTAATATGTGAATTACTAGATCGTATTTAATTATTAAATACGAATGCAGTCAATAATCAAGATCACCAAATTGTGATTTATTATTTAAAATAAATCTTAATTTTATTTGAATCATATAGTGTGAGTTTGAAAATTAATATATTTCGAAATAATGTAATAAACAGAAATTTCTTACATATCAGTGTGAACAAGACTTTCTGCTTTCAACCCTAGCTTGGTTTGAGACCCTGTCGACTTGTAATTTTAAAACTTACATTGAATAACTAAATTAAGTTTAAATTAATACATACAGGAATTTTTAATCGATATCAATTTATGACCGTCCAAATAAATGTAATTGAATTGTAGGCTGAAGTTTAAATTAATTTTTCATCAAATTTTTTTCAAGAGAAATGTTGTATTTTTATGATAAATAAATAAATAAAATGTAAAATATATTATATGTGTTAAAATAATAATATATACTTATTAATTTTGAAATTAAAATATATTAATATAAGATTATTGTGTTGGAGGGGATGTGTGAGTATTAAATATTTAAAAGAAAAAGTCAATATAATAATGAAACAATGCTCATTCAACTCAAAATAATTAAGAAATTTAAGTGATGTATCTAGTGGATGAGTTCTAATGCAAGAGCTAGTATCTTTTGAATCAGATTTAAGTGTAAATCATGTATTTCTCTTTTAATTTAAATTATAATAATATATAGTATATATGATATAATAAGATTGAGAGTGAGACCACATGATATATACAGTGAATAGTTTATATACAAGTGAAACTGATAAATGATAATGGATCTTTCTCAATAAGTAATAATCTAAAAAAATGTAAATTCTATATTTACTTTATTTTATAGCAGTCCACCATTTTTGTTGAAAACATCACTCCTTTTAAACACAAAAGAAGACAATATGTACTATAAAAATAGTATATGCATATGAGTAATGTGACATTTTTTTATATAAGTCGTCACATATGAATAGTTGAAAATGAATTATTTATTCTAAAGGTAAATTAAATGTGAACCAATTTATTAAATAAATAAATAACTTGTAATTATAATATACATTAATTTGAATTCATATAGTTGCTTGTCTTATATCACAACATTCCACTCGCAAAACATGTCTAAAAAATAAGATCATAGATTACCAAAAATTTATAAAATGTATTTATATTTATATATATGAAAAAAAAAAAAAGGGCAATGCAGCTAACTAGAAAGTAGTACAAAATTACAAACAGTACAATGCAATACTCGTGTATAAATATTTTAATATACTATTTCAGATGGCTTTATCGAAAGAATACATCTCCTATACGCGTATAAATACTTTAGCACAAATATTAGTAGAAAAATCTCACGTGTTGTTTGACTATTCTTCTCAACTCGATCGGGCCGTATTGTATAACTCTTTCTCGGAAACTCACTGCTTCAACTGTTTGTACCTTTCTCCAATTTCCCTTACACAACCTTCGATTAATACGACAAAAGTGGCAATTTTTTGTCTTGACTTTCTTCTCCAAAATCAAAATATATATACTCATCGCAAATCACCTCTTTATCCAGCTTCATTCAAGAACTCACAGCAGCGAGTGAACTCAGTGGTGAGTGTGAATTAAAACATCACTCGTCAAGATAAATCTGTACAATGGGGAGGTCGCCATGCTGTGACAAATCGGGCTTGAAGAAGGGCCCGTGGACTACTGAAGAGGACCAGATTCTCATCACTTACATCATCCAAAACGGCCACGGCAATTGGCGGGCTCTTCCGGGCCGGGCCGGTACTCATCTCTCCCCCTCTCCATTGCTGTCCTAAGATCATGAAACGTGTGAAAAAGTATACTGATCATGGATTTGTGAATGTTTTTATCAGGATTGCTGAGGTGTGGAAAGAGCTGCCGTCTCCGGTGGATGAATTACTTACGGCCCGATATCAAGAGAGGCCATTTCACGACGGAAGAGGAGGAGACCATCATAAGATTGCATGAAGAATTGGGCAATAAGTACGATGTTTCTTTAAATTTATAACGACGTGTCTCGTATAATGTATTTCACCATGTGTAGCATCACTGACAACAACCTTGTTTGTACAGATGGTCTCTTATTGCAGCAAGATTGCCGGGCCGTACAGACAACGAAATAAAGAACATCTGGCACACCCACTTGAAGAAAAAGAAGATCAATGTGAAATCTGATCAACCCAAATCGGAGAACAAAATCCAGGAATTTGAATCCTACTTCGATCATGATCGGAAAGTGGAAAAGTCGCCGGAGCCCACCTCGCCGGCGCTGTCCGTATTTAGTGAAGCATCGTCAGTCACCACCGCCGTGGGTGGTGGCTCCGACGACTGCATGAGGGCGGAATCGTCGTTTGAGAATTTGATGGAAATGGACGAAAGCTTTTGGTCGGAAGTTTTCTCCGGTGAAGATTGGAGTGGAGCCAGTGGTTTCTCGTCTGGCAATAGTGATTCCAATCTTCTATCTTGGGGATCTAATGCATCCGATTTAGATATGGAAGCTGGCAATGAGTTCTGGCAAAATGTGTTTTGTAAAGCTGAAATATTTCAATTTTAATAATTGGAAAATTAATTAGTAGGAGTTTAAGAATTCTTTCGGGTTGATTGGATTCAATTAAGCGGATCCAATGTGTCACACATTTTTTATTTCATTGAAATGATCATTTGTTACTTGAAACATTTTGATTGAGTGTTGAATTTATTCGCTTAAATCTTATTTAAAATAAAAAATATAATATTTTTAGTACAAGATGATATATTTGATTCGTGAAAAAGACTTGAACGTCTGATTGAATTTTTTTATGTACCATTCATATATTTAATGAAAATTGATAAAAATAGTCTCATATTAGTACATACCCGACCACTTCAAACATTTTCATTTTAGTATTTTGGATGTTCAAAGTAATAGGGTCCAACATATGATCTACTATTAACTACTAATATAATTATCCACTACACATAAAACAATAATACTTCTTAATTCACATACAAAAAATAAATAAAAACCTTTCATACGGAGAGTGAGAGTAATAAAATAAGAGTATTATAATATACAAATGTGAATTTTATAGAATCGTGTATTTTTATATAAATGTCTCAATGCTATTATTATAATATATTCTCTCCGTACCTTAAAGATTGCACTTCTCTTTCGGCACACATATTTAGAAAGGTGTTAACTTTTAAGAGTATTATAATATTTTTTGGTATTAAACAAATAATAAAATATGTTAGCTGTATAAAGTAGTGGTGTTTTTTTTAATAAAGTATATGAGGAAGTAATTGTTTTGACATTTTGCCTTTTTAAGAGATGTGCAAACTTTTATGGAAAATGTATAATTTAAAATGAGATAGAGAGATTAATAAAATATTTTAAGAACATAATATCAATGATACATTTTCAGGGTAACGTGTCACCTTACAAAAGTATTAAAGAAAGGGGTGAAGTGGAATGAAATACATACTTCCTCCGTCCCATGGAAACTATAGATAGCAAGATCATTCCTTAATGATGATATGATATGGCTGTTATAGGGCGGTAATCTTCACTAATCTAACATAAAATATGATAAGGGCCCAAAACTTCCTCCCGACTTGTTATGCCTTTGGGAAGGAAAAATATGCGTGTGTATTATATTTCTTCCTTAGGAGTGAGCTCATTTTTTATGATGATATTCTACTAACTGTCATCATCCATATTTAAGGATCTTCTATAGGTCACATTATATTTATAACAAATATTATAGGTATTAAATATTATAGTCACACGAGGCTATTAAAGATATCATATAAGATTATCTTATGCCCAAATATCATAAGGAATATTTGGGGATGTTGTAGGGAAGCCGTGGCATTGCCTTCTCGTTCCCTTCAAGTGGGAGCGCGTGTGGCTACTCGCTAGGAATCCCATCGTGGAGAGGCGGCTCCTTCGAATGGGATTCTTTAGGGGTCCCGAGGTCGACTTCCATCGGGCCACTGGAGTATGATCTCTATTTATTTGTTGGCCTAATGGGATTCTTTAGGGTTCCCGAGGTCGACTTCCATCGGGCCACTGGAGTATGATCTCTATTTATTTGTTGGCCTAGCAAGATGAACCCTATTACAAAAATGTTTATGTTTACTTTTTGTATGGATATTAAGGAATATAATATTTTTATGTGTATTGAGTGAGAGAAATAATAATTTAATTATAGTGGGTAGTTGTATTAGTTGTGTGTTGTGGCTCATGGGGAACTATTTAAATGTTTATGTGGGTCCCATTAACTATAAAGAGAAATATTAACTATTTTTTCTAGGACGGAGGAAATACCAATTAAAACAAAATGTTCCTTAAACAACTCGTGGAGAGCATACGACAGTTCAATTATAATACAATGACATTATATATAACGATTTAGAGCGATGTGTTTAAAAATTATATAAATAAACATTAATCCCTAGGATAATATATAACATAAATTATTAGAATTCACATTATTAATTATATTAACCAGATTCAATAAGTGTTTGTCAACTATTTAACATGTCCTATATATATCATGAAGAGATAAAATTGTATTGGTACCATTAGTTAGTTTCATGAATCACAAATTCACAATCTAAAATTCAAAACCAATGGCTAGCACTGGAAAGCCCATCAACTGCAAAGCCCATCAGCTTGCCCCCATTTAGATTTTTTAATTTTTCATGTTTTTTTACTATGGTCCAAATTCATTTTTTCTTTTTTCTAGACGGCCCATTCTTCTATTTATTTTGGCCTTTTTTTTAACTCTTATCTCTCTACATAAAATTGTGCTTCTCTTATCCAAAGAATAAAATTTACGGTAATTCTTGGGTGACCCGTGGTCACCCATGACCCTCTCACATGAGGGGGTGGGGGCCACCCCTGATATGTGGGCCCCCACCCCCTTACGTGAGAGGGTCATGGGTGACCACGGGTCACCCAAGTGATCCTCTAAAATTTATTCTCATGTTTAAAAAAAAAATAAAAAAATTGCTTGTTAGTATTTTATTTGAAATAATTTAGTATTTCTTTTATTATTAGATATCATCATTTTCTATTAAAAGTTAATACCACTCATTAATGACACTGTGTTACATAATTTTTTTTAAAAATAAAATAGAAGACATTATATACTCTGACGATGATAACAGCAGAGGAAGGTTGACTATATATAGGAGTAGTATATTTGTTAAATTAGGAATTAATATACTCCCTCGAGGAAGGTTGACTATATATAGGAGTAGTATATTTGTTAAATTAGGAATTAATATACTCCCTCCTTCCCACGAATTATTACCCATTTTCCATTTTGGGGTATCCCACGTATTTTTACTCATTCCACTTTTGGCAAAATATATAATATTTTATTACCTACTTTTTACAATTCCAACAACTTTAATTACTTTTTTACACATTATTCTTCATTCTCAATAACTTTATTCACTTTTTCTTTTTAAATTACTAATTTATCCATACTTTCTCTTACATTATATATTAAAAAAATAAAACGTTTTAATCTCCGTATCCGTACAAACAGGTAAAAATACCCGGGGCGGAGGGAGTATATTTTTCTGACTGATATTAAGAAATATTTTAAAGAGTAAAAAAAATAACGTTGGACGGGGAAGTATAAATAGAGTGAATTGCCTCAAATAGAAATCCCCTCCCACGCTGAAACCGACTCGCCTCTCCGACTCACCCTTGTTCGTCCGCTTTACTTTCCTACCAAATAGAATCCCCCTTTACGCATCTAGGGTTATCAATTTCTATCCAAATCAATTCCAATTCACGCTGTAAACCATGGCTACTGCGTCAGGTACACTATAATTCGTATCGGTGTTTTTCATACTTCCACTTTTTTTATCCATTATGCTCTTTTTTCATTCCGTCTTTGAATTTATTGGTTACGATTGAAGGGGAAATTGGCGATAGTTAATTAGAAATTTTGTGCTCTGACGATAATTCCGATCAAAGTTCCATCTTCGTAATTCAAGTATTATTTTTTTCCCCCTTTGTTTATCGCGGGGAAAATGGGTGGGGTTCAGTTCTTTCTTTCCGTGTTGCTCAAATCATTGTTCTTGAGATGAATTGGATTGCTATCGATGTTGACTTTTTTGTTGGTTTTGGATTGCAGTGGCGTTTAAATCAAGAGAGGATCACAGGAAACAACTTGAATTAGAAGAGGCACGTAAGGCTGGGCTTGCCCCTGCTGAATTGGATGAAGATGGAAAGGAAATCAATCCTCACATTCCACAGTATATGTCTTCTGCGCCTTGGTATCTGAATGCAGAGAGACCGGTATGTTGTGTGGTTTTATGTAGTTTCCGTGTTTTCTTCTCTGGACACTATTGATTATTTAACCTTCTGAGTTATGGATTTCTCAATCCTCATTGTTAATTCTATGATGCTTTCTAGAGTTTGAAACATCAAAGGAAGTGGAAGTCCGATCCCAATTATACCAAATCGTGGTACGATAGAGGTGCCAAGACTTTCCAAGCTGACAAGTTCCGAAAGGGTGCTTGTGAAAAGTAAGTGCACTATGTGTTTTTGTTTAATTGATAAAATTTCACCAAATAGTGTTTTAAACGTTTTTTATTTAAATGCATGTGTGTTTCAGCTATGTATTGGGATAAATGGATTACCTATCTTTTTTCTCTATACTGAATAATTATGGAGGATGTAACTCAATCTAGATTCCTTTTCTAATTGAAATAAGTGGAAATTTACATTTATATGCTTATGGTTTTTGGCTGTGAACTTTTCCCCTTCTACAGCTGTGGAGCTATGACACATGATAAGAAGTCATGTGTAGAAAGACCCCGCAAAATGGGGGCTAAATGGACAAGCAAAAACATTGCCCCAGATGAAAAGATAGAGACTTTTGAGCTTGATTATGATGGAAAGCGAGACCGGTGGAATGGATATGATGCTGCATCTTATAAACATGTGGTTAAAAGGTATGAAGCCAGAGATGAAGCAAGAAGTAAATATTTGAAGGAACAACAACTCAAAAAGTTGGAAGAGAAAAACAATAATCAAGATGAAGACGGGGTTAGTGATGAGGAAGATAATGAGGATTCGCTGAAAATTGATGAGGCAAAGGTTGACGAGAGCAAACAAATGGATTTTGCAAAGGTTGAAAAGCGTGTGCGTACAACTGGTGGTGGTAGTACTGGAACTGTTAGGTATGTTATATGTTCTTTTCTGTAGTGTTTCTGCCACAAGTAATAAGTTTTCATCAGAGGAACGATTTTTGCAGCACTTACTGTTTTTGAGGTTATATCTTATTATTCTCTTACTTTGACAGGAACTTGCGTATTCGAGAGGATACTGCGAAGTATCTTCTTAATCTTGATGTCAACTCTGCCCACTATGACCCTAAAACCCGTTCCATGCGTGAAGATCCTCTCCCAGATATGGATCCAAATGAGAAGTTCTATACTGTAAGTATAATTCTTTACTAAGTGAGATTACTACCATTCTCCCATTGTGCAGTACACCCTGACAAGTGAAATTACAGGGAGACAATCACAATAGAGTGAGTGGTCAAGCTTTGGAATTCAAGGAACTCAATATTCATGCTTGGGAAGCATTTGAAAAAGGTCATGATGTTCATATGCAAGCTGCTCCTTCTCAAGCTGAATTACTTTATAAAAATTTTGCAATCAGTAAGACGAAGTTGAAGCATCAAACTAAAGATAAGATTATGGAGAAGTATGGCAATGCTGCTACTGATGAAGTGCTTCCACGAGAACTTCTACTTGGCCAGAGTGAGCGTGAGGTTGAATATGATCGTGCTGGTAGAATCATTAAAGGCCAGGTATTAACTAACTTCTTCTTCTACCTTCAGTCTTGAGATGTCCTATGTTACTTTGGCTATTTTCTCCATGAGTATTTTCATTTGATCTTACTTTCCTTCAGAATGCTCATGTCCCTAAATATTGTATTAGGAAGAGCTTGGTTGATGTCTCTTGCTTGCCAAATTTTATCCTGTTACTTGGAATGGGTGGAGGATGTTATAATATGGAGTCAGTGATTTGTTGGCTTTAGCTTTTAAGTTGGTGCTGCTGAATTTTTTGGTGCAGATTTTCTGTCTAGCCACCATGTTATATTGTTCCATCTGTCTTTAAAGTTTCCATTTATAAGGTTCTAAATACTTGAATGTATGTCGAGATTTAGTTATGAAATTAGATAAAGTTGAAAGGTCAATAATGAACAGAGGGAATATGTGAAAATAATACGTTAATTCTGTCTGAGACCCCTGCACAATCTGGAGCAAATTTCATTTGACTATTTTTTGTTGAGTTAAATTGACACATTGAATTCATTATATTTTCAGGAGACATCGCTTCCAAAGAGCAAGTATGAAGAAGATGTTTATATGAATAACCACACCAGTGTTTGGGGTTCATGGTGGAAGGATCATCAGTGGGGTTACAAATGTTGCCAGCAGACAGTTAGAAACAGCTATTGTACTGGTGCTGCTGGTATTGAGGCTGCTGAAGCTTCTGCAGATCTTATGAAAGCTAATATTGCTCGGAAGGAAGCTTCTGAAGGTAAGGGCATTCCTCAATTATTACACTAAGCAAAACTTGTGAATGTGTGATTGGGTTCTAACTACTAGGATTAAAATAATTTCATAGATTTTGATGATTGAATAAGATTGATTCTAGAATTTGATCCTGACTCCAATTGGGAAGATCTTTAATGACCTAAAGGGTAATAAAACCCTGATAGAGATTTATTCTACCCCTCTACATCTTAAAACCTTGGGCTGCATTATTTAATTTATAAGCACGATGTTAGTGGAATAAAAACTGAGTTTGTATTGAAAATATGATCAAGTGCAACCTACTCAACATATTCCTTATCTTTGATACAGATGCAGCAGCACCTACTGAGGAAAAAAGGCTTGCAACTTGGGGATCTGAAGTACCTGATGATCTAGTTTTAGACCAGAAGAAACTTGCTGAAGCTCTTCATAAGGTGAAACTTTTTGAATCTGCTTCTCTCAATCTTGCAACACTTTCTCTAGTTATGTTGGGGGAATGAATCTTGAAACAATATATATTATGGAACTTTATTCTTGATAATATCAAAATATATATCCTTTTCTATGGGTGGAATATCACCTGTACCTTAGTGATATCTGAAATTTGGTCATCTTAATTAGGAGGACGAAAGGCGAAGAGAGGAGAAAGATGAAAGAAAACGCAAATACAATGTCAAGTGGAATGACGAGGTACCATGGTTTTAAAATTGATCAGTTCGACTTCAGCTTCAATCATGTTCTGTTTTGGTTCTGACAATTCTTTGGCTTATAGGTCACAGCTGAAGATATGGAAGCTTACAGGATGAAGAGGGTCCATCACGATGATCCCATGAAAGACTTCCTGCATTAAAATGCATATTAGAATACGGTGATTATCGAAGAATGTTGTGAACAGATGTGACTTGCTTGTGATATCAAGTTTCTAAAACTCATTATGGAGTTCTTCGATGCTCTGGAATCTGACTAGAAAGTATGGAAAGAATTGTTGTAGACTTGTGCGTCATTGAGTTATGTATATGTGATTGAAATGTCTGTTTAAGCTGAGCTGTTATGCTTAAGAAATGAGTTGACACAGTTATAGTGCTCTATTATTGTTTTCAGTCAATTCTTATGTAAACTTGATGCTGTATAAATTTCGAATATGAGGTCGGTTAGTAGTAAATATTAATGAGTTCAAGCCCAAAATTTTGACTTAAAATAAAATATGCGACTCCTGCAATAGAAGAAAATAAAATTTAATACAGATTATCAGCTTCTTTATTTTCAAAATCTATATTAAAAATTTAAACCTCAAACAAACATATTCTCACATTTGCAATGATTTAATTGATTATTTGGCTCATATTTGTAGATATTTTGTACATAGCTAGATAATGAGATACTGAAAATCATTTCTTAGCAATTCTAACATAAAGAAAACTAGGTAAAGGCTACAAACGACGGGCCAGCATTTCTTGATGATTCATCTCGGCCCGAAACCTAGCTATGAACTCATCGGCCCGTTCATTGATCTCATGCATCTGTGGTGAAGCCAGCACCACCGCCTCCCACGCATCGTCTGCACTCACTATATTTTGATCATCACTACTCTCTGCATCCTTGCTCGACTCGGGCCCGTGATTACTTATCCTTTCAAACGAACTTGGTAGTTTCTCCTTGACGTCTGTTGGAACCACATGCTCTGTAACCGTCGAAACGGGCTCTATGAAGAGGTGATCAACGAACACGGGGGCCCGCCTCTGATAGCAGCAGTTTGTGTGATGGATCAACTTGTGCCTCTTCTTGAATTTCTTGGGCTTAATGGAAAGTGATGGCAACACAAATTTCTTGGACTTGTTGTAGGAATATTGGTTTTTGGGTTTCTTGTTTGCCTTTGATTTGATGAGTTTGAGAGGCAGCTTCTTTCTTAGTAATTTCCACACCTTTCTGTGGGGGAGCAACTTCTTCAAATCCAAACAAGGCATGAGAGGGTGGGGTGGGGTGGGGTGGGGTGGGGTGGTGGTGGGGAAGAAGAAGAAGAAGAGATGAAACTGATATCAGTGTAGTGGATGCAGCTCATGGAAAGAGGATGTTTTATATAGAGATGGATCAACCAAAGAAATAAGATTCCATGTAGGGGTAATGTTGTCATAAAGGATTTACTAAATGTGGATTAGCATAACTTGTTCCTTAATTCCTACGCTAACTAGTTGTTTTAACATAAAATGAGCTTATGTTTATTAATTTTGGAGTGGATGTACCTTAAGGAAGCTAGCCAGATATTAATTTTCGGTTGTATTAATCCCGTTCGCTCTAATTTGTTGTCACACCGCTAAATAAAAGAGTTACTTAATTTTAATCTTCATATTAATTACACGTAGCATAGTTAGCCTTATCCAACACCCAAAAATTCTTCACTTGATCGAATCAAAAACTTTATTTATTATTATTTGGACTTTAAAAATTTGTTTGTTCCTGTATGTAGCATTTTCACCACTTTTCTAACTTCAGTAGATTCTTTGATTGCGTACAATTTACGTGCATTCATCTGTTGGCCACTAGTCAAGTATGTGTTGCAATTGAATTTATTTTAACACATAGTATTTTTGTTTGTTATATTAGGAAAAATATATACTCCATACTAGAATCAACTTTAAATTTAATATTTGAGCCAACCTAAGAAAACCTCCAACATGCATGCTCACTGAAATATTTAATTCAAACAAAAAATTAATTGCAACATCGTGAAATGGATATATTCTATTTAAATAATTATATATAAACAACAAAAGAGTAAATTAGAGGAAATTCATTCATTTTAAACTACTATTTTAGAAGGCTTCTCGTTCAAAAGTTGGTTGGTTGACAGATACATATAAACCATAATTATTTTTAAACAAAAAATAAGTGTGAAAAATAAAATTTGGAATAATGATAGACCACACCACGTTGGAAGGAATCGAAGCTAGAGGTATAATACACACGACAAATTTCGCAAATCATAGATGCTCTAATGCATATATAAAAACATGAGTTCACATCTCACTATAATCTTATCAAAATTAGTACTTGATAGGTGGCGTTATATCTATGGCATGTGAAATAGCATCGGCCCAACACCCACAAACCCCCGTATGAAGGTTAACGCATTCCACATATACCGTGAAATGTCTAAAACAAGTTTTAATCCTTGTTAGGAAAATATCTATTTCACCCTTCAACCAACAATCACTACGCAAAAAAAAAAAAAAAAACGTATTTTTCAGAATAAGTAGAAACTGCCACAGAATAATCTGATTTCAAACTTTACGCTATTCACGCATGAATACTGCAATAAGACAGAAATTTAAAACTTTGTTCGACATAACAGATCAGCGAACGAGAAGGTAATTTGATTTCAAACTTTACGCTATTCACGCATGAATACTGCAATAAGACAGAAATAAACTTTGTAATTATTCAAATTTTTATCGTTTATTCACATTTTATGTACATATTTTATATTTTAGATTCCACGTAAATTATTCATGGTAACCGCTCAGTAACTGATATTTTTATATTTTTTATTACAAACCAAATAAGGGATTGATCTAGTATATGCTTCAGGACATCCCATTTTGCATCTATCAAACCTAATACCATACTGATAACCAAACGAATAATAGAGTAAAATTAGATAAACAAAGAAAGGTTACAATGTAATTCATAGCATGAAAAGAATAAAAATATTCAAAAGATGGAAAAAATTAGATACAATGAAAAAATAGATCTACATATTAGAGTAAAATACTTAATAATTTAAATGAAATGACTATAAAATAAAAAATATATTAAATAGTAGAAATTAAGTATGTAGTATATAGAACATTTACATATACGAATAATACGATTTATTAAGGTTCAAGGAGCTTGTAAATTCAACCCAATACAAAATATTCTTTAGTATATAAAATAGAGTATTATTTTTTTAATTGAAAAATATATAGGAGTATGATTCATTTCAATAAGAATATAAAAAATTACTATAATATATATCTCAAAATTTAAATGAGACCATATTTTTAACTTTTATTTAGAAAGAATTAATAATTAATCACTCAAAAAAATGAATTTTTAATAAGGGGGGAAATTGAGATGAAAATATATGAGATGTAGTATATAATTAAAATAATTAAAACAAGTGATAATAATTAAATAAAGAGAATAAATACTTCTGGACGATAAAAATATAAAATGAAATAAATAAACCCAGGCACCAGCACTAAATACGCAGTAGTAATAATTAATTGTATACTAATTACAAACAAACAGTGGTTAATGAGATTCAGAGATTAAACTCCACTCCAATCCATCACCTTCAAAACCCACAATTCTAACATTCCAAACAAGCCACAATCTACCCACAATTCTCATTCGCCCGGAAAAACTTCTCCGCCTGAGCTGCGGCGGCGCTCTCCGAAACCAGCGCCTGAATCAGCAGCGTCTTCACCTCCCACGCCGCGTACGGATACCCTTTTCTGGCGTAGGAGTTCAGCAGCGCCGCCGTCGACTCCCTCACCAGCCTCGCGAACACTTCCTCCTCCCCCGACGCCGCCGCCGTCGCTTCCAGCATCGTCAGATCCATCGGGTACCGCTCAAACGCCCTCGACCCGAATACATTCCACACCGACGACGAATGGGGCACCATTTTCGGCCACGAATCCCTCCTGCTACTCCAGTACCTGGAATTAATCACAACAATCAACATCTGAATTTGAAACAGGGACATTCAAAATTAAGAAAAATGGTGTAAATTACTGGGGAGTGCATCTTCCTCTGGTTCTTGTGTACATAAAACCGGGTCTGGGTTGACCCGACGCCATTACTGCTGCAGTCAAGAAAACAAGAAAAAAGAATCGAAACCCCATTATCAGTCTAGAGGAGAGAAACAGAAGCTTTCATGATATATACATTCACACAGATTTAGATACAAAATGTATAGAAGAAGGAACAGTAGAGCGTTTGGGATCAGAAATGTGTGCAATGTGGATAGATAGAGAGAGATATATGTGAGGTTAATTTAAGGCCTTGTTTGGTAATGCCCATGTTTATGTCTGTGTTTGTTCTCGTAAGTTGTGCATTATTCAAACATACTCTCTCTACTTTCCACTTGTTTATTACTGCACAATCAGCCTTTCAATTTCCTATAGTTTTGAATCTAAAGCCCTGTTTGGTACTTTATTTATTTGTGACTGTACAAGGGATAAGTTATCTTGTAGTAATAATCTTGAATCCAAACTACAGATTTTAAATGGTAATGACAAGCTTATTTCATACCATATCATAATTTTTTTCATGAATTTTGTAATGACAAACTACATATTTTGGACGTATCATTCATTCATTCTCACATTCTGTTTACAAAACAACTTTATAACTTCGACTTGAGTTTTTTTTAAAAATTTTAGCATCACACATTCATTCTTAAAAATTATTGTATTTCTTTACTTCCAAATCATAACAGCGCCCATTGTTTTATTTTAAAAAAATAAAATAAAATGCATGTATTCATAATTGATTAGAGAGCATTACATGTGGATTTTGTTACTAAAAATGGATTAATGGAACCAAACAGTGCCTTGAAATTCCATACAATAAAAAAGGTAAAAGAAAAAGTAGTAGTAGATCGTGATGGAACTAACAGGTTTTCACATGACTCATCAGTAAGATAATTCAAATTCATACTTGATGGCCGTTACGTTACCCAAAGTGAATAATTTTTACACGTGGTGGCCACGTGTACCATCTATGGACACCAATTTACTTTTTTTTTAATAATTTTTTTAAGACAGTATTTTACGACACCGTCTCACAAATAACTTAATTAATAGAAGTAATTCATTTAATTTTGCCGTTTGACATTTTTTTTAATTAATTTATTTTCACAATTGAGTTAGGCTTTTATTTTAGAACATACTCCCTTCGTCCCCCACAAGATGAACATTTTGTTATTTTGGGCGTTCGCACCAAAGGTCTACATTTTCCTTTTTAAACATATGAGACCACACACATTACTAATATAATATATATATGTGACTCATACACACCACTAATACAACTACCAACTACACATAAAATATTAATACTCCTTAATATACACGTAAAAAATAAATATGGACGTTAAAGGCGGACGGAGGGAGTATAATGTATTATTGATCATTACATCTATATTATTATTCGTAAATAAAGTAAGAAAATATTTTCTTTAAAAATACAATTAATATTAATCATGTCAAAATAATACATAATTGAAAAAAAAATAATAATTTTACTTTTTATTAATTAGTTATTACTTTTTATTTATTATAATAATACACGAAAAAATTCATTTAAATGGTTATCACGTTTTCTTTGTTAGTTATCACTAATTATTAAAAAGGTTATCACTTTTTATTTTTAAAAGAATATAGTGTTTGTTAAATAATTTAATTGGACATTTCTCACTTTTCTTTTATTAGATATCACTTTTTATTAAAAATATTTTCACTTTTTATTTGTCCTATAAAAATTTAATTAAATAGTTTAATTGGATGTGTATCACTTTTTCTTAATTAAGTTATCACTTTTAATTGAAAATATTATCACTTTTTGTCTTTCTCATAAATTATTTATGAAATAAAAATTTGATTAGTCGAGTATCACTTTTCTATGTTCACATATTATTTTTTATTAAAAATATTATCACTTTTTAATTTATAAAATTTTCATGAAATAGTTTAATAATAAATGTATCATTTTTTTTTCTTTTTTAATAAGTGTCACTTTTGAATTTTCAACTATCACTTTTAATATTCTTATTAATAACATTTAAGTATAATAGTATTAATTGTAATTTTAATAATTAATAAAATTTTAAAATATATAGTAAGAAAAGGAAAAAAAAAATCACACTTAATTAACTTCACAGTCGTATGTTCATCGTGAATGTGTAATGGGTTACTTTCAGGAAATCGTGTACGGGTGACCGGCCATTGCGGTTTTTTCCTTTATCTTTTATTTTATATATTATGTTAATTTATTGATGAATAATTAATCCGTGAGACGGTCTCGCACAAGACTCACACTCTTTTAATGAAGAAGAGCTATATATATATATATATATATATATATATATATATATATATAGAAATCGTGTACGGGTGACCGGCCATTGCAGTTTTTTCCTTTATCTTTTATTTTATATATTATGTTAATTTATTGATGAATAATTCATCCGTGAGACGATCTCGCACAAGACTCACCCTCTTTTAATGAAGAAGAGCTATATATATATACTATGTTATTGGGCAAATATGACCCTTATCTTATTCAATGAGATCAGTTAACCCTTAATCTATGTTTTTTTTCATCTATGCCCATTATCTATTTTAATGGGTTCAAATGAATGAATTCCTGTTACATTTTCGGTGTTTTATTGGTGTTTCACAACATAAAAATATTATACCCTACAAATGATCATTAAACCCTTGGGGCAAGGATTAAATTTTGGGCATTGATTGTGCCACGTGTCAATCATTTAATTGATAAAACAGTAAATGAAACACCATTATGAAACATGTAATCTCATTTGAAATGCCCCCTCCTCTCCAAAAAATTAAATGTAAAAATAATTAATTTCTGTCTACTCATAATTAATTCGGGTTTTAAAAAAAAGCTCCAGTTCATCGCACTTTAGATTCAAAAATAATAAATTCAAATCGGCCGGCCGGATCGTAGTGGAGCTTGCTTGTTCACCTTTTTGCGTGTCCCCAAGTGTAGGGAATCAGTTGCAGATAAGCGTGTGACCAAGTCTATTATCGAACCCAAGGGATTAGAGCTAAACAGATTACCACGTAAATATAATTTGCACCACAAATAATTAAGACAAAGTAACCATTCTGAGTTTGGAAAATAACTAATTATGCAGAAAATAAATACTAAATAAAATAAATAAATAGAGGCCACACTCAATCACATGTGTTTCAAGAGACAAGAACAAGATAATTAAATCCAATTTATCATGCGAAATAAGACAAATAGACAAGTGAATCAAAGCTTGCAGAATTTTATAGGAATGATCACTTAAGTATGCTAAACCACTCATAGACAAGTGAGATCTAACAATTTTAAAGAACATAAATTCCTAGGACCAAATTAATAAGATAATTCCCTATTCCCTTTAGGTACTAAGGAAATTAAATACCCACAATTTCTTATTCGCTTTCTAGGCGATTCACATGCAAAATTCCATATAGGCTAGTGCAAAAGATCTATCCTGTATGGGTACTAAAGGAATTGGATTAGGGGCTTCCTTACCATATTTCTCTTTAACAGTGGTCATGCAAAGATAATAAGGTATCATATATTGATGGTCAAACAATCAAAGGCTATATGGGTTAATCCCCTTCAATTGTCACGAAATAACAAATATAATCATGGAACACATTCAAACTCAATCATACATGAATCAATGATAATATCATAAGAATTAAGAAACATGATTATATAAGTCTAAAACAAAACTTCAATAAGGAATAAATATTTTGCAAAAATTATCATCATAGATGTCTAAAATCTCATATCAACATCATAACCTTTCAAACCATAAAACTATCAAGAGAAAATAAATCAACAATAAGAAATTAAATAAGGAAGAAAAACCCGTGTCCGGAATGATTCTCCGTCTTCTCTTTCCGTCTTGATGATCCTCCTCCGTTCTCCTTCTCAAGTGGCAAACACCATGATCGAGTGGGATGATAGATGAAAGGCGGGTGAAGGGTAGAAGATGAAAGGCGGATATGGTGGATTAGGGTTTAAAACCCTAGGTGATGTGGTGGTGGTAGATTATGCGGTTTCTCCACACTTTTATGTGGTTATGAGAATGGGTATATATAGGTATGAGTGTGGAATAAAATAAGGAGTAAAACGATGTGGGATCTTGAAAAATCAGGAAAAATATAAATATGGAAGATATGGATGGATATTAAATTAGGAAATAACTTAGCCACCAAGAAAATAGGTTATATATGGTAATTTTCGTGAATTTTCGGAATTCTCGCTGGCAGCTGCGCGACCTCACGGTTTTGAGCATATCTCCCTCATCTGACCTCCAATTGAGGCGTTTCTTGAGCCAAAATGATCTTCTATTCAGTGGCTTTCCAACCATATATCACATACTCAATTTGGATCTCTACATCAATACAGAAAAATTGTGCAAAGAGGACCTGCGTTTTTCAGCATTCTTTCACGATTTTACTCTTCATTCCAACTTTGCACTTTTAATCTGTTTTCCACCTAAAAACACGAAATAACACCTCAAATGCACCAATATCTTAAATGTATAAAAATTAATCATTTAGTGCTAAAATACGAATATAAATTCCACAAAACGGTGCTAAATCGGACCCTAAAACATGCAGATTTTCACACTAATCAAACCCCCAAACTTAAGATATTGTTCGTCCCCGAACAATGAAAAAGAAAAACAAAGAGGGAAATTAGTGTGTAAATCTAAGGGAAACAAGGAATATAACAACTAAGCCACTCCAAAAGATACTTCATCATCAACTCCGGTCATGTACTCTCATTACATGCAATAATTCATTCATAGCATACAAGTTAAGACAATCACCACCAATTAAAATGCTCCATCAACTTATTCTCACGGAAGTATATCACTCTCATTCAAGTGTAAAAGATGTACACTTAAAGGGTATGGTGTTTACGCTCAAAGTCAATTCAAGTGCATGCGTAACCATAAGCTTGCCAAGCGTCTCAAACTCTCCACCACTTAAAGTATGATTAGACAATGTGATCAAAAAGGACTTTTATTAGGATGTAATGTTGGCTCTTTGGTAAAGGTAGGAAATATATGGATAAGTGACTCAAAACTCGGATCAATCAAGTCGCGATCCATCATGATCTTTCATTCTTCTCACTCACTTCAATTAAGCACATCATCCTCCTCAATTCTTCAATTCTCTCTTGAGGTACCAGTTTCGGGCACTACCTCACACATCCTCCATAGGGTACCAGTTTCAGGCACTACCCTAGGGTGTTTGTCTCAATAGAGTACTAGATTAAGCACTACTCTATGATTTTCTTTTAGATGCAATTTCAAGCTCCATCACTTTTCCAACACCAATTTTATTCCTTTCCAAGCTGCTATCAAGCTCCATCAACTCACTTTGAAAAGCCATTAATTATCTTCATGACGGACAATCAAGGCTAAAAAAAAATCATTAAGATACTCGAAGTGGTTATATCTCGTAGGTTGCTAAAGAATAAGGTTTTAAGGCTCAACGGGGCTAACTACGGATAAACAATCATGGTAGGGAATTATTTGGCTAAGTGACTCATAAATTCAATGATGGCCTAAAATCATCTCCCATCATCTAACATAACATGTAGTCTTAAGCAAGACAAAAGGCAAGTTCTAGAATACACACACAAGAATGATACTCACCAGAAAGAAATATCATGTGTTTATATACATGATCTAAAGCTCAAATCTCACATGGATTATCAAGTAATAGAGCACTTTTCATGGTAAGCAATATCTCACAAGTACACATAGAACTTCATACCACAATATAACTTAAGTACACTTCCTTCATCAATTTCAAAAGCATATGAATTTCTGGCAGA
This sequence comes from Pogostemon cablin, assembly GCA_023678885.1. Lineage (NCBI taxonomy): Eukaryota > Viridiplantae > Streptophyta > Magnoliopsida > Lamiales > Lamiaceae > Pogostemon > Pogostemon cablin. The sequence continues at coordinate 1,612,915 of CM043011.1, forward strand.
AATCTAACGAATCAATCATTACTAAGCATATAACCAGAAACTCAAACTTATAATACCTCAACTACTCAAGAATCAACACAATATCCCATAATAACTAAAATAAGGAATCGAATGCACCTGATTTTCTCCTCCAACTCTTGCAAACTCCTCAAGTTATCCAACTCGATCAGGCGTAGGCCTCAGATAGAACTCACTTCTCTTTATCACCACTCAAACACAATTCATTAGTAAAATCATAGGAGAACTCAAAAAAAAATTCAACCAAAAATAAAATCAAACCAAATCTAAGAAAAAAAAAATAAACATGACAAAACACAATACTTGGATAGTTGCAAAAAAATTCAAACCTTCGAAATAAATTTCAAAAATTCTAAAAAAAATCAACCTCCAAGCATCACACACAAGTGAAAAAAAACTTACCTCGGTGCTTCAAGACATTGGAATGCACGTCCACCCCCCAAACTTAGTTCAAACAAAGTGAGAAACTAAGTTTGTAAAAAGTGAATACCATAGATGAAGACGCACCTAATAAAATTTCCTACACCAAACAAACACATAAAAGCAATAAAAAAAATCCTAATTAAAAGTGATAACAAATAATTTAGTGGTCTCCTATTCAAACAATCTAATCCCCGGCAGCGGCGCCATTTGCTTGTTCACCTTTTTGCGTGTCCCCAAGTGTAGGGAATCAGTTGCAGATAAGCGTGTGACCAAGTCTATTATCGAACCCAAGGGATTAGAGCTAAACAGATTACCACGTAAATATAATTTGCACCACAAATAATTAAGACAAAGTAACCATTCTGAGTTTGGAAAATAACTAATTATGCAGAAAATAAATACTAAATAAAATAAATAAATAGAGGCCACACTCAATCACATGTGTTTCAAGAGACAAGAACAAGATAATTAAATCCAATTTATCATGCGAAATAAGACAAATAGACAAGTGAATCAAAGCTTGCAGAATTTTATAGGAATGATCACTTAAGTATGCTAAACCACTCATAGACAAGTGAGATCTAACAATTTTAAAGAACATAAATTCCTAGGACCAAATTAATAAGATAATTCCCTATTCCCTTTAGGTACTAAGGAAATTAAATACCCAGAATTTCTTATTCGCTTTCTAGGCGATTCACATGCAAAATTCCATATAGGCTAGTGCAAAAGATCTATCCTGTATAGGTACTAAAGGAATTGGATTAGGGGCTTCCTTACCATATTTCTCTTTAACAGTGGTCATGCAAAGATAATAAGGTATCCTATATTGATGGTCAAACAATCAAAGGCTATATGGGTTAATCCCCTTCAATTGTCACGAAATAACAAATATAATCATGGAACACATTCAAACTCAATCATACATGAATCAATGATAATATCATAAGAATTAAGAAACATGATTATATAAGTCTAAAACAAAACTTCAATAAGGAATAAATATTTTGCAAAAATTATCATCATAGATGTCTAAAATCTCATATCAACATCATAACCTTTCAAACCATAAAACTATCAAGAGAAAATAAATCAACAATAAGAAATTAAATAAGGAAGAAAAACCCGTGTCCGGAATGATTCTCCGTCTTCTCTTTCCGTCTTGATGATCCTCCTCCGTTCTCCTTCTCAAGTGGCAAACACCATGATCGAGTGGGATGATAGATGAAAGGCAGGTGAAGGGTAGAAGATGAAAGGCGGATATGGTGGATTAGGGTTTAAAACCCTAGGTGATGTGGTGGTGGTAGATTATGCGGTTTCTCCACACTTTTATGTGGTTATGAGAATGGGTATATATAGGTATGAGTGTGGAATAAAATAAGGAGTAAAACGATGTGGGATCTTGAAAAATCAGGAAAAATATAAATATGGAAGATATGGATGGATATTAAATTAGGAAATAACTTAGCCACCAAGAAAATAGGTTATATATGGTAATTTTCGTGAATTTTCGGAATTCTCGCTGGCAGCTGCGCGACCTCACGGTTTTGAGCATATCTCCCTCATCTGACCTCCAATTGAGGCGTTTCTTGAGCCAAAATGATCTTCTATTCAGTGGCTTTCCAACCATATATCACATACTCAATTTGGATCTCTATATCAATACAGAAAAATTGTGCAAAGAGGACCTGCGTTTTTCAGCATTCTTTCACGATTTCACTCTTCATTCCAACTTTGCACTTTAATCTGTTTTCCACCTAAAAACACGAAATAACACCTCAAATGCACCAATATCTTAAATGTATAAAAATTAATCATTTAGTGCTAAAATACGAATATAAATTCCACAAAACGGTGCTAAATCGGACCCTAAAACATGCAGATTTTCACACTAATCAGAGCTCAAAAGTGATGAACTCCAAATCTAGCCTCCACTCCACGTCTCCACTATTAATGATCTTGTGAATGCAAGCAAGTTTGAACTCCTCTTTGATCACACTTGCACACTCTATCTTTCTCTCAATCTCTCACGTATTGAATTAACACAAAAATAAAATAAAAACGAAGAAAGAAGACAAGGATATATAGTGGTTCGATCTTAAAGATCTACGTCCACTCTTAAGGAGAAGTGGAATCACTATGATGATGAAGATGGTTTCAACTACACACTGAAGATGAAGAATAAAACTTCTAAGAACCCTAATCTTTTTTCTCAACTGATATGAATGGAATGATGATTAATTTGATGTGTGTTGCTGCCTTATAACACACATGCACACAACGAATCTGTCAGCAAGCTTCCCCATATGATCAGTTAACTTCATGCAGTTGCAACTGATCGTTTAATAACCCTAAGAATCTTGTCATGTCATCAATCCATCAGCTCAACTTATCTTTGGTCCTACGACTCTCCTTATACAACCTGTTGATCCTAAACCTTCAATCAAAACTTGCTGCTCAACTAATCCTCATCTTTCACATGTATACTACTGTCTTACACCACACACACGTATGCATGCATGATCTATACATAATAAATCTTCACCTTAGACCATGCATCATCACATGTAACCAAACTTCTCCACCTTGCTGCAATTACAGGCTGTCGCTCACCTTTTTTCTTCTCCTAGTGAAGATCAATAAGACTCTTATACAATTCATACTTCTGAACTGGTAGAGCCTTAGTGAATGCATCAGCAGGATTATCTGATGTCTTAATCTTCTTGACAGCCACTAACTTCTCTTCTATCATATCTCTTATGAAGTAAAGCCTCACATCAATGTGTTTAGTTCTCTCATGATACCCTTGATGTTTTGAGAGATGTATACCACTTTGGTTGTCACAATATACTTCAATAGCATCTTTCTGAACACTAAACTCTCCCAAAATTCCAATCAATCAAACACCCTCCTTGATTGCTTCTGTAAGAGCAACAAACTCAGTCTCAGTGGTTGAAAGTGCTACTACATGTTGATGTGTAGCCTTCCAACTTATTGTTGTACCAAAAAGATTGATCACATAGCCTGTTATTGATTTTCTTGTATCAAGATTAGCTGCATAATCAGCATCCACATAGCCAACAACAGCTCTGTCCCAAGTGACTTGTTTCTGAAATTTCAATCCAACTGACATAGTTCCTTTGATGTATCTGAGTGACCACTTTACTGCATCCCAATGTATAAGACCAGGATTGCTCATAAACCTACTGATCATGCTCATAACATAAGCCAAGTCTGGCCTGCAACATACCATTGCATACATCAGACTGCCAATAGCACTTGCATATGGTATGTTGCTCATTTCTGCCTTCTCCTTATCTGTTTGAGGACCTTGAACTGATGACAGATTCAACTCTTGCTTAACTGGTATTGAAACATTCTTACAAAGATTCATATTATATCTCTTAAGAATCTTATCCAAGTAAGACTCTTGAAACAACCTCAATTGACCAGATGATCTGTCCCTTTCAATTTGCATGCCAAGTATCATTCTTACTTCTCCTAGATCTTTCATGTCAAATTCCTTCCTCAAAGTATCTTTTACTGTATTAATTCAATCCATATCCTTGCATGCTATCAAGATATTATCTACATAAAGTAGTAGATAAGTATAGCATTCATTCTTGCATCTTATGTACACACAGCTATCATACATGCTTCTGATAAAACCATTTGTTGTAATGTAATCATCAAACCTAAGGTACCACTATCTTGGGCTTTGCTTCAGTCCATACAATGATTTAAGCAGGAGACAAGCCTTTGAATCTGCACCCTTCAAACTAACACCTTCAGAAAATCTTCATATATATCTTTTCTTCTAAATTTCCATGTAAGAAAGTTGTTGTTACATCCATCTGATGTAATTCCAGATCAAACTGAGTAACCAATAATAACAAAATCCTTATTGAGCAATGTTTTACTACTGGTGAGAATATCTCATTATAATCAACACCTTCTTGCTGTGAAAAACCCCTTACTACAAGCCTTGCCTTATACCTCACTCCTCCTTCTTTACTTGTCACTGGTTTCTTCTTATATATCCACTTACAACCTACAAGCTTCTGATTTGCAGGCTTGTCAACAATCATCCAAGTGTTATTCCTTTTTAATGATTGCAACTTTTCTTCCATAGCATCTAGCCACTTCATACTCTCTTTTCTTGATATTGCCTCTGAATATGTCATTGGCTCATAGATATCAATGTCTGATGCTATATAGAGGGCATATGACACAATATCAGTCTCTATGTATCTTATAGGTGTTCTGATTTGCCTTCTTAGCCTATCTCTAACTAGCTGATAGCTGTTTAGAGTCCTTCTAGCACTGGAATTAGATGATTCAGCTTCTTCTTGTGCAACAACTTTCTCATGCACATCATTATTACTCTGATCCTGATTCTATTGTACTATGGCTTTACCATCATGCTCCACCTCAAACTCACACTTATCTGTAGTAATGAGCTTATCAACACCTCTTTCAACTAAAGATATCTTATCTTCATTAAAAGTTACATCCCTGCTAGCAATGAGCTTTTTAGTTTCATAACACCACAACTTGTACCCTTTTACTTCTCTTGGATAGCCCACAAGCACACACTTGACAGCTCTTGGATCAAGCTTGTCCTGCTTCTGATGTGAATACACCTGGCAACCTATAACCTTTAAATGACTGTAATTTAGTATCCTTCTAGTCTATATTTGCTCAGGTGGTTTAAACTTAAGTGTTGTTCATGGAGATAAGTTGATCAAATAAGCTGCAGTTGACACTAACTCACCCCAAAATTCTTTTGAGAAACCTCCACTGCTCATCATGCACCTAACTCTTGCAAGAAGTGTTTGATTCATTTTTTTAGCCATCCCATTCTGCTGTGGAGTCCCTGGTACAATTTTGTGCCTCTTAATACTCTTCTCTTGACAAAACTTGTTGAATTCATGTGAAACAAACTCAAGCCCATTATTTGTCCTTAAGAAATTATTTATAAATAGAATTATCCTTTTTTATCTGTCTCACAAGCTCTTACGTAAGACGATCTCACACAAATCTTTGTCCTCCCTTATATTACATCTTTTATACATACTTTCTCTGTCTCATTTTAATATTTATGTTTGTTTTTTTACAGAGATTAAGAAATACTCCTTCTATCCTGTTTTAATGCTAACGTTTGTTGCACTTTGATTAAGGAATACAATATTTTAATGAAAAGTGGGTCACATGGTGATATATTAATTGTTTTAGGTAAGTCTTATATACCAAAAAGAAAAATATAAAGATTGAAATGAGACACTCAAAATAAAAATATGTAAAGATTTAAATGAGATGGAAGGAGTATAATATTTTAATATTTAGTTGTATTGTGGTATGTGTGTGAAGATGGAATATTAATTATTTTTTGTGGGTTTCATCTACTCAGAAAGAAAATACTCACCCCGTCCCATAATAAACTTCACACTTCCATTTTTGTTCGTTCACATTAAACTTCACCACTAAAAAAATGAAATATCACATCAACTCCAGCCCTAAAAGTTTATTTTAATTACAAATTTATCATTCTCACCTAACACACATAACATACTTTATAATTTATTTATTACCTAAATATAATATATTATCCTCCAAAAGTCAATAAAGTTATTCAAAACTTTTCTTAAACTTTGTGTCTACAGTGACGTTGAAGTTTATTATGGGACGAAAGGAGTAAATATTAAAATGAGACGCCCAAGTTAAAAATATGCAAAAATTAAAATGGAATATATTAAATGAATTACATGATGGAAAATCTAAAAATTTTCTCTTTGGGGTTTATGCTTGCCTTATAGAATAAAATTTTGCTAATATTTTATATGTCATTCATAATTCAATGGTTCAACATATATATTAGTAAAACTAAACCGGTATTTTATCTTATTGCTTCATGTAGAACATAAACCTTGGTCCGCCAGAAATATATGAAAAAATGTGTGATTATGGGGTAATATATAAGATTTAAGTATATATATAAATGATTCTTTTAAAATAGTATTTATAAAAACATTTTCAAAACCCAAGTAGGGGACTGATATTCATTTTGGTTTAATTAATTGGTGTATGTTTGTTTGTTTTAAGTTTTGGTAGGTAGTATTCAATATTTTATATATGTTTTTCCCACAAACTCGATTAATGTGAATTTGATCGATTTCTCTTATTGTTGATTTTAGTAAAAGAGTTTTTATTCCTTTATTCAGTATTAATATTTTAATGGAGTTGTAATTAGATAAAATAAGGAAAGATTAAGAAAAGAGTTGTTATTTCTTACATTAGAAACATCAAAAAAGGGAGCTTGATCATACAATACAAGTCCCATTCTCCATTATTATTAATCAACTCTCTTGCAACATGGCTTAAGCTGTAGCAACTCTTCCTTGTCTGCTAGAGCTCCCGCTGAACAACAGCGTCTCCCTCCTCGACAACTTGATCCTCTGTGCCTCCTCCCTCGATATCTGGAACGAGTTCGAGATCACATCCACCGGCAGCCCCCTGATGGCCGAGGTCCGCCCACTCAAGGTGTTGATCATGGCGTTGTCGTTGGTGTTGAACTCCACCCACTCGCACCCTTGCTCGCCGGCCTCCTTCACCACCGCGAAGTTCTGCGGCACAACCACCACCTGTCCCTGCTGCACCCGCCCGTCGAACACCGCCTGTCCCCTGTGGTTCACCACCTGCACCCTCGACTCGCCACGTGTCACGTAGAATATGCTGTGTGCGTTCACGTACCAGTGCGGCGCCATGATCGCGTTCTTGTAAAGGATGCCGCGGGCGGCGCTGAGCTGGAAGAACCGGAGGATGGGGAGGGTGAAGCTGTTCACGGTGGTGAAACGGCCTGCACGTGGGTTGAAGATGTCGGCGCGTGAGGGCCTGTCGATGTTCTCCTTGAGCTTGGCGGAGCAGAAGGTCTCGTCCAGGCCGTTGGCGATGGGGCGGTGTCGGCGGAATTCCTCCTCCGAAGAGAATGGTGGCTTGATCACCTGAAGCTCACGGTCGACGGTGATGATGGAACCTCTGGAATCGTCCTGGCTCTGGAGCTTCCTTGCCGTCTCTTGATCAATTCCGAACACCTCAGCCAAAGTCTGAGTCTCCATTCCCTGGAAAACGTTCCCAGCTTCGTGCTGCTGTTGCTGGCCTCGCAACGGTGTGTACCGTGTCTGTTGTTGTTGCTGTCCTTCTGGGTTTCCGGCAAGGAAGAATGACTGGAAAAAAAAGGTTGTTTTCAAATCAGATCATTTTCTTAATTAATTATCATATGACTATATACATACATACCCTGGGGTTGGAATCGAGTTGGTTGGCATTATTGGTGTTATCTTGCAAAACTACGACGACCAAATCTTGGTCGCCGGAGTTGTAAGCCCAGTGGGGAGCTCCGGCGGGGATGGCGAGAATATCACCTTCTCTCAATTGCTCGATCTTCTGATGACGATCCAAGAACCTCTGGCTCCTGCTTGCCTCATCTCCAAATTGCTGTGGGGATTCGAAGGTTTCGGGGCAGCCCGAAATCATAAGCCCGAAATAACCCCTACCTGCATGCACCACCACCGCCATTAAAACACAACACATAATCAACAACATGAGAGAGAGAGAGAGTGTGTGTGTATTTAATTAATTAATTACCTTGAAGAACGTAGGCGAGAACAGGGGCGTTGTGGTAGGAAGGCAGCATGAGGCCTCTCTGACGGATGACGTGGCGGTGGAAGGAGACGCCGGCGCACTGGAATTCATCGCTGTTGTGATCCCAGTACTCGGACACTCCGCCCTCCGACTGGCGGCGATACGACGGCTCTTGGGAGTTGATCCGGGTGAAGCTGCATTGGCCCTGTTGCCACTGGCCTCGAGGATATTGGCCCTTCTGCCGGCTGGATTGGCTGGCAGCGAAGGCGGAGAGGAGGAGAAAGCTGAGTAGGGAGAGGGAGAGTTTGGCCGCCATGAGATGGTAAGATTAACAAGGTGGTAGTGAGGAGGGAGAGATAAGGGGGGTGGGTATTTATAGGGGGAGAGAGGGATGACACATAAGGGGGGAGGTTGCCATTTTGCAAGCTGCATGTGTAGAGACCTCTAATGGCTTCCACCTAAGGTTATTGAGGAATGCAGGTGGCTTGTTTTGTCTGAGGATGTAACAAGGTTTTCTGTCTGTATCTCAGAGGGAAGGAATTTTACTTGTGATTGAAAGATTAATTCAAGTAAAAGTTCTACTCCATGTAGTTAACTCAACTTTGTGGAAATTCAGCTCAAAGTATGGATTTGAATTTTCTACACTATTAAATGTTTGTTTTTATTTTTTAATTCCTAGAAAACATAGAAAAGAATGAATGATTTTACAACTAAATAAAAACACAGTTATTAAGAGCAAGGTAATAATATGGAGATATATACGAGCCATAAGAGAGTAACAAGCATAGTTATTAACTGTTAAGAGAATTGTAACTTTTTGGACAAAGGATCCCATATTCTATATTCCTAACTTCTATTTTATTCATTAAATTCTTATTATGTGTCTAATGCCCAAAATTCATCATATGTACCAAGGGTTTAATGGTTATTTATAGGGTATAATTTTTTTTATATTGTAAAACACCAATGAAATATCAAATGTGAAGTCGGGAATTCAATCCGCTTTTTAGAGGGCTGATGTACTCCCTCCGTCCACTTGAAAGATACTCCTTCCGTCCCGGTATAAGAGGGTCATTTGCTTTTTTACACGTAGATTAAGAAATATTATTATTTAATGTGTAGTGGGTAGTTGTATTAGTGAGAGTGTGAGTCCCATATTTTAATTGTATTAGAAGGGGTGTGTGGGTCCCATGTGTATAAAAAAGGAAAGGGAACTCTTTGAGTGAGAAGACAAAAATGAAAAAATGACCCTCTTAGCATGGGACGAAGGGAGTATTCATTTGTTTTTTGCACGTAGATTAAGGAAGTAAAATAATTTAATGTGTAGTGAGGTAAGAGAAATACTCCCTCCGTCCGCTTTCAAGGATTTCATTTCCCACTAATAGGTTGAAACCCTTAAAAGCGGACGAAGGGAGTAATATTTTAATGTGTAGTGGATAATTTTATTAGTGTTGAGTGTGGGGCTCATATATAGTGGGTTGAGTATAGAATATTTTTATGTGAATCACATCAACATAAAAAGGAAATTGAGACACTGTATTGGGATGAAGTAAAATGACAAAATTGATACGTATTAAGTGGACAGAGGGAGTATTTTTTTTAAGTAATAAATACTCCATTTCCTCCTATTGATTTAAGAATCTCATTTGTTTTTATTAAAGAAATGTAGATTTTTTGGGGTGGACGTCTAAAAAAAATAAAACTTTTTAAAATGGACGGAGAAAGTAATAAATAATAAAAAATAGAAATTTTTTTTTGAAGTAATAAGTTTTGTTCTTTAATTAAAGTGTATGAGAGAGTTGTTCTTTTAATTTTTTTAATTTTTTTTTTTTGCTTTTATTAGAAGGTGAAAACATTTAAAATAAGGATGAATTAATCATAAAAGGGACTTTGGAAAATCAGGAAAACAGAAAAACCATTATAATTGTTTTGAATTTTAATATGATTTATTTAAAAAAAATTATGTAAAATCAATTTTTAAGAGTGCTGTGAGAGAACGGATGATATAAGATAGAGAAATGAAAAAATTTATGTTACTCGAAGATAGATAAGTTGTTATGGTAGGTGGGTGTGATTCAATTTATTATGAAATTATTGTATTATTAGAATTGTCCAGATTTTAGTTTTAAAGAAGAAAAATAAAAATGTTGTAAGGAGTAAAAATCACTCCCGCCTACAAATTAATGTAGGAAGAAGAGTCCGGTGGTAGTGCGGTGGGTATTGGTTCAAAATTTCAGTAATTCATTCATATGCCCTAATAATCAAATCAATCAACTGAAAATGGCGTCCCGTGAATGCGAGCTTTGCCGCTCCATGGACCCAATCGTGGCTCACCAAATCCCCCACCGCGGCTCCTTCGCCCTTCTCTGCACTCCCTGCGTCCTCCGCCACCACACCGGCGCCTACTGCCCCCTCTGCTTCCACGTCCACGACGACTCTACCGCCTCCCGCGTCATGTGCAACCGTTGCCCCGCCATGGCCCACGCCGCCTGCCTCCGCTCGTCGCGCTACCTCTGCAACCAATGCTCCGATTCCGCTTCCAGCGGTGGGGGTGGGGGTGGGGATTGGGCCAGCCAACTGCTGTGCGCTGCCAAAATCGCCGCCGTGTGTCTGCAGAAGGCGTCCGCCATGGCTAGAGTTGATGCGGAGATGAAACTCAGGGGAGCAATGCTCGCAAAGCACAAGGCTAGAGAAGCTATAGAGAGGGTCGCTTATTTGGCACAGTCGCAGGATGATGACTCCGAGGTAGATGATGCCTAATCCTAAACCCTAATTTAGTGTTGTTTATGTTATAATGTCTTTTGGGCGTTGGTTGTGTATTCAAATTATTTTATGAAATTCAACATGAAATGAAATAACAGATATTAAGTGGGATGGATACTTTCTTTCTGCTGCTACTACTCCAATCTTGATCATCTCAATCCAATCCACTAAACATCACCCCTACTAAGGTCTCATTTACATATAGATTAGATAGATAGATAAATAGATACTGACTACATAAACTGATCACTCCATCGTCCCTCACGCTTCACGGTATTTTGTCTGATCGAAGGTTAATGTTCTTGAACACCTGAAACACAGACAAAATTTTAAAATTAGTATCCTAAAGAGATTCAGATTGGCCCAAAGAATACAGGGGAAGACAAGATTTCTCACCCTCTGTCTGAATCACGATAAACGCCCACCAAAGACTCAGCTTTATCGTAAAAATTATCCTTGAGTGAAATCACAATGCTCTGGAAACCAGATCCGTATTCATTGTCTTGATCTGTCCTCGCTCCTCCACAAGATTTGAATTGAATAAAGCTCGCAACTTTGGCAACATTTAGATTGTCCAAGGCAGCATCCACTTCGTCCAATATGAAAAATGGGGACGGCTTGACACTGCAACATCAGGGATATTATGAAACACAAGCTCCAGTTTAGCAGGCGTAATCACTTCGTTTCCTTAATGTGGATGGCGAAAGAAGAAGAACTTGGATAAGCTTGATTTTTTCATGGGATAAATTTTTGCACCCCTGTGGATGGAAAAGAGCAATGCAAGTGCCGCAACAGTCTTCTCACCACCTGATAGTTGTGACATATCCCGATATCGTTTCGTTGGTGGCATTGCACTGTACTTGATGCCATAAAGGTATGGCTCGTCGGGGTTCTCCAGGTTCAGATATGCTGTTCCACCTACAGCATGGGTGCTGCTCACCCCACCCACGGACTGGGTATTGCTCTTTGAGTTCATTATATATTTTGTCGATGTTACTAGAGACGTGGTTGAAAGCTTCCATAAACGCTTCATGCCTAGATACAACTTAAAATTCAATGAATTTCACAGAAGAATCTAAATAAATACATCTTATGATGTTGAAGAACTAAATCATTAAATAGTAACTGGTTCAACAAGAAAAATTCAAGTGATGAAAAATGCACAAATGATTTATGGAATTTCAAGTACCTCATCTGTTTAACTTTGTTGTATTCAGCAGTTATTTTGTTCTGTTCATCTCTAGCTTCTTCCCATTCTTTGGAAGCAGCCCTTTCCTTCTCCAGGACAGCCTCATATTGATCCAGTGCCTTTAAATTTGGAGCCGTTCTTCCAATTTCAGCAATCAAAGCAGAGATTTTCTGTCTGAAATCGGCTTCGATCTTTTCCCTTTCAGATGGTTTTGACCTCTGCTGCAGCGATCGACTCAGTGAACTAAAATCAATAACTGGCTCGGGGGCTGATGATCCAGTATCCATAGGGTAAGCAATAGTTGGAATGTCTATGCGTTCTAATTCGCACTTTTCAAGTATCTCTTGCTTTCGCAAAGTCAATTCATCTATCAGAGCCTTCTGTAAATTGCACAGCCATGTAGACCTAATTTATCAGCTCCTCGTAATTTCTTAGTTATAACATAGGATCCATCAGATTAACATAGTTTACTGCATATAAATGAAAGTTCCGAGACATCTTTTAGAAGGAAGTCAGCAGTTAAGAGTCAACCAACCTTGACCTTAATTTGCCGATTATGTTTGGATTCATTTGATTTAGCAGCAGAAATATTTTTCTTCCATGCCTGAATATCACTCTCACACTCCTCTGCTTTTGAATCCCAATCTAGAAAGAAAAGTGAAATGAGTATAGGCAGTTTTCACACTGAGCATAGAAACTTTTGGGTCTCTGAAAAATGAGATTTCAGACATAGCAAGAGGATGCATGTAAGTACAGTGAAATTGAATGAAACACAAAGGAGTTAATCTGCCTCCACAGTTAAGAATAAAATGTTCATCTTCCTGATCAAATATTCCCCAAATGTATGAACATAATATTCCGGTTGAGTAACATAAAATATGAACATAATGATACTGAGATGAATGCTATGGGTTTGGCTTTGGTTACAATCATATTCTAGACCATTAATTGAATGCTTAAGGAGTAAACATATAATAAACAGAAAAACAAAAACCTTAAAGTACCTTGCACTTGTTCTTTTAATATTTCAATCTCAGCATTAGCTGTCTCCGCTGCGGACTTTAATTCATTCTGCTCATTCTCGATATCTTTCAAAGTATTTTTTAAGTTATCAATTGTTGTTTCCAGCTTGGTGATACGTGAGCCCACATCACGTTTCTTTTCATACTCCAACCTAGCCCACATACAGAATGCATTATTATACTATTGCAAGACTGTCCAATATTTCGGTTTCTCGTGAGCCAAGCATACAATCTGGTAAGGGATAAACTAATTCTCAAACAGATAAAAAGAATAATAGACTTCATCTCCCCACAAGACCTATTAACAATACATCAGGCAGTTGGAGTGAAAAATTATAGATGTGGAATTGTTTTTGCTTCTAAACTGGTCTACTTTTTTATGTCAAGAAAGTGAAGAAATGTGGACATCACAAATGTACATTACATGTATTGATATACACTGACACAACTTTTATTGACTAAGAATATACTTGTTTAACCATTTTTAGACTCTTGCCTCTGAGTTTACTTTGAGTTTATGTATATTATCAAGGTAAGCTTCCTCATTAGCAAGAGTTGGATAAAGAAACACCGCACAACTGAAAACCTCCAGAACAAGTTCAAGATTTTAGGGGAACAACTGAATAAATGTAGTTTATAAAAATAATCATTAAAAGAAATATATGTTCAGTATTCAGAAAGAGTAAGATACGCTTAGATTATTTAAATGTTACCTATTTTGCTCAAGATAACTAACTAGATCAGTTTGTGATTGAATTGGGGGGTAACAAAAATTTTATTTGCATTATCAAAAAAACAAATATTGGATGACAAAAATTTTATTTGCATTATCAAAAAAACAAGTTGGATGTTTTCACTGTTATATGTGCAAGAAGGTTTTTTATTTTTATTTTTAATCTGTAATAACTCAAATCATAGTGACAGTTCACACAAAATATAATTATGGATTCAAGAAACTTACCAAATTTCGAGCCACGTTTAAATAAAACAAGGATAAGTACAAAATTAAATCATAGATTTCATACTGATATTTGAGCTTTGATAGCTGGTTATGCAAGTTGGATTGTTCTGCTGCTGTTTGCTCGATAGCCTTGAGATGGTTTTCTTCGTATTCACGTATATTTTTTACACCAACAGACTCACTGAATTTCTTGTAGATTCGATCAACAATGTCATTGATCCTCTTCTCTAGCGATAGGATCTTTGATGCCCTTGAGGCAATATCTTTTTCCAGCTACAATTAAAAAAAAAAAAAAACTTTCATTATATGTTGAGCATGAAATAGAAAATACTGAACAAGGACCACAAAAAAAAAAAAAAAAAAAAAAAAACTGTTTAAGTTCGGGAGAGATACGATTAATTTCATCTTTGATATTTTGTACATCCACCTTCAATTTATTTAGCTTGTCTTCAATACTTTTCTGTAGATGACTGTGTTATAGTAATAGTATTATATGGATCCAGAAAGATGGGAAAGTAGATAACCTGTTCTATTTCTGCATACTGTATTTTCTTTTCAAGGACACTTATTTTGCCAGTTGCTTCAGACAACTTAAGCTGCATTTCTCTTATTGATCCAAGCTTTTCCAAATCAGACTCCAGATCTTCCTTTTTCTTCTCAAGTCCTGCAATTGCTGATGTTTTCAGTAGTGAAGCAATCAAATACAGAAGATAAACAACGCAAGATTACTTAAAATTTCACCATGACCTTCAGTTTTTTTTGTCATCCCACTTATGTGCTTCCATTCCGCCACTAGTCCCTCCAGTCATTGTACCAGATTTGCTCACTAAGGTCCCATTAGTAGTCACGACTATAACATAAAAATATGAAATGTATAAATTGCATGAGCCGACATAGATGTGTAGAGATAAATCAACTATTATACCTTTAAATCTTTGCCCACTCCAGCTGAGATGCTTAGCTTCATCAAGATCATCACAGACTAAAGTATTCCCAACAGCATACAAAATAGCTTTTTCCAGCACAGGATCGAATCTGTGACTGTCAAGGAAATCATCCTAAAGTAAAATTGCCGAAGAGGACTGGGCAAACACTCCAACAGAAAAGAGAAGCTTCTCTTCAACATTTTAGGCCTATGGACTCAAGGATGGATTAGTATCAGTACTCCAAGCATATATGGTCTAGATTGGCACAGATATTTGAACTTGATCAATATGCAACAACCTATCTTTTGTTTGACATCAACTAATAAAATGAGAACGATAAAGACTTATAGTTAAGGATACTGTATGACATCAAAGGCCAGCTTTGCAGTTCCACCCAAGGTGCGCAGCTTCTCTATGACTGGTTTCACTCGCACTGACTGAAGAGGAATAAATGTCTGTGGGGGAAGCCTATGTTCTTTCAAATACTACAGGAAAGTAAACCAGCTAGTTAGGAACAAGCAAGCAAACTTTCAAAACCATAAATACAAAGCAAAATCATCGGCTAAAAAAGTTAAATAAACAAAACTTTACATTATGACTTCTATTTTCGGTCAAAAGAACATTTCAAAACAAGAAAATAATTATAAGAGGAATTACTATCAACAACAAAATGCCCCAATAATAAATAATAAATAGCATTAAAGAAACAATGCAGTCACAGCACTTGGTATGATATGTTTAGTTAAAAGTGTTTGGTGTCTCGAGTAAAGGTAAAAGGTGGATAAGATAAAGAGGAAATTTTAAACTACGAAAATACATCGTTTTTCTGCAGTAATGCATGAAATGAAAAATACCATGAGCAGGAATCATGATTATGATGGTCAAAGATAACAAATTTTAAACAATGATTGGCAAACCAATGAACCATATCAGGATAATAATAGACACTACCAATAGAGGAACGAAAAATTTTAAAATTGAGAAGGTATGAATTCACAGATATTTTACACACCGTTAAAGGCTACGATAGCAAAACACAGCAATCAATGATAGTCACAGATGATGGAATCATCAAAGATAACATTTGTGCAATGACTGGTAAATTATGGAACCATGTAAAATTTTCAGGCTTATAACACAGACAGCCCAAATACAGGAACCAAATGTAGTTTTTACGATAAGGCAGAATCATAACAGTAATACTTCAGTTCTCTAGCTGAAAAGACAAAAGTGGCATGCACAGACTATTCTTATATGCGTTAAAATTCTTATGATAAACATTTACCTTGATGCACTCTTTTCCTGTACCTTCATCCTCAACTACCACTGCATCCATGAATCTACCCATAGCAACAGTGACGGCAAGATTATATTTCTTTTGTGTTGGCCTACAGAGATCAGTCATGCGACCATGAACGCCATGAAAGAGGCATTTTAGAATATCAACTGCTTGAGACAACCTAGCATCTCTTTCATTTTCATGCTTATCAGCCTTCAATTCGCGTAGCTGATTATCCAAATCCTCAATTTTTGTTTTAAACGTATCATGTTTGCTCCTGAAATAAATGTACATCCAAGTGGTCAAAATGAATTCGTTCTCAAAAGATCAACAATAATGAGCACGCAGAAAGAACCCAACCTAGAACTTTTAAGTTTTTCCTCCATCTCACGCCTTTCCTCACTCACTCTATTGAGATCCTCTTTATAATTCCCAACTGCATCACTCATTTTCTTGAGTTTAGTGTCCATCTGTTTCTCCTGCAACATCAATTCCTGTTTGCGATTCTCTAACTGTTGAATATTTTCTTCCAGGTTCTTCTGTGCTTCCATATCACCATTTTGTTGCCTGTCTAAAACCTCCTTCTCATCCTTCAATTTTGCAGTTTTCATCCCAGCCTCCTCTTTACTGCAAAAAGAAGTATAAATTCAAGATTATATTTTCCAAGTAAACCATTAAACTAGACAAAGAGTGGCTCATTTACAAAGCTTGAGAATAACGAAATGCAGAGACTCACATCTGATGATATGTCTCCAATTCACTGTCAACCAGTTGAAGCTTTCCACCAGCATTCCGACTTTTCTCACGCAAGTCTTCAAGTTGCTTTGTCACATCCCTCAAGTCACTCTCCAGTTTCTCAATCTCTACCACATGCCTTCTTCTTTCTTCTTTCCTCTTATTTAGCTCCTTGTTAGTACTTTTTATCTTTGAATTTATACGAGTTATCTCCTCCTTTAACTTAAAAAGTTGAGATTGCTGCAGCATCAAAAGAAAATCAATACAATAAGGTGTTGCAAACATGTCCCAGTGGCAAACCACATAAAGTATTTGCACAAGAGAGATGCAAATAGAACTCACCTGGGAGAGGAATCAACAGAACTATAGATCTTTTTGAAAACAAACTTTCAGTGTGCATTTTAAAGTGTAAAATGAACACCTCATCTTAAAGCTTGAGCTATTCAAGATGTGTATCATTTAATATGTAATCATTGCTCTAGCATGTCCACTCATGGGTAAGCTGGTTAATTTGTACCAAACCCTTGCGCACGGAATTTTTTTTATAAATGGATGGCAGTGAGATTTGATCCCATGAACTTCACTTAGCCACAACTCTTGACACCAAACATAATGACCACCTTATCTAAAAGCTTATGTTGTTAAAGATTTGTATCATTTAACATTTAATGAATTGCTCAAAATAATAAAGGAAGTTCCAACCCACAACGGATTTCATTCCAAAGAGTAACGACTAACGATAAAAGACATAACTCAATCCTATATTATTCCCAAGAGTATAATGAAAAAAATTTACCAACTCCTACTAGAAAGTTTAGAAGTCAATCAAAATTTTCAGGGAAGCATTGGAACAAATTTATAGACATACTAGTAGAATATTGAATTAGCATTAATTTATTGGAGTGCGCCAAGAAAATGAGGTTCATTATAGTCTATTATAGCTGAAAACTAATTTTATAAGAAGTCTAAAAAATGCTTTCATACACTATGCTTTGATTAATCATCATCCTATGGCACCTCTTTTTTTTCTTTAGGACTCCTCCATTAGTCCCTTATCAGTCAGAATGGTAACTTGCCGTGCCTCAAATGTAAAATGTACAGATGCAGTAAGCTAGAAGAATATAGTTTGTTCTACCTAGTATTAGAAGGAAAATATAAGAGAATCAATCCAGAAGTAATTATCATGCAAAAAGTCACACTGCATGAAAGGTGTCTTACTTTATCAAGTCGCCTCTGTCTCTCGGGAATCTTCCTCTGGCATTGCTGAATCTCTTTACTATATCCAGCTTTCTCTTTACTCTTCTTATTTGCTTCAGCTTCATAATTTTCCAGTTCATCCTTAATTTCTTTCCAGCTATTCTTTTCAACATCAAGATCCTCATTAGCTTTTTCAATGTCATTTTGTATGTTTAAGAGTTGCCAAAGAAAATGTTCCTGCTTCAAAGATGTCTGCAAGGGAGTTATGCAAATGAGACTGTCTGTCTAACGGAAAAGAAAACTGTTCATTAATAAAAACATGCTGTTCAAACACAACGTTGCAGTTCAAAGATTGCTTTGACCCATGACAGAGTTGCTGTATTAGAATTTACTATTATAAGAATTTTTTTACTTAAAGGTGCAGTCACCAATAAAATACAAGAGTAGAACATCTACTAAAACAAAAACACGCAGTTCAAATATCAAGATACTGTGTACCAGTTGCTCTTGCAATTTAAGATGTTTTTCAGCCTCCCCTTTCTTCATCTTCTTCTGCTTTTTCTCCGCTGAAATGGTTTTCTTTTTCTGGTGAGCACATAGTTGTTAAAAGCGAGAGGCTCACCTAGGCGCACGGACCCCTAGGCGCGCCTAAGGCGCGCGCCTGAGCTACATTTTGCTCAAAACTGAATTTACAATGTATATACACAAATATATCCTACTTACAATCATATTACCTAACTAAACTAAGATAAAAATCACATAACATCACATAATGATACATAATAACTCATAATAGCATTATAACACATAAAACATACACACAAATAAAGTTCAAGTAGGCGGCAGATGGTGGAGGTAGGCGGTGGAGGTGAAGGCAGCCTACCTTTTTGTCTTTGTTTTGAAAGTTCAAGTACTAAAACCCTAACCCTAATTCTCTATTTATATCATTTTATAAGTGGGCTGCCCATTTTTATCTTAAAAATGTGTAAACCCTTTAATAATTGAATAGCAATTTCAAAAACTTAAAAAAAAAAAAAGAAAAAAACAAGATGTTGAAGAGCGCCTAGGCGCACCTAGGCGCGCGCCTTTGATACATGAGACTGGAATAGCAAAAAATAAACAATCTAGGCGCAGACCACTGAGCCTGAGCGTCTAAGCGCCTTAGGCGCGCCTTTAACAACTATGGGTGAGCAAGCACAGCCTTTTCATCAGCTTCAGCTTTTTGCACTTCCAGTTCTTCATACTGTCTCTTGTATTCTTCAGAACCAGATATTTGTTCAATAAGGCCAGTCAGTTCCTTGGGGCTTTTAGAAGCAATAGACTCCACATCTCCCTGAGTCACAAAAAAAAACTCAATATGCCGAGGACATAACCTAATACAACCCTCATCAATTTTAAAATTTTCCAGTCTTTGACTCTTAGCCAGTCAGGAGAAAGAACAGAAACACTCATGAGCATTATGACGGTGTTTCATATATCACTATAAAGGACTAGGAAAGGGTGTGGTATGAGTAAAGAAGGAACAGGCTTCCTTCCTAAAACTTTGTTGAGGAATGCATGAATACTCATTTTTTAGGTTTCATTCCACTTCCACTCTCACATTAAACATTCATGTTCCGTTCCAATTCCATGACTTAACCACAAAAGTTTCCAACCAAACACCTCTAAGATTTCTTCATTAATTTACAGTTTACACAGGCAGAGATTGTGCGAAACTGCATTTCTTCACTCAGAGGTATATGTATGAATGCATGTGCCTAAATAGAAATTTACTGGGTGCCAGCTTGCCAGTCATTCCTGCTTCTCATTCAATTAACAGTAAATTACTATAATGAAGGAAAAAATAGAATTATGTAAAACGTAAGAGTAAATAAAATCTTGCATGTATAGTTAACTCAACAGAGCTCTTTCATCACTCTATTTCATTCATGAGCAAGATGATAGGACGGTTTCATCAGATTTCCCCAAGTATCATTATTCTTTTACTTTATTTATTGGTCATGATTCTGATTCAACACTTTACTTAATAACTCCATTAAACATTGTTCATAATTGACCAAGAAGATAAGCCCTCACTTTTCTTCAAACATTGTTCATCTTTTAATTGTAAAATAAAGCAATTTTTTATACCCATGAATTTGAAATTTGCTAAGAACTGGTTGTGCAACTATAATTAGTTAATGAATCCCAGAAACTGAACCAAAAATCATTAATAATAAAGGGTAAGATAGAAAAGAATAGATGACCAAATAATCACCTGGAAAACAAGGAAACCAAGCGACCTCAACTTGGCATTGTACTCATCCCAATTCACGATGCGGTCAATCCTATACTCACTACCACCGGCACTGGTGATAGAGCGAGTGAACTCAATCTCAGTGGCGTCGGGAAGCTGGTATACGAGCATGACGTATGCTCTGCGTCCCCTCTGCTCTTTCTCACGGTCGTCAAAGGCGTAAATAAGGGGCCCCACGAAGCTGACCAGTACGGACACCGAGCACGAAACTTATGGCATCCATAACATTGGATTTTCCGGCGGCCGATTATGGCTGTGAAATCGTAGAACGGGCCGATTACTTTTGTATGACTTGAAGTTTTCCAATTCTAGCCGGATGGTTTTGCCGCAAGTGGGAAGAGACGGCATTGTGTTGTGTTGAATTCCTAAAATTTGAAAAAATCGGATAAATTTATTTTAGGGCTTTGGAAGAGAGATGTACACAGTCCTTTCATAATTCGAATACTTACCTTAACGGAGGTGGTGGTGGATTATACGATTCACAATCCGAAATTCTACAAAACAGAAAGAATAAGAAGATTTCAAGAAGTGGATTCTGTTGCTGCTGAAGAACGGAAAAAGGTTGTTTTCAAATCCGATCATTTTCTTAATTATTGTACAAAGAAATCATTTTCTTAAGTATTTTATGAAGAAGTATGACTAGACTTGTTAGTGAGTGATATGTATGTATACATATCGGAATCGAGTTGGTTGGCGTTATTGGTGTTATCTTGCAGAACCACGACGACCAAATCTTGGTCGCCGGCGGGGATGGCGAGAATATCACCTTCTCTCAATTCCTCGATCTTCTGATGGCGAACCTCTGGCTCCTGCTTGCCTCATCACTAAATTGCTGTGGGGATTCGAAGGTTTCAGGGCAGCCCGAAATAACCCTACCTTCATGCACCACCGCCATTAAAACCCAACACAGAATCAACAACATGAGAGAGAGAGAGAGAGAGAGAGAGAGAGGGAGAGTGTGTGTGTGTTTAATTAATTACCTTGAAGAACGTAGGCGAGAAAAGTGGCGTTGCAGTAGGAAGGCTCTCTGAAGGATGACATGGCGGTGGAGGGAGACGCCAGCGCACTGGAACTCATCGCTGTTGTGGTCCCAGAACTCGGAGACTCTACCCTCCGACTGGCGGCGATACGACGGCTCTTGGGAGTAGATCCGGGTGAAGCGGCATTGGCCCTGCTGCCACTGGCCTGGAGGATATTGGCCCTTCTGCCAGCTGGATTGGCTGGCGGATAAGGCGGAGAGGAGGAGAAAGCTGAGTAGGGAGAGGGAGAGTTTGGCCGCCATGAGATGGTAAGATTAACAAGGTGGTAGTGAGGACTGAGGCGGCGTGGACAAAAATACCGAAAATGATGGAGCTGTAAATAATAACTTTAGGTGTGTTATGTTTAACATGATATAATTCCTCTACCCGTTTCAAAGTTTACGTTTGCATTTTGCACGGAAACTAAGGAATACTATAGTATTTTAACATACAGTGAGGTGAGAGAAATAGGAGTAATATTTGGTGTATTAGTGCGCTGTGTGGGTCCTTGAAAAGAAAATTAATTAATTTGTATGAATTATATCTACTGAAATGGCTAAATTTTATTTCAGATCCAACGATTGCAGTATACAAAAGTATAAAGCAAAAACCATTCTAATCTCTACTAGCTTAGCTCATAGCATAAAGTGTACAACATTAGTAATTCATGTCCAAATGAACAATATCTTCATGATCTTTTCATTGGTGACAACATAAGGTGTTCTTGTCATTGGTGACAACATAAGGTGTTAGATATGGGTCATATCTAACAAAAAAGAAATATAAAAGTTGAAATGAGATGGAATGAGTATTTAATTAATTTATTTATTTATGTAAATCAATATTTAAGAGTGTACTAATTAGTGTGACAGAGCAACTAAATAAGATAGGGAAATGAAAAAAAAAATTTATCTTACTCGAAGATAGATAACTTATGGTTGGTGGGTGTGATAATATAAAAGTTAAAATATGGAGTATTACTCCTCTGTCCGCTAAAGTGTTATATTTTTTTCTATGGTCTCATTTCTTTTTTTACATATATGGAACCCACACTCACCAACTAATATATTTAAAATATGGGATTTATTTATTAAAATAATTATCAATTACATATTAAATAATAGTAATACTTTTTAATCCATGTGTAGAAAGGAAAAGCAAAGGAGGGAGTATGAAATTATTGTAGCAAGTTCTTTTTCCCTTATTAGAATAGTCCGCATTTTAGTTTTAAGGAAGAAAAATAAAATTCGTGAAAAGAGCACTCCCGCCTACGTATTAATGTAGTTTAGTCGAAAGAACACTCCGGTGGTATTGCGGTTGGTATTGGTTCAAAATTTCAGAATAATTCATTCATATGCCCTAATAATCAAATCAATCAACTCAAAATGGCGTCCCGTGAATGCCAGCTTTGCCGCTCCATCGACACAATCATGGCTCACCAAATCCTCCACCGCGGCTCCTTCGCCCTTCTCTGCACTCCCTGCGTCCTCCGCCACCACACCAGCGCCTACTGCCCCCTCTGCTTCGACGTCCACGACGACTCCACCGCCTCCCGCGTCATGTGCAACCATTGCCCCGCTATGGCCCATGCCGCCTGCCTCCGCTCGTCGCGCTAACTCTGCAACCAGTGCTCCAATTCCGCTTCCAGCGGTGGGGATTGGGCCAGCCAACTGCTCTGCACTGCCAAAATTGCCGCCGTGTCTGTGCAAGGCGTCCGCCATGGCTAGAGTTGATGCGGAGATTAAACTCAGGGGAGCAATGCTCGCAAAGCACAAGGCTAGAGAAGCTATAGAGAGGGTCGCTTATTTGGCACAGTCGCAGGATGATGATTCCGAGGTAGATGATGCCTAATCCTAAACCCTAATTTAGTGTTTATGTTTATAATGTCTTTTGGGCGTTGGTTGTGTATTCAAATTATATTATGAAATTGAACATGAAATGATATAACAGATATTCAGTGGGATGGATACTTTCTTTCTGCTACTACCACTCAAATCTTGATCATCTCAATCTAATCCACTAAACATCACCCCCCTACTAAAGTCTCATTTACACATAGATTAGATAGATAGATACTGACTACATAAACACCTAAACTGATCACTCCACCGTCCCTCACGATTCACGGTATTTTGTCAGATCGAAGGTTAATGTTCTTGAACACCTGAAAGACGGACAAAATTTTAAAATTAGTATCCTCAAGAGATTCAGATTGGCCCAAAGAATGCAGGGGAAGACAAGATTTCTCACCCTCTGTCTGAATCCCGATAAACGCCCACCAAAGACTCAGCTTTATCGTAAAAATTATCCTTGAGTGAAATCACAATGCTCTGGAAACCCGATCCGTATTCGTTGTCTTGCTCTGTCCTCGCTCCTCCACAAGATTTGAATCGAATAAAGCTCGCAACTTTGGCAACATTTAGATTGTCCAAGGCAGCATCCACTTCGTCCAAAATGAAAAATGGGGACGGCTTGAAACTGCAACATCAGGGACATTATGAAACACAAGCTCCAGTTTAGTACGCGTTTCCTTAATATGGATGGCTAAAGAAGAACTTTGATTAGCTCGATTTTTCATGGGATAATTTATTGCACACCTGTGGATGGAAAAGAGCAATGCAAGTGCCGCAACAGTCTTCTCACCACCTGACAGTTGTGACATATCCCGATATCGTTTCGTTGGTGGCATTGCACTGTACTTGATGCCATAAAGGTATGGCTCGTCGGGGTTCTCCAAGTTCAGATATGCTGTTCCACCTACAGCATGGGTGCTGCTCACCCCACCCACGGACTGGGTATTGCTCTTTGTCAGTTCATTGTATATTTTGTCAATGTTACTAGAGATGTGGTTGAAAGCTTCCATAAACGCTTCATGCCTGGATCGAACTTAAAAAAATCAATGAAGTTCACAGAAGAATCTAAATAAATAGATCTTATGATGTTGAAGCACTAAATAATTAAACAGTAACCGGTTCAACAAGAAAAATGCAAGTTATGAATTGTACTGTGTGCAAATGATTTATGGAATTTCAAGACCTCATCTGTTTAACTTTGTTGTATTCAGCAGTTATTTTGTTTTGTTCATCTCTAGCTTCTTCCCATTCTTTGGAAGCAGCTCTTTCCTTCTCCAGGACAGCCTCATATTGATCCAGAGCCTTTAAATTTGGAGCCGTTCTTCCAATTTCAGCAATCAAAGCAGAGATTTTCTGTGTGAAATCGGCTTCGATCTTTTCCCTTTCAGATGGTTTTGACCTCTGCTGCAGCGATCGACTCAGTGAACTAAAATCAATAACTGGCTCGGGGGCTGACGGTCCAGTATCCATAGGGTCAGCAATAGTTGGAATGTCTATGTGTTCTAGTTCGCACTTTTCAAGTATCTCTTGCTTTCGCAAAGTCAATTGATCTATCAGAGCCTCCTGTAAATTCCACAGCCATGTAGACCTAATTTATCAGCTCCTCGTAATTTTCTTAGTTATAACATAGGATCCATCAGATTAACATAGTTTACTGCATATAATGAAAGTTCCGAGACATCTTTTAGAAGGAAGTCAGCCGTTGAGAGTCAACCAACCTTGACTTTAATTTGCCGATTGTGTTTGGAAATATTTGATGTAGCAGCAGAAATCTTTTTCTTCCATGCCTGAATATCACTTTCACACTCCTCTGCTTTTGAATCCCAATCTAGAAAGAAAAGTGAAATGAGTATAGGAGCATAGAAACTTTTGGGTCTGAAAAATGAGATTTCAGACATAGCAAGAAGATGCATGTACAGTGAAATTGAATGAAACACAAAGGAGTTAATCTGCCTCCACAATTAAGAATAAAATGTTCATCTTCCTGATCAAATACTCCCCAAATGTATCAACATAATAATCCGGTCGAGTAACACAAAATATGAACATAATGATACTAAGATGAATTCTATGGGTTTGGCTTTGGTTACAGAACAACAAAAACCTTAAAGTACCTTGCACTTGTTCTTTTAATTTTTCAATCTCAGCATTAGCTGTCTCCGCTGCGGACTTTAGTTCATTCTGCTCATTCTCGATATCTTTCAAATTATTTTTTAAGTTATCAATTGTTGTTTCCAGCTTGGTGATACGTGAGCCTACATCGCGTTTCTTTTCATACTCCAACCTAGCCCACATACAGAAGACACAATTATACTATTGCAAGACTGTACAATATTCCGGTTTCTCGTGCACTACAGCCAAGCATGCAATAAAATGCCCACGATACAATCTGGTTAGCGATAAACTAATTCTCAAACAGATAAAAAGAATAATAGACTTCATTTCCCCATAAGACCTATTAACAATAAATCAGGCAGTTGGAGTGAAAAATTATAGATGTGGAATTGTTTTTGCTTCTAAACTGTGGTCTATTTTTTCTGTCAAGAAAGTGAAAATGTGGACATCACAAATGTACATTACATGTATTGATATACACCGACACAACTTTTATTGACTAAGAATATACTACTTATTTAACCATTTTTAGACTTGTGTCTCTGAGTTTACTTGAGTTTATGTATAATACCAAGGTTAGCTTCCTCATTAGCAAGACTCAGATAAAGAAAAGACCGTACAACTTAAAATTTCCAGAACAAGTTCAAGATTTTAGGGGAACAACTGAATAAATGGAGTAGTTTATAAAAATAATCAATAAAAGAAATATATGTTCAGCATTAAGAAAGAGTAAGATACGCTTAGATTCTTTAAATGTTACCTATTTTGCTCAAGATAACTAACTAGATCAGTTTGTGATTAAATTGGGGGGTAACAAAAATTTTATTTGCATTATCAAAGAAACAAATTGGATGTTTTCACAGATATACGTGCAAGAAAGTTTATTATTATTTTTTTAATCTGTAATAACTCAAATTAAATTGACAGTTCACACAAAATATAATTATGGATTCAAGAAACTTACCAAATTTTTAGCCACATTTAAATAAAACAAGGATAAGTACAAAATTAAATCATAGATTTCATACTGATATTTGAGCTTTGATTGCTGGTTATGCAAGTTGAATTGTTCTGCTGCTGTTTGCTCGATAGCCTTGAGATGGTTTTCTTCGTATTCACGTATATTTTTTACACCAACAGACTCACTGAATTTCTTGTAGATTCGATCAACAATGTCATTGATCCTCTTCTCTAGTGAAGAGATCTTTGATGCCCTTTTGCCAATATCTTTTTCCATCTACAAAAAAATAAATAAAAAAGAATCATTAAATGTTGAGCATGAAATAGAAAATTAATGAACAAGGACAAAAAAAAGGGAAAAAAGAAACCCTTTCAAGTTCTGGTGAGATACGATGAATTTCATCTTCGATATTGCTTTTATCCACCTTCAATTTATTCAGCTTGTCTTCAATACTTTTCTGTAGATGACTGTGTTTTAGTAATACTATTATATGGATCCATAAGTTTGCATGTAGAGAACATCCAGAAAGATGGGGATAACCTTTTCTATTTCTGCATACTGTATTTTTTTTTCAAGGCCACTTATTTTGCCAGTTGCTTCAGACAACTTAAGCTGCATTTCTCTTATTGATCCAAGCTTTTCCAATTCAGACTCCAGATCTTCCTTTTTCTTCTTAAGTCCTGCAATTGCTGATGTTTTCAGTAGTGAAGCAATCAAATACAGAAAATAAACAACGCAAGATTACTTAAAATTTTCATAGTGACCTTCAATTTTCTTATCATCCCACTTATGTGAACGTGCTTCCATCCCGCCACTTGTCCCTCCAGTCATTGTACCAGATTTGCTCAATAAGGTCCCATTAGTAGTCACGACTATAACATAAAAATATGAAATGTATAAATTGCATGTGCCGACATAGATGTGAAGAGATAAATCGACTATTATACCTTTGAATCTTTGCCCACTCCAGCTGAGATGCTTAGCTTCATCAAGATCATCACAGACTAAAGTATTCCCAACAGCAAACAAAATAGCTTTTTCCAGCACAGGATCGAATCTGTGACCGTCAAGGAAATCATCCTAAAGTAAAAATTGCCGAAGAGGACTGGACAAACACTCCAACAGCAAAGAGAAGGTTCTCTTCAACATTTTAGGCCTATGGACTCAAGAATGGATTAGTATCAGTACTCCAAGCATATATGGTCTAGATTGGCACAGATATTTGAACTTGATCAATATGTAACAAACTATCTTTTGTTTGACATCAACTAATAAAATGAGAAAGATATAGACTTATAGTTAAGGATACTGTATGACATCAAAGGCCAGCTTTGCAGTTCCACCCAAGGTGCGCAGCTTCTCTATGACTGGTTTCACTCGTACTGACTGAAGAGGAATAAATGTCTGCGGGGGAAGCCTTTGTTCTTTCAAATACTACAGGAAAGTAAACCAGCTAGTTAGGAACAAGCAAGCAACCTTTCAAAACCATAAATACAAAGCAAAATCATCGGCTAAAAAAATAGTAAAAGTTAAATAACCAATACTTTACATTATGACTTCTATTTTCGGTCAAAAGAACATTTCAAAACAAGAAAACAATCATAAGAGGAACTACTATCAATAACAAAATGCCCTAACAATAAATAGCATAAAAAAAAAATGCAATCACAGCACTTGGTATGAAATGCTCAATTAAAAGTGTTTGGCGTGTCCAGTAACAGTATAAGGGGGATAAGATAAAGAGGAGATTTTAAAATACGAAAATCGTTTTTCAGCATACGAGACAGTAATGTATGAAATGAATCATACCATGAGCTGGAATCATGGATATGATGGTCAAAGATAACAATTTTTGAGCAATGATTGGCAAACCAATGAACCATATCAGGATAATAATAGACACTACCAATAAAGGAACCAAAATTTCAGAATTGGGAAGGTATGAATTCACAGATATTTTACACACCGTTAAAGGCTAAGATAGCTAAACACTGCAATCAAGTATAGTCATAGACGATGAAATCATCAACGATAACATTTGTGTGCAATGATTGGTAAATTATTGAACCATGTAAAATTTTCAGGCTTATAACAGACAGCCCAAATATAGGAACCAAATATAGTTCTTATGGTAAGGCAGAATCATAACAGTAATACTTCAGTTCTCAAGCTGAAAAGATGAAAGTGGCATGCAGAGACTATTCTTATATGCGTTCAAATTCTTACTGAGTATATATGATATACATTTACCTTGATGCACTCTTTTCCTGTATTTTCATCCTCAACTACCACCGCATCCATGAACCTACCCATAGCAACAGTGACGGCAAGATTATATTTCTTTTGTGTTGGCCTACAGAGATCAGTCATGCGACCATGAACGCCGTGAAAGAGGCGTTTTAGAGTATCAACTGCTTGAGACAATCTGGCATCTCTTTCATTTTCATGCCTATCAGCCTTCAATTCGCGTAGCTGATTATCCAAATCCTCAATTTTTGTTTTCAACATATCATGTCTGCTCCTGAAATAAATGTACATCCAAGTGGTCAAAATGAATGCGTTCTCAAAAGATCAACAATAATGAGCACGCAGAAAGAACCCAA
This sequence comes from Pogostemon cablin, assembly GCA_023678885.1. NCBI lineage: Eukaryota > Viridiplantae > Streptophyta > Magnoliopsida > Lamiales > Lamiaceae > Pogostemon > Pogostemon cablin. The sequence goes on from CM043011.1 coordinate 1,641,916, forward strand.
CCTAGATGTTTTAAGTTTTTCCTCCATCTCACGCCTTTCCTCAGTCGCTCTATTGAGATCCTCTTTATAATTCCCAACTGCTTCAAGCATTTTCTTGAGTTTAGTTTTCATCTGTTTCTCCTGCAACAGCAATTCCTGTCTGCGATTATCTAACTGTTGAATATTTTCTTCCAGATTCTTCTGTGCTTCCATATCACCATTTTGTTGCCTGTCCAAAACCTCCTTCTCATCCTTTAATTTTGCAGTTTTCATCCCAGCCTCCTCTTTACTGCAAAAAGAAGTATAAATTCAAGATCATATTTCGTAAGTAAACCATTAAACTAGAGAAAGAGGTGGCTCATTTACAAAGATTGAGAATAATGAAATGCAGAGACTCACATCTGATGATATGTCTCCAATTCACTGTCAACCAGTTGAAGCTTTCCACCAGCATTCCGACTTTTCTCACGCAAGTCTTCAAGTTGCTTTGTCACATCCCTCAAGTCATTCTCCAGTTTCTCAATCTCTACCACATGCCTTCTTCTTTCTTCTTTCCTCTTATTTAGTTCCTTGTTAGTACTTTTTATCTTTGAATTTATACGAGTTATCTCCTCCTTTAATTTAACAAGTTGAGATTGCTGCGTCATCAAAAGAAAATCAATACAATAAGGTGTTCCAAACATGTCCCAGTGGTAAACCACATAAAGTATTTGCACAAGATAGATGCAATTAGAACTCACATGGGAAAGGAATCAACAGAACAATTGATCTTTTGAAAACAAACTTTCACTGTGCATTTTGAAGCGTCAAATGACCACCTCATCTAAAAGTTTAAGCTATTTTCGAGACGTGAATCATTTAATATGTAATCAATTGCTCATACATGCCCCCTCGTGGGTAAGCTGGTTAATTTGTACCAAACCCTTGCACATGGAAATTTTTTATAAATGGATGGCGGTAAGATTTGATGCATTGAACTTCACTTAGCCAAAACTACACCATGCATAAGGACCACCTCATCTAAAAGCTCATGCTGTTAAAGATTTATATCATTTAATATTTAATGAATTGCTCATAACAAAAAGGAAGTTCCAATCCACAACGGATTTCATTCCAAAGAGTAACGATAAAGTACAAAACTCAATCCTATATTATTCCCAAGAGTATAATGAAAACCATACCAACTCCTACTAGAAAGTCAATCAAAATTTTCAGGGAAGCATTGGAACGAATTTATAAACATCCTAACAGAATATTGAATTAGCATTAATTTATTGGATTGCGCCAAGAAAATGAGGTCCATTATAGTCTATTGTAGCTGAAAACTAATTTTATGAGAAGTCTAAAAATGCTTTCATAAACTATGCTTTGATTAATCGTCATCCTATGCCACCTCTTATTTTCTTTAGGACTCCTCCATAGCCCCTTATCAGTCTGAATGGTAACTTACTGTGCCTCAAATGTAAAATGTACGGATGCAGTAAGCTATAAGAATATAGTTTATTCTACCAAGTATTAGAAAAGAAAATATAAGAAAATCAATCCAGAAGTAATTATCATGCAAAAAGTCAGACTGCATGAAAGGTCTCTTACTTTATCAAGTCGACTCTGTCTCTCTGCAATCTTCCTCTGGCATTGCTGAATCTCTTTACTATATCCAGCTTTCTCTTTACTCTTCTTTTTTGCTTCAGCTTCATAATTTTCCAGCTCACGTACAATTTCTTTCAGGCTATGATCTTCAACATCAAGATCCTCATTAGCTTTTTCAATGTCATTTTGTATGTTTAAGAGTTGCCAAAGAAAATGTTCCTGCTTCAAAGATTTCTGCAAGGAAGTTATGCAAATCAGACTAAGTGTTAGTCTAGCGGAAAAGAAAACTGTTCATTAATAAAAAAACACAGTTCAAATACAAGAGTTGCAGTTCAAAGATTGCTCTAACCCATGACAGAGTTGCTGAATTAGAATTTCCTATAAGAATTTTTTTATTTATTTAAAGACGCAGTCACCGACTCACCAATAAAATACATGAGTAGAGCGTCTACTAAAACAAAAACACGCAGTTCAAATATCAAGATACTGTGTACCAGTTGCTCTTGCAATTTGAGATGTTTTTCAGCCTCCTCTTTCTGCATCTTCTTCTGCTTTTTCTCCGCTGAAATGGTTTTCTTTTTCTGGTGAGCAAGCACAGCCTTTTCATCAGCTTCAGCTTTTTGCACTTCCAGTTCTTCATACTGTCTCTTGTATTCTTCAGAACCAGATATTTGTTCAATAAGGCCAGTCAGTTCCTTGGGGCTTTTAGAAGCAATAGACTCCACATCTCCCTGAGTCACAAAAAAGAACTCAATATGCCGAGGACATAACCTAATACAACCCTCATCAATTTAAATTTTTTCCAGTCTTTAATTCTTAGCCAGTCGGGAGAATGAACAGAACCACTCATGAGCATTATGACGGTGTTTCATATGTTACTATAAAGGACTAGGATAGGGTGTGGTATGAGTAAAGGAGGAACAGGTTTCATTACTAAAGTCGAGGAATGCATGAATACTCATTTTTTAGGTTTCATTCCTATTCCACCTCTCACATTAAACATTCATATTCCGTTCCATTTCCATGACTTAACCACGAAAGTTTCCAACCAAACACTCCCTAAGATTTCTTCATTAATTTACACAGGCAAAGATTGTGCAAAATTGCACAATCACTCCCTGCGTAAATTTCTTCACTCAGAGGTATATGTATGAATGCAAGTGCTTAAATACAAATTTATTGGTGCCATCCTGCCAGTCATTCCTGCTTCTCACTCAACAGAGTTCTTTCCTCACTCTATTTCATTCTTGAGCAAGATGATATGACGGTTTCATCAGCTTTCCCAAAGCATCAAAATTCTTTTACTTTTTTCATTTTTTGGTCATGATTCTGATTCAACACTTAATTATTAAAAAAATTTACCTCAAAAGTCAAAAGGCAACAAGTATCGCAGAATACTCATCTTCATGTGTACTCTGATTCAGCAAATAGCAATCCTAAACGTCTACTTCTTTTAGTTTTACGTATCTCTTAACCATCGATCCAATTCATTCTTGACCAAGAACATAAGGAGTTTCCTCCCTCACTTTTCTTCAAACATTGTTTATCTTTTAATTGTAAAATAAAGCAATTTTGTATTCCCATTAATCAGAAATTTGCTAAGAACTGGTTGTGCAACTATAATTAGTTAATGAATCCCAGAAACTGAACCAAAAACCATTAATAAAGGGTAATATAGAAAGAATAGATGACGAATAATCACCTGGAAAACAAGGAAATTTCGAGCCTTAACAAGGATACCAAGCGACCTCAACTTCGCATTGTACTCATCCCAATTCACGACGCGGTCTCCAATCCTATACTCACTACCACCAGCACTCGTGATAGAGCGAGTAAACTCAATCTCAGTGGCATCCGGAAGCTGGTATACGAGCATGACGTATGCTCTACGTCCCCTCTGCTCTTTCTCACGGTCGTCAAAGGCGTAAATAAGGTCCCGAAGCTGGGCCCCACGAAGCTGTCCAGTACGGACACCGAGCACGAAACTTATGGCATCCATAAGATTGGATTTTCCGGCGCCATTAGGGCCGATTATGGCTGTGAAATCGTAGAACGGGCCGATTACTTGGTAACCTTTGTATGACTTGAAGTTTTCCAATTCTAGCCGGATGATTTTGCCGCAAGTGGGAAGAGACGGCATTGTGTTGAATTCAGGCGGAAACGCAAGCCCTAAAATTTGAAAAAATCGGACAAATTTATTTTAGGGCTTTGGACGAGAGAAGCACACAGTCAGAATTCAAATACTTACCTTAACGGCGGTGGTGGTGGATTATACGATTCACAACCCGTAATTCTATAAAACAGAAAGAAGAAGAAGATTTCACAGAAGAGAAGTTGGATTCCAAACCAAATATTAATGAACTTACCCGAAGCAAACGAAAATGGAAGCTATGTAGTTGTGTTTGTTCGTGAAAGTGGGAATTTAGAGAGGGAAAATTAGGGGGAAAGAGAGAGAATTGGCATTTTTATGGTGCGAGAAGCGCGAAAGCCATGAGTGATGAACAGTAGTGTGTGTAGGTGTGTGAGAGAGGAACCATGAGCCTATACGGTTTCAATCTTGACACTGGTTAGCAGCGTGGCTAGGGTTAATAAACGACACTCATGCTTGTTGGTTCGAATTAACTTATTTGTTAATTGAATAATAATATACTTAAATATAAAGGGTTATGCTAAATGTTCATTTTATGGACATCCATATCCTATAAAAAGTATATTTTTACGAACTTACTCTTTAACAAAAAAAAAAAAACTCTAAACCCTACCGATCGATTACTTTGATGGTCAGATTAACAAAACTAGGGATAATTTGACCCTTGGTTGAGGGTTAGTTAGAATTAAATATGGATAAGGATTTAAAATACCATGTTTACTTGTGCAACTTAATTTTAAATATTTTTACAATATTACCCTTTTTAAAATATTGAAAATGAGTTATTCCTTTTCTCAAGATAATGATGTGAGTGACTTGCATTCTCTCTCCAAATGAAATGAGAGGTACAACTATTTCTCTTAAGCTTTTTTGCAGGAATTTAAACAATTTTCTGTCCTTCCTCTCAAAATTGGTAACGCCATCGCCACCATCCGCCGAAATCCTGCCGTCATCTGCAAGTCCTCCACCGCAACAAGACCGATCTCATCACTTTTCTTGTCGGAGACGCCGTTCACCACAAGAAAAGAGTCGTCAGTTCCGACGGAGGGAAGAAGAGAGCGAAGGTGTAATTGGGTGAATAGAATGAGAGGAAGAAGACGATGAAGGTGGTGGAGAAGGTGTCGAAGACATGAAGATGGAGAAATAAAAAATTTATCGTAAGTTGTAAATCGTCGGCCCGGTGAAGAAGGTGAAGAGAGGAGGAAGAACCAGCCCCAATGAAGACGATGAAGAGATGAGGAAGAAAGTGAATGGCAAAATGATAATTTCGGCGTGTAAATCCTCGGGTCACATTTTATCCGCCCAAACTTCAACGGATACCGTAACCCTCACAAACTCTTCCAGCTCAGCATCTGGCACGGGGCCGACAAAAGTCCATGAGTTATCCCTTGATTGCAACCTTCAAAGTAAGCAATACTTAACTATGATTCACGACGGGATAACCCTGTTAACCTGCAAAGTAATCGATCCCTACAAGTATAAACCCTCAATCATTGGCTAAATATAATTTAAATGGATTACAACGTAGTTTTATTAAAATTTTAGATATCCATGATATGGACACACATCATTACCCAAATATAAATACATTATTAAAAGCGTAATTTAATTGGAATCCTATCCGATTTTGAGATAAGTAGATTATTTATGTTGGTATTTTATTTTCACTTAACTTAATGAGTTAACTTTAAATGTAGTGATGAAGAATATAGTATTTAATTTAATTAATAAGAATAATATTATTTTATAATCTCCTGACTTTATATACTCCCTCCGTCCGTTTCAAGGATATTATTTTTTCATTTTGGGCGTCTCTCATTTCTTTTTTTTATTTACACACACCCACTAATACAACAAAAAAATGGGACCCACACCTCCACTAATATAACTACTCACTACACATTAAATAACAATACTCCTTAATCTCCATGCCCTAAAGCAAATGACACCCTTAAATCCGGACGGAGAGAGTATATTAGAGTTAGAAATGTTAAATGACCTGAGTAATGCATGTTCAAGCTTGTTCGATCAGGAAATTAGTTCAATTCAATTCAGCAGCTCAAATTCGACTTGACTCATTAAATTAAACGATTCAAGCATGTTCGATTAGGAAATTAGTTCAATTCGATTAAAAAAGTTAGCTCAAATTCAACTTGACTCGTTAAACTAAACGAGTCAAGTCTTATCGAGCTTATTGAGCTCGACCAAACCATGTTTTAATTAATAAATTTTATATTTATTATTATATTTATTAAATATTATTTTAGTATAATCATTTAATATTAATAGTATTATTAATTATTAAAATAAATATTATCAAGACAAATACCCATTTTGGCCTTTCTAAACGGAGAATTTGGCTAGAGAACAGGTTAGCAAGCCAATAAAAAAGAAAGCACACCATAAATTACAGTGGAAGAAGTTGGGGAGGGTTTAAGAGAGGTGGAGGCTGAAAGCTGAACTGTGATCGGCGTTGTAACAAATTTGCAATGACTTCGTGGTCAATCTTGATGAGATACCTTAGCACCAAAGTGAAGTACTCCGTCTCTCTCGCTGAGAAGGTAATTATATTTCTCATCTCTGATTTTTTTTTTAATAGCTAAAATTAAAGCTTAATGGGGATCGATTTGTCGAAATGGTTAACCTTCGCAGATTGTTGCCGTTGAGCGTTTAGGTCGTATTGTCTAAAAAGAGGAATCGTGTTTTTTTTTAGATTATAGTACAATGTTCTATTTTGCTGATTGTGGATGAAATATTGGTTTTTTTTTTTTTGTGGATATATGATCCTATCAGCAGATCAGAAATTAGAGTCAGAGAAATGGAAATAGTAACCGGAATTTGATCTCTGCTGATATATATGGTTCTTTTTTACATAGTAATTTGATTTTGATATCTAGGGCAAACTTGAAGTCTCTTATTTTCATCGTTCTTTAGTATTACAGGAATTGAGGAATCTATATCTTTTCTCCCAAATTTCAGAACTTAATTCTTATGAATTTGAATTATATTCTGGACAATTGATGAATTGAAAGTGATGGTTTGATTAATCCTACTCTTGTTACTCTATGTTCTGACATCTAACATTTTGCGTAGATGTTTCTAAACAGAGCTGCCTCAATTAGATTTATTTATGTTGATAACTGAAAATGACAGTATAATGTTTTTGTACCTATCATGTACCCGGTTTCGCAGTGGTATCAACTGAGTGGATTTTTTATGTGATTGCAGACCCGTGGACGAGGCGAAAGCTTGGAGGTGACAGCTATGAGAACCCTTTTGAATGGAAAGATGACTTTCTTGCACCGTAACAAAGGAGAGGAGATGGCCCCAACAATTGGGACTGAAGGGGGAACTCTTCTTGTTCGTAAAATTCTAGAGGCAGATGCAACGTATGATGTTCATTTTCAAGAAATAGTTTCAGTGGTATTCATAGATATTTCAATGATTTGGCTCCTGGATATATCATTTCCTTTTCCTCTAATGAGTAGTATACAATATTGCAAACTTTTTATGGATTGATGACACCTCATTCTTCTTTAACTTGACTAGAGGGCTTGTTGCTAAGTCCTATCTTCAAACTCTGATTGCTAACTGTGGATTATACATGGCATTGGTTATTTATTATCTCAATGATTGACCGCATGAGTAATTTTCCACTGTATTTGCTTTTTTATTCATTAGCTGATTGCTCTAATAGGAAAGTTCATGTTGGAGATATGGTAATGATGAGAGACCCTATCAACTCAGACAAGTTTCTAGTTCGGAGATTAGCTGCCACCGAGGGATATGAGATGGAATCTACTGATGAAGATGATGAACCTTTTGTTCTTGAAAAGAATGAATGCTGGGTGCTAGCTGACAATGAAGATTATAAACCCAAGGTACCACTTCTTATGCTTAAATTGTTCTCTTATAATGCCTCTTAACTAGGCAGCTCCTAAGATTTTGCTATGATATAACATATTTATATTCATTTTCTCATTTATGTTGTACTTGGCTTTAATTGTGTAAATCAACAAAAACTCAAACAAAGTTAATAAGGACCCTGGCATAATCGTGTTTGAAGATTGTACTCACATTTTAAGTTCATTGTAATTAACAATTTGAAAAAATCTATATATTTATATATATTCTCGACATAATTTCCAAACAAACTGTTACATCAAACTATAATTATCAAATTAATAATTTAATTCTAAATTCATTATCTTGAATAATAATTTGGTGTACTTTATAAAATTATACATTCCAAATTTATTAGTATAATGTAATTTATATTAGTTTTGATAGTAAATTGTTTATTGGCCCCCCTGAATTCCAAGTCCACAATGCTAGTAAGATGCTTTTACTAATTTTCTGTTTTCGACTGCTGTTTTCTGGCATCATTTCATGGCAGGATTCTTACGATAGTCGAACATTTGGTCCAGTATCCATGAATGACATAGTTGGAAGGGTCATATATTGCCTGAGGAATGATTTGGACCATGGGCCTGTGAAGAACAGGTTAGCCTCTTTTAAAAGTGAATTCTACTCAGTATAGCTATATTGGTTTCTGAATCGCGATAATGCTGCTTATTCAGCAAGTTAAGCGCTGAGGATGATTCAGCTGTTCTAACAATGGAACTTGATGTCGATGAGCTCAAGAAAACTAACCAGCAGTAGGCACACACACACACACACACAAAAAAAAACGTACCTCCCTTCGTCGTGAAATAAAGCGCATCATTTAAGTGATCACCTTTCGTGGATGGTAACCTGCCGAATGCTTTAATATGTTAGCTAGGCTTTTGGTCAATTCATTCGTGTTCTATTTGAAATTGCGATGAGTATTTGTTTTTATCATGTGACGAGATTGTACTTTATAGTGATGTCTGATTAATTATTTATGACTGCTTTTCTGGTGTATTCAGTTAGGCTCCATTTTCACAATTTCTGTAAATTTAATCGTTGCTGATGGTTTACTTGTTCTGTAATGTAGTATTACTGTATTAGTTGCAGGAATGTGGGTGCAGTATATTTTTCAAATTCTTCTGAAAATATCAATTTTTACCTATAATACAGTTATTTACTTTGAGATAAAATTTGGGTATTCGTTCTTACTCTATATATTTTATAAATGTCGTCAAATTTTTTTTAAAAGAAAAATGCATAGTACTTTCTTAAATATTGGACGTTATTGTTTTCATAACTAAGTGAAAGCACATATCAAACACATTCATGAACAGTAATTATAAGGTTTGGGACTAGCCACGTGTGATGTTAATAGCCAGTAGTCACTCTACCTGTTGAATTTTATAGTCAAAAAAAGAAAAGGGTAATATTTTTATAGCCAAATGGATTTAACAGTTTCTTGTAATGTCTCATTTTTAGTGAAAAATATTAAAATACTCCAAATAATGAAAATAAATCTTGATTCTATTTGTTAATTCAATTTAAAGTTTTTTAACCGACTCATAGATAATAAAAATATATACAATCAAATAATTTATATAAATCGTGTGAACAACTGAATAAGGTATAATGGACACTATTGCCCATTTCTCCAAAAGAAAACGTATTTAAACCAAGATGGGGTCTCTCTCTCATCTACTCTCTCATCTTATCTACTCACCTCACAACACAGAGCAGAGCAGCTGTATCTCATATACTCCACTATATGTTTTGTGTTGGACAGTATACAAATTTGGTTCTTATACAGACTAGCAATCATAATCTGAACAAGTCATCAAGAATAGTGTTGGGCGATAAGGCGTTGTTTGGATTCAAGAAAAGCAGAAGAAGAGCCAAAGAAGATGATGATTCAGAGTATAAAATCGAGGAAGAAAAGGCTCGAGAAGCCTTAAGAAAGCTTGATCAACAGATTCAATCCCTCTCCGCCAAACAAGTCACTACTCCTAAGATAAGAGGTCACTTCCACTACTCAATATCATAGCTCCATTTATTCACTTAATTACTCTACAAAAAAAAAAAATTGATATAATTAAAGATTAATAAGCACGAGAAATGAAAACAAAAATAATGATAGGAAAATAGAGAGTGCTTAATTACTTGGTTTGTTTGTTGTTGGTTTATAAATTTTTAATGCATAAGGATTATGCTTTTATTTTGTGAAAAAGTTTACGTTTATACGATGCCTATATTACACAAGTCAGTCTATTATTTATAATTATTATATACTATACTATATAGCATTTTTTTTAAGTGGTAGTTTAAGTATTTAGAACATGAAATTTAATATGATTACATAGCTTTACTTAATTGAAAGATTATGAGTTAGAATCTCACCAACAAAAAAATAAAATAAAATTATGGAATCAAATTTCACTGTCACTCAATTATGAAAAAAAAATTTACATAGAAAACTTTTTTGGTGGGATAATATATATATATATATATATATATATATATATATATATATATGAATATGAGACTAGTCGATCCATTATTAAAACATACTTATTATATAGGTAAAGTACTTTTATTGTTACTTAAAATATAGTTGTGGTAAATCGAACTACAGCACTCTAAAATCATATTTTAATGTATAATTTATTACTATACTTTAGGAAAACATAATTGAATACTATCAATAAACATATTTTACTTATATAGTATAAAACAATCATATTTTAACCATCTTAAAAACCGTTTCACATAAGCACCGATCAAAAAAGATTTTGTCATATATATATATATATATATATATATATATATATATATATATATATACTCCATAAGGTTTTGATCCAGTTAATGAATGATGACAGCTGGAGATGCTAAGCAATGGAGTGTGAAAGAAAGAGAAGAGCTATCAGGATCGTTTTTGAGCTATGCTGCTTCATTGTTGCTGCTCCTTACCATTCTTTACAATGTATTCTTTCTAACAGTCATAAAGCCTGCCATTGATGGACCAGAAACACCTCAGTATGCAGATAATTACAACATAAACACAGGACCACCAACTCCTGAATTATTGGTGGAACCTTCATCATATGTATATTAATATATTTATAATCGAGGCCTTGAAGAGTTTTAGGGTGAAATTTCTTAAAATCTCCATCCATGGAAATGATCAATAATTATAAGATCAATCCAAACAGTTTAAAACTCTATGTGAAATGAGTGTACCGGAATTTCAAGTAAGTTTACTTATTGAATACTTCAAACATATTTTTTTCTTTTTTATTTGGGACAGTGAAAAGTTGTACTTAAATGACCTTAAGCACCCAATTGTCATTAGGCTAAGTTGCAACTTACAAGTGTGGTGTCAAATTATAAATAAATTGGTGAATGATTCCATCTTATTTTCATAATTTATTTTTTATTTTTAAAAGTTATTAATTCTTAATTCCATGTCTTATTTTACCTTTAAATTTAATCTATATTTTTAGGAATTTATTTAATTTTTTGAGAAAGACTATGGTAGGACCGATCCTACCAAAATTTGGTAGAATCGAATCCCAAAAGACAACCCTAATTAAATCTATGGGCGTTGTTGCTTATTTTTTATTGAAATCACGTGAACTAGAATAGAACGAAAGTACGCATTGCCCCTTCTTCTCTTTTCCCAGAAGCCCTTCTTCTCTCTCCACTTAATCCTTGCATTTTCCGGCAGTAGCAGAAGGCGGACACGCGCTCGACAGGGCAGCAGTGCGTGGTATGGTAGCATCGCGTGTCAAAGGGAGATCTGGCACAACTGATGATATGGCAGAGAACTCTGACGAGGCAGTGTGGCGGGACTGGCGTTCGCGATTTTCGACAGGTGGTAGTGTTTGCATTTTCCGGCAGCAAGAGATTCTTCTCGCGTCTTCACCGGTGCATCATAGTTAAGAAATTTTGGATGAACATGACTGGATTTTTTGGGACCCTCATCTTTAGAACTACTCTCTGTTGTTGTCATGTGATGTCCATTGGCAATTGAAAAATCCGACTCATTTGTTCGGAGTTTTTGCTTTAATTTTGGGATTTTTTGTTTTCTTGACTTGTGCTAATCCTAATACATGTTTTATTTGGTTTGTGATTTTAGGAAACTTGTGTTATGAGTTTTGTATTTGATGTGCAAGAACTGATACTGTCTTGTAATTGTTGGTAAAATCCAGTGTTAGATGAGTATTTGAGTTTTCTTGTTTGATTATTCTTATTTGTATAATGAATTTCATAGGTATTATCTCTATACTTGAAATAAGTATAGATCAATCTTATTATGTGGAAGGAAATAAGGAGTATTAAACAGGGGAAATTTGGTAGAAATTCACAATTGGGAGCTGTACTTGAATTCACCTTCTGTTGTCACCTATGGTGGTTTCTTTAATGTTGAGGAAGAATAGGTTCCACTCTGATTTATCAAATGAGTTGAGTTATTATTATCAGTAGCTTCAGAAGATGGTTGTTTCCTCCAATGAATTAGTGGGGCTATTTCCCCCTCTATCCTATCACTTCCCTCTCTCACCTACTTATACATTGATGGGAACAAGTTCATTGGGAAGCTCTCACACAATATGTCTTGCAATGAATCTCTTTGAAAATAGGACTTGCCTGATAGTGGTTCACCTTAGCCAGAGATAAACACATGTATTGTTTGCCAGGTGTAGCAATACCTCCTTCGAGTTGCCTGATTGTGTTTGCCAGGTGTAGCAGTAGCCCCTCGTCTGCTGCATTGTTATGCAATGCAAACCAGATCAATCCTACCCACACATTCCATTAATCATCACAATCTCCTATCTTTATCTTTCTTAAATTTATAAAAAAATAAAAACCATCTTTTTTGTCTTTTTCTAAAACCCTATTACAAAATACCACTGAAGTTCGTACTCCCATTTCACACACTCTCTCTCTATCTTTCTTTACCGACTTGATCAGTCCCATCTCATCTACATTCATTTCTTGGCCTATGCTCTACTACCATGCAAATACATACTTACATATTTCACATTCATTTGCATATATCTACCTCTACATATATATAATATATAATCTTTCTCTCTCTCTATATTTTCCTTGCCTTTTTGTTCCCTCGTCTTGAACCTCAAGCTGAATCTGTTGATCTGCTTCAACTTTAGTTTCTTTGTGGTATTACTTTAAAGCCAGCCAGTCACCTCTTGTAGTATTAATCTATTTTTTCTATCAATTTATATATGCATGTATTGCTTACAACTTAATTATTTACCGAACATGGTTTCATTTTAAAAAATCAAAGTATTAAATCAAAGAGTAACCCTATTTTTTTAAAAGAGTAACCCTATTTATTTCAAAGAGTAACCTAACTATAGAGTAATATATCAACATGGCTTCATTTTAGAATATATAAGTATTAAGAGTAATCTAATTATTTGTATATATCAACATGACTTCATTTCAAATATATAAGTAATAAATCAAAAAGTAACTCTATTTATTCCAAAGAGTAATCGAATTAATTTCAAAAAATAATCTAATTATTCTCAACATGGCTTTATTTTAAAAAAAATCAAAGTATTAAATCAAATAGTAAACTTATTTATTCAAAAGAGTAACCTAATTATTTCTATAGAGTAATCTATCAACATGACTTCATTTTAAAATACAGAGTATCAAAGTATTAAATAAAAAATAACCTGTTTATTTGAGAAATCAAATTAATTTTAAAAAAGGTACTAATCTAATTATTTCAGCAGGAGCAAAAGAAGTAAGTTGAGTGAAGGTGAGGCTCCAAAACCCAAGTCAACCAAAAAGCAAAGCCTAGGAAGTAGAGGTGAGGGGCCAGCCGAAAGTAGTTCACCAAAACAGTAAAATAGAGAGCTAGAGATATAGGCATTAAATATCTCCCATGCTACTTTTGGCAACAAGCCAAAAGGGGCCATGTCCCTGCTGCAAGGTTGCAGACCTGCTGCATGCATCTACACGAACACGCCAAAGCGACAGCAGGTGCCGAAAGTTGTTGCGGCTGAGGCAACAAGGAGTTTCGGCATGATGGAGAGTCGGTGGTCGACGACAAAGAAGAAGCAGCCAGATGTGCTGAGCTTTCCGGCGAGCGAAGCAGATTGGGTACCCCACCCACCCCACCAAAATAAACCTCGTCACACCACTCAATATACCTTGTCTCATAGTATGAAGTTGCCACGTCATTTGGCCAATAGCTCAGCCACACTTCCCCACCAATCCTCCATTTTCAGAACACTACCCTCCATCTCCTTATTCACCCTCCACCGCACACCCTCGTCGTACTCTTCTCCGGCGAATATTATTCCGCCGAATTTCGTGAACGCCCGCCCATCTCCCTTGTACCAGTTTTGAAAATTCATCCCACCACCACCGCCGCCCGCAGAAGGCCTCCACGTGGCAACCAGATCCGAAATTCAGATTCGGATCAAGGTTTTATCGAAGATTGGGATTGAGTTTGCGATGTGGCATGATTTGGGAAACAGAATTGCTGAATGGATATGCGTTCCAGATCCGATTAGCAGGTATGTGAAATCTGATTGCACCGATTGAAAGTGAGAGGAGTTTACCTGTTTATGAGAAAGTGAGAGAGAGAGACGAGGGAGGGGGAGAGAGAAAGTGAGAGGAGAGAGAGACAAATCAGCAAAATTACACAGACAAATGAGTTTGACCCATATTAAAATATACTGACGTGTACGATCCGGTTGTATCATTTTTAAGAAAAAGACGGGCCTATTCTAGTTATTGCCTAATTTTTTTAGTGCGCAATGCATTTTTTTTATTTTATACAAAGGTAAAATAGAAAATTTTAAAGAATTTATAATAACAAAATTAATAAAAAATAAAAAAATTATTCTTTTGTATGTGAAAATTCGCCAGACATTTTTAGGACAGTAGGGTGTTAATGTAAATAGCCCGTGGCATTGATGTATTAATTGTGTCCTTTGCAATTTAAAACTCTAGCAATACATAAGCTTAAATAGAATATGGAGGGAAGGTTTTGTTATTATGGGGACAAGGTGGGCGCAGGAGCTTTTGTCTTAATTGTCACGCATGTAATATTATTAATATAATAAAAATGAAATATTTTCTACATGCAACCCGATTTTGCTCACCCATATTGTTTACTCAAGATATTTCTCACGTTTAAAGATCCTTTTGCGTTTTCCTTAATTAATTTTTTATTTTTATTATAGATGTTAGTATTAATATAGGGGCATTTTTTTTAGTCAGTTATATATTGTGATATACTCCGTAAACTTATTATTAAAGTATAATTATATGAAATACTAAATAAGTAAAATATGTTATTAAATAATTAAAATATAATTAGTTAAAATATGATTTTAGCGTGTTATTATTTTTAATTAATAGGGAGTATTAATATTTTTTATCCGTCTCACAAAATTATGCAGGAGGTTTCACATATTTAGAAGGAGATATGAGTCTTACATGGAACCATCTAACAGTAAGTTCATTTTGTATTTTTTTTTTTAATTAATTATGATTTTTCTATTATGAATGTTATAATATTTTTGTTATATAGGAGTATATAATAACAATTTATAATATATATTATAAATTGTTATTAAATAATTTATTATATCATTATCACTTTTTATTAATTAAATACTCCGTCCCATTCTAATGGTTACATATTTCCTTTTTGAGCGTCCCATCCTAATAATTATATTTCCCTTTTTAGCATATGAGACCAACACAAATTAATTATTTCTCTCTCCATTGGCCCACACATCACACTAATACATCTACCAACTTTACATTAAAATATTATTTCTCTCACCTCAATACACATTAAAATACTATATTCATTAATTCATGTACAAAAAGCAAATATAACTATAAGAACGAGACGGAAGGAATATATTTTTTATTAAAATATTATTATTTCTTATTCATCCCACCCAAATCTATACCGTTTAAAAGATATTGTCGGTGGCTTAATTAGTATTTTAAAAAAATTAAATAAAAGGAATGGTGTGGATAATTAAAGAAAATTGGTAAGAAATAAAGGTGTGGTGCTTTTGATGATGCTAGACATAGATCGAGGGAATTGTGGAAGAATTATATCAACGTTTGTACTTTATAATTAATTGATACGAGTTTTTATGTACGAAACCATTAATATTTAATTATTATCCTGCTTTTAAGTTTTTACTATCAAGTAAATTACTTTGATTCTCAATTCTTGCCCTAATTTGTCCTCTCCATTTGTCATTTTTTAATAAAAAGAAAGCCCACCTCAAAAGAGGAGCAAATATCATATCACCACGTTTTTTCTTTCTCTAATCCAAATTAAGTATTCAAAATTGTTATATTCTCCTATAACCACAATCTTATAAGAATGACCGGATGGAGTGTTTTTATTTTATTTATTTATTTTTATTTCAACAAGGAGTGTTTTTTAATCTTATTTGTATACTGGATAATGAAAAAGAAAATAAAATTATATTAGATGGTCGTGCATGGGTAACTATAGTCACCTAAATAATCCTAACAAGAAAGTGTATCATAAGACAGTACTTGTATGAGACAAGTTGTGAGATATATTAGAATATAATTGTTATTAGTAGTTTATTGGTAGTAAAAACATTTATTAGTCAACGTTGCTTAAGAAAAGTTACACTTTTTGTTTAACTTTATTGACTTTATAGGGTATTGTAGTATTTTTAGGTAATAAAAAATATAAATTAATGAAATGTCTATAAAAAAAGAGTGGAAAATTTGAAATTAAAATAACTTTTGAGGTTATTAGATAAAGTGATGTTTCCTTTTTTGAGGTGTGAAAGGTTTTGTGGGACAAACAAATGAGAAAAATGTAAAAGATTTTATGGGACGGATGTAATATTTTTTTTAAATTATGATAAATTATATATTAAAGTATAATGTTAGATGTATAATATGATTTACACAAATAGACTTTAACTATTGATAAATATATTTCACCTATATTATCAATATGTTTCACCTATATAATAAACATACTGAATCAATCCATCTCACAATTTATTTGACATAAACTTGTCTCACAAAAAAAAATGTCTCTTGGATTAGTACTTTACTCAAAATTAGTGGCTGGATTTATGAATATTTGGTGATATAAACGTATTTGTCTCGTTAATCATAACTAATTACAATTTATAAAGAACTTAATTTATGACAATTTGGTGATTGGAATTTGTTGAAATCCTAAATATATGTAAATGCAAATAAAGGTGTGTAGGATAGCCATTTTCATTTTATTTTCTCTTAATTATTAATTAAAAATATTAAATTCATTTATTTTTTGTAAAATAATTCAATGAGACAGCTATTATTTTTTTAATAAAAATATGTCTTTGTAACAACAAATTTTGTATTTATGATAAAATAAATACAAATTGAGTACAAAGATAATATCAGATGGATTTAATGAAAAAGATATGTAAACGGGTTGCAATCTCAATCAATCCTCTGATTCATCTCTCAAATCAATTTGTATTTATTTTATCATAAATACAAAATTTGTTGTTACAAATTTTGGCACGCCCAGTGGGACCATCTCTACCTCTCATCTCTTCTCTTTACAAGCTCGAAGATATAAAATGACTCCTGTCAAGATCAATGTGGGAAGGACTGCTGCTTCTAAGTTCTCAGAGTCATTGAATGAATATGTTGCTATTGTTACGAGGAGCATGTCAGAAAAAGCTCAGTCGGAAGCCTCATCTGGATCCAACCCTTCGTTTGATGAGGCTTCTAGAAAACAACTACTTCTTAAAGAAGATAGTGATGAAGATTCCGCATGCTCACGCTCATCTTCAAGCTCATTATCTGGTTCAATTGATGCTCCAGTGATGACAACAAATACTACAACTGTTGAGAAACAACTAGCAAATATGATAAAGGCTATCGAAGGGCTTACAAAACATATAGAAGCTCAAGATTCAAAGATCTCCAAACTGATGGAAGGAAGGGACGTCGCGGAGACTAGCCGTGCAAACGGAAAAGGAGTCATAGACGATAGTGAAGTGGAAGAGATCACAAGGCGCCAGACTATTGAAAGGGAGCAAACTCAAGGAGCATTGCAGCTTTCAGCCGATGGAATGCTGCAAGTCGATCAATTGAAGGATATTATACTTGGAACAATAAAAGAAAGGTTTGAAGAGAATTCCAAGCCTACCCTCACTTATGTCAAGCCATTCATGAAAAGAGTGGACAACTTGAAGTTGCCAGTTGGCTACCAACCTCCCAAGTTCCAACAATTTGATGGCAAGGGAAACCCGAGGCAGCACATAGTACACTTCATTGAGACGTGCAATAACGCTGGCACTCATGGGGATTACATGGTGAGGCAGTTCGTTCTTTCTCTCAAAGGAAATGTCTTTGATTGGTATATCGACTTGTAAGCTGAATCCATTGACAGTTGGGCGCAAATGGAACATAAATTTCTCAATCATTTCTACAGCACAAGGAGAACCGTTAGCATGATTGAGCTAACTAACACTCGTCAATTGAAAGAAGAGCATGTGATCGATTATATTAATCGATGGAGAAATCTGAGTCTGAACTGCAAGGATCGACTATCTGAAGGGTCTGATATTGAGATGTGTATCCAAGGGATGGAATGAAATCATCTTTATATACTCCAAGGATTTCGGCCTAAGACTTTTAAAGAGTTGGCTACTAGGGCCCATGATATGGAATTAAGCATGGCTGCCAGTGGAATTAAATACTCACCAGTATCGGATTCCTACAAGTTCAAAGATAGGCAAGAACCCAAGAAAGGGGGCAAGCCTTATGTCAAAAACTCTAACAAAGAGTCAATGGCCATAAATACTATGACAATCAAGGTTCGAAAGAACGTAGATGACAAGAAAGACAAAGGGAAATAAGTTGCCCAAGAATGGGGGCAAAGAAGATTAACTCTGAAAGAGATGCAAGAAAAAGAGTATCAATTTCTGAATTCTGATATTTCTGGCATATTTGATGATTTGATAAAGAATAAACTCCTTGACCTTCTTGAGATGAAATATCCAGAAGAAGTTGGCCAAACTAATGACCCAAAATATTACAAGTATCATAGGTTGGTGGGTCATCCTATTCATGATTGTTTCGTCCTCAAAGAAAAAATCATGCAGCTGGCCAAGGAAGGAAAAATCGTGTTGGAGGATGAGGCAGCCACAAACTTCACTTCTGTAAAAGAAGATCATGATGAAAGCTCTTGTCACATCATGAATGAGAAGAACAACGAAAGTGAACATTCTAAAAATAAGGATAAAGCTTACTCCATGAAGGTGACCTTCACTGATGAAGATATGTTGTTGGGTTCACAACCTCATAATCGACCTCTATTTATAACCAGCTATACACACGGGGTGCGAGTAAATCATATACTTGTTGATGGAGGCTCGGTAGTGAACATTCTATCTTTAAGGATGTTGAAGAAGTTAGAAATACCGATGGATGAGCTAAATCATAGCAGATTGATGATTCAAGGGTTCAATCATGAAGGACAAAGAACTCTAGGCACAATAGTTCTTGATTTGCTTATTGATGAGATGAAATCAACAGTGCTCTTCCATGTCATCGATGCAAAAACTTCATACAACATGCTTTTGGGACGTCCCTGACTGCATGAGAATGATGTGATTC
The DNA here is from genome assembly GCA_023678885.1 of Pogostemon cablin. Classification (NCBI taxonomy): domain Eukaryota; kingdom Viridiplantae; phylum Streptophyta; class Magnoliopsida; order Lamiales; family Lamiaceae; genus Pogostemon; species Pogostemon cablin. Next base: position 1,661,204 of record CM043011.1, read on the forward strand.
CTTCTACGTTACACCAGTGCTTCAAATATAGCGAAGGCAACAATGTGAAAAGGGTATTCGGTGATGACAAGCTATTTACTGAAGCCGAGTCCTACTTCGCAGATGCTAAATATTTTTTCAAGAATATAAAGGATGTAAAACATAAAGAAGCTCTAGCGCAAAATGATGGGGGCAATAAACAAATAAAAGATGAGGGTAGCACATCATCTGCCACTCTCAAGAAGAGCAAAGAGAAGCTTGAGATCTTGGAAGAGTTGACGTTGCCTTTAATAAAAATTGATGCAAATAAACCTTCTCCTCCACTACTCAAAGGATACACACGTCCTGTTGAAGGAGCAAAGACCGAACACGGTGAAGTGTTTGAAGTAGAAATAGCCAAGTTATATAGTCCACAAGCTTTCAAACTCCTCAAAAAGGCCGGTTATGAACCGAAAGAAAAGCCAATGATGAGCAAGTTGCATCAAGAGACCATCAACCCACTAGAACATGAGCTCAATGCTACTCATAAAGTGTTAAAAAATAGTGGCCACACTATCAATAATACTAAGCCAAGTTTGGGATATGTCCCTCAAATGCCGATCAGCATTGTAATTAGAAGAGCAAGTACAAATTATATCACCGAGGAAGAAGCTTCATCCACTGAAGATATGTTCAATGAATACTGTAGAAAAATCAAGAGAATCTCTGTCTTCGAAATACTTGGAGATCTTTGAATCTTGAGCTTCTATGTGTTTTGTAAGTCCTTCGATAGCCTTCATCATATTTGCTAGTTGTTCCTTAACAGTTGTAGTGTTTGTTGTCATCACTGGAGCAGCAATTGAACCAGATAATGAGTTTGAAGATGAGCGTGAGTATGCGGAATCTTCATCACTATCTTCTTTAAAAAGTAGTTGTTTACTCGAAGCCTCCTCAACCGAAGGGTTGGATCCAGATGAGGCTTCTGACCGAGCTTTTTTTGACATGCTCCTCGTAACAACAGCAACATATTCATTCAATGACTCTGAGAGCTTAGAAGCAACAGTCCTTCCCACAGTGATCTTGACAGGAGTCATTTTATATCTTCGAGTTTGTAAAGAGAAGAGATGAGAGGTAGAGATGGTCCCACTGGGTGTGCCAAAATTTATAACAATAAATTTATGTATTTATAATAAAATAAATACAAGAGAATTATAATAATAATCCAGATTGATTTAACTTGATAATTTAGAAAAATAATCTCTATCTATCCTCTAATTCCTCTCTCGAACCAATTTGGCTTGACTTTGACTTGTTGACTTGACTTTGACTGAAGTGTATTGACTATGCTAACTATATTGAGTGCGTATGTTGAGTTGAGTCGGATATTCAATTGAAACTTGTCTGGACTCTGATATAATGTTAATTCGGAGGGGTCGAGCCTTTGTTCAAATTAAATGTCATTCTTGAAGCTTATAACGTTAATCCGGAGGGGTCGAGCCTTTGTTCGGATTAAAATATTATTCTTGAGCTTATAACGTTAATCCGGAGGGGTTGAGTATTTGTTCGGATTAAACGTTATTCTTAAAACTTATAATGTTAATCCGGAGGGGTCGAGCTTTTGTTCGGATTAAAATATTATTTTTGAAGCTTTCCACGAAGAACGCCGAAGAACTTAATTTGAAGAACGCTGGATTAGAGTGGTTTAGAACCTTTATCTCAGATCGCAAGCCGTTTTTGACTTGAAGATGCTTGAAAATCTCAAGGGAGCACTGCTCGTATTCTTGATCTCTTCAGAAGCGTCTGCGTCTTCAAATATTTTTTACCTTGAATGAATAAAGGAGAGCTCCTTATATAGGTGAAGGGTGAGAATGCCCCATAAATAACTCGCAATTTGATTGGTCAATGACAGATTTGACCTGATTCTGCGGGCTTGGGACTTTCCATCCTTGCAATTTGATTGGTCAATATTGATTTGACCTTATTCTGCACGCTTTGAACCCTCCAGGCTTTATTTGACTTGAGCTTGCCTTATTTAATTTAGACCCCATTTAATTTGTTGGGTTTTAAATTAATTATCAATTATTAATTAATCTATTTAGGAATTAATTTATTTAAATTTTAAAATAAATTAAAATTGATATTTACTCATGAAAATCCACGTATCGCCATTTGATTGTACCGTGAATTTTAATTGCTTACAGTCTTTTTACCGTAACAGGACAATGTCATACAAAATATGGGTAAACATCAAAATTAGTCCCGTAATTATGGAGTTTTCCAACTTTAGTTCTTTTTCTTTTGCAATTCTCAATTTTGGTCCTTTTTTGTTCACTTTTAGTCATTTTGGTCCAATTTTGGTCATTTTTTCAAAATTTGGTCATTTTTTTGTCTACTTTTAGTCCTAAATGTATACACTTTTAGATTATTTTTTGATTTTTTTTAACATAAATGACTAAATTTGGACTAAAAGGACTAAAATTGGACAAAAATAACCAAAATTGAGAATTGCAAAAGAAAAAAAACTAAAGTTGGAAAACGCCATACTTACGTGACCAATTTTGATATTTATCCAACAAAATATTTGTCTAGAGAGTATCATACGTATTAAGACTTTGTGAGATGTACTCTTCATACGCTTTCGTCTACGAGCATAACAAATTAATTAAACGCAATTAATTATGTATTAAAAGTCTAAAAGAGTACAATAAAAGACGCTATGCTATGCTCAAACTAATTAAATACAATTAATAATGTATTATTTGTCTATATTAAAATATGCTAAACTATTATGTAACGATGGAAAGCTAGCATTACTTGTTATAAAAATTATGGATAAATATAGTGTAATTAATATATATATGAGGATCCAATTTCCAAACAACTGGCACACCATGTGATGCACGTATCCAATGTTAGGCAGTAAGAGATATATTGTGATCAAATTAAAATATTTGATTTGACAATATTGGATTTAAATGTTTCATGCATGCATGTCTCAAATGAACTAATTAATTCACATTCAAAAAGATTTGATTTGAATTTTTGAAGGCCTTTGATAATAATTAATGATTTTAGATTTTTAAAACTCTTGGAAAAATAGTTAGAAATGTATGAATTAAGATTATTCTTTTTTCTTTTTTGCCGTGTGACATATTTAAGTTGTCTGTTGTCATACTTCTCACTTTTTTTCATGCGTCAGGTTAACTAGTTTTTAATAGTAATATATAGTTAAAATAAAAACTAAAAATATTTTAAAAGAAAAGTGATAATCCATTATTAAGAAAGTGAAAAATAATCTTACCGAGATAGTATCTTACGCAAGACCGTCTTAATTATATTATACTCTCTCTGTTCCCTTTGAAGCTAGGGTCTTTTTTTTTTTTTTTCCATTTTGGACGTCACCCAAAGATATAGTTTCATTTTCTTTTTTATATACATGGTACCCCACACACACCCATTAATACAATTAAAATATAGGCCTACACAACCACTAATACAATTACTCACTACACATTAAATAATAATATTCCTTAATCCGTAAGAGGACCCATTTGCATGGGATGAAAAGAGTACTATGGAGTATTTAATTTATTCCCTCCGTCCCATGTGAAGATGAGCTTTTGCTTTTTGAACGTGAATTAAGAAGTATTATTATTTATTATGTAATGGGTTGTTGTATTAGTGTGTATGTGGGCTTCATATTTTAATTGTATTAGTGAGTGTGTGAGTTCCATGTGTATAAAAAAATGAAAGTTGATTATTTGGGTGGGATGCGTAAAATGAAAAAAAATACACTGTTTGCATGGGATGAAGAACATTTATTTTCTCTTGGTTGAATATTTGGATGAACCAAGTTGAATTCCACGGAAATTAATTAATTTGATTTGATGATGCATATTTTGATGTATTAATATGAAATTTGAAATTTATAATGTTAGGGTTAATAAGCAGCAAATAAAATACTTGACCCAACAAGTATTAAAATACATTAATAGATGTACGTTAAAAACTGCGTACAAGTAATGTCATGAAAATGGCATAATTTAATTATTTAGAAATCAATTTCAGTTGGGCATAAGGAAACAAAGTCTTCAATCTCATAAATTAATACATACCAATCTTTCTAACCTCTTCTGTTGCTATCTCACCTCTCTACCTACTGTCTGACTCTTACCTATTTTTATAATTATACCACTAAAACAATTTATAATTCAAAAAAAAAAAAAAAAAAAAAACACTCCTCTTCCCGACAATGCTGTGTAAATATATTTTGGTATTTTATTTCATATTTCTTATTTGATGAGGCCACAGAATTTCATGGGTTATCATAGTATATCATCTTCTTTTATCATTATTTATATAATTGATGGTCAATAACACGGATTATTTTATTTATTTCTTTCTCCTATATGTCATTCATTTAATAATGTAAACGTATAAGAGATGTAGTATAAAAATATATGTGGAGAAACCAAACCATTCCGATGTGATGTGAAGGATAGAATTTTAATATTTAAGGATATACTCCTACATATATATACTCCCTCCATTCCGTTTCAAACTTTACGTTTGCTTTTTGCACGTAGATTAAGGAATGTAATATTTTAATGTGTAGTGAGGTGAGAGAAATAATATTTTAATATTGTGGTATGACTTTTGATATTGGGCCTCCATTCCTGTTCATCTATTGGGCTTATTAGCCCCACAACCCAATAATAGCCCAGAAGTCCTCCAAAATTCGCGAGGAGTGACCGCCTGACTAAATCCACTAGACCACTTGATCCAATTGCCTGAAATACGCAGATATCCTCCGAGATATCTGCATAGGGGATATCCTAAATCGAATCTTAAAATAGTCACATGAGGCTAAACGCATTTAATGCTTGCACTGTACACGATAATCTAGCAACTTTCCTAGATACGGGTGACGTCAGATTATCCAATATAAATATGAGAACTACCCATAATAATATAATCAATCATTCACCCCCTAAAAAGAGAAGACATAAGCATGCCTAGGGAGCAACTCTCTTCTTTATGTTAGCTTAACACAGATTAACCCTTCATCACCCTATAACAGCCACATCAATCTGTCATTAAGAAGGGATTAGACTCTGACAAGCTACAAGCAGGTGCATTAGTGTGATGCGTGGGGCTATGGAGAGAGAAAAAGTTAATTTGTGTGGGTCCCATTTATCAAAAAGGGAATGTAAAGATTGAAATGAGACCCCAAAATTGAAAATATGTAAAGATTGAAATAGGATGGGGAGTATATTTCAAAATTTGTTTTATATTTTTGAAATTTTAGTACCATTCTAGGTGTGGTTTTAAACTAAGAACCTCAAGGGATATTATTGTTTGCTTTTTTTTCACGTGAAATAATGAGTTTAATTTAATTTGTAATGGTAGTTGTATTCAGAAGTTAGTGGTAAATTGAGCATTAAAAAAGAAATACTCCATATTTTTTGAATTGAACGCCTAAAACAAAGCATAAATCTTAAGAATATATTAATATATTCTACACATTCTTTACTTTTATTTAATAATTAAATAGTAATATCATCTTAATCACTTCTCAACAATTAATTAATTTCATTTTAGAGCATTTTCAAAAGTTAATGTACAAAAATAAAAATAAAACAAAAATTATGTTTTGAAGAGAATTTCATAATAACTAGGCTCCAAGTTTAAAGAATATCATATTAATTGTTTAAAGAATCATTTTCACTATCTAAATTTAAAAAGACAAAACTACTCTTCATAATTTATTGTATTAAATGTTATTAATTACTTTTATTTGTATTTTTACTTAAAAAAGAGAGAATATAATAAAATATTAAAAGAAAAAAATTATAAATAAACATTAAAAATGAAAACATAAAGAATGTCTTGAAGCATACTGAAATATGTTTCTTTAAGACTAAAAGATATTCTCTATTTTATAAAAAATGATCTTCAAATTTTAGATCATCTCTCGGGGATGATCTTAAACATTTCATCCCTCACCTCTAACCTATTAAATTGATCATAAAGTTAAATATCTAGCCTATTCATTTGAATAAAGTTAAATCCTACGCAATGAAATAAAACAAAGATTATTATCATTAACTTTTCTTTAAAAAAAAATTCTTTTAAAAAATCCATTAAAACCCATATTTATAAATTAAAAGTACTAATACTCCTACTCCCTTGGTCATAACTTAAATTTTATACATTCCATCTTCGTCCGTCTCATATTATTTCACAGCCAAATAAAGAAAACATTACATTAACATCCCATCTTAAAAATATGTTTTAATTACAAATTAATTAATTAAATAGGTGGCAGTGAATATTATATTAATCTCTAACCCTAAAAATACATCTTAATTAGGCCATGACTCTGATATTAGGTTGAATGATCATCTCATCTAAAAGTTTTAAATTAATAGAAAGATAAATCATTTAATACTTAATTAAGTCACTCTAATATTTATCACCTAAAAATATTAGGTTATCTTCCAAAAATTAATAAAATAAAATAAATATATTTTTTTAAACTCCGTATCTACTATAACCGCGTGGTATATATCGTCTCTCGGATGGAGCACTGAGAGTAAGTAATACGGTTAATGGTACTGTGTATCCAAATTTTCTCTGTCGTGTGGAATGGGTAGAAAATGAAATGGAGCGTGTGATAAACCAAATAAATCAACCAACCTAAGCTGCATTTGACTATACTGTAAGTCTGTAACAACCCCTCTCTCTCTCTCTCTCTCTCTCTCTCTCTCTCTCTCAATGTCCATTGCTAGATCTCATCATCTACACTCACATCTATTCCACTCTCACCCGTCTTTCTTCCCATCCACACAAAAATATGTCAATGTTTAATTTCCAACATTAGTATGTCACTTTAATTTGTTGCTCCATCTCTTTCAAAAACACATAAACCTATTAAATTCATGTTTGTGTCTTAAATCTGCATCTTTCCACCTCTCTTCTCTCCAAAACCCTAAACAGCTTGATCTCAGAAAATAGCATATTAGATCAAGAAATAGAGTTATAGAAAAACAATATTCCAAATTTGGCAGCTAAATCTGACATCAAATCATGGATTCGTCCTCCATGTTCCTTCCCGAAATGGAAACCTCCAATTCCGACAACAACAGTACAATCAACAACCGCTCATCCCACTCACCCGGCTCCGGCTCGGCTCAGCTGAGCCGTTACGAGAACCAGAAACGCCGCGACTGGAACACCTTCTGTCAGTACCTAAAGAACCACCGCCCGCCGCTCTCCCTCAGCCGCTGCAGCGGGGCCCACGTGCTCGAGTTCCTCCGCTACCTCGATCAGTTCGGCAAGACCAAGGTCCACAACCCGACCTGCCCCTTCTTCGGCCACCGGAACCCGCCCGCCCCCTGCCCCTGCCCGCTCCGACAGGCCTGGGGCAGCCTCGACGCGCTCGTCGGACGCCTACGCGCCGCCTTCGAGGAGAACGGTGGCGCGCCGGAGACCAACCCTTTCGGAGCTCGCGCCGTCCGGCTGTACCTCCGGGAAGTCCGCGATCTGCAGTCTAAGGCTAGGGGTGTCAGCTACGAGAAGAAGAAGCGGAAGCGGCCGACGACAAACTCCGCTGCGCCGCCGCCGACGGCGGGTCAGGGTTAATCGGAAAGCATGCAAGCATGAAATCGATCTCATTAGGTAATTATTAATTTTTCATGACTTAGGCAGTTGATTAATTAGAGTGATATATATATGAATTATTACAATTTGGAATTAATTACTACTCCTTATATTGAATATTGGATATTAGATCTTGAATTGGAGTAACAGTAGCAGCATTAGAAACACATGATTTCATCTTCATCATTATCACTAAAGATTAAAAGCAGTACGTCCTAAAGTTGTTGGAATAGTAGTATATTATATTTATGATAATCTGCTTAATATATAATTAATTTTATTTCTTATATATGATCTTCAGATATTTCTCTTGAAATGAATTTATCTTACAGTGCTAGCTGTGTACTTTCTGAAGAACTGGAAGTATATTAATTCCTTCATTCTTTGGACTCATCTTCTTTTATTTTACTCACATGTTTAATTTTATATAGTTTTCATTTTTATGAAATGATCATTGTTCTTTGTTCCTGTAGATCATCTTATAATATTATACATTAATTTAATTCATATAATATTTTTCTTTTTTTTAATATATATGTCATTTTATTTTTAAAATTTAATATTTTAAAGCTTTTAGAGTTTAGGATAAATTTATAAGATATAATTATATTTTCAAGAAAGAGGTAAGCATATTTGAAGTATAACAAATTATACATGTACAATTAGGAGAACTTTTAGAAATATACCTAATCTTTATTTTGTTCTAATTAATGTCTTAACTTAATTTGACTAACATTACTGCTGTCTTTTATTCATGAAATTTATTTATAATTTGCAGTATTATAGTATTTATTTATTTTTAGCATTTTTTTTTGTTGAAAAAAACAAAGACATTTTCTTCCAGCTTTCTGCTGGTATTTAAGTGTACATAGTTAGAAAGTTCAATTTGAAGAGGGTACTGATCAACTAATTTTATGAGTTAATATCTTCCCGTTATTTGCATATCAGATCTTCTGTATTATTTTTGTGCATTATCTTCTGTATCACGCGTTAATTAAATGACACACACGTAAGAGGAGAAATAAATCTAACCATTGCTCCGGTATAGTTTTCTTTGTCATTCATCTAACGGTTTGGTACAAGAGATGATGTACCAAAATGGCACAGAGAATCCGAGCCGCGTTATTTGTATATTTAATTAATTGATACTATATATTATCATCTAAACGCAACATACTTCAACTTTGAAATTAAAAAGTATGTTAAGACAATATTTAAATTAAAAAGTATGTTAAGTCTATTATTATTATAATAATAATAATAATAATAATAATAATAATAATAATAATATTGAAATTAAAGTGTATTTTGAAATTATAATAAAAAATATTTAATTTTCATTTTTAATTCATTGATAATTATCAATAAGTTAAAATGATTTATTTTTTTTTTCTTTTACTGAACGTAATGTAAAGTATAAAATTTATTAGGAGAAAGAGGATGATACATAAATTTAAGCTGTATAATTCAATAAACTTAAGATGAATGCTAATACTGTGTTGCTGGGTCCCAAGTTAGAGATATTAATTAGCTTGCTTAACCTATCAACTAAATTAGGGAAATATTTTTGTGAGAGTCTCACACAAGTCTTTTAAAAAAATATTAATTTTGGTCCTTTATTATAGACCAAATCCAATTTCAGTTTTAAGAATTGATAATTTTTCAAAAATAGTCCTCCGGTGTCCAAAATTAATCCTTTTAGTCCACTTTTGTCATTTTTTCACCGGAATTTACTAAGTCTCGTCGGAAAATCGCCGGATTCAGGTTAGAAAAGGACCAAAAGTAGATTTAAAGGACTAATTTCGAATACCAAAGGACCACTTTTGAGAAATTACCAATCCTTAGGATTGAAATTGGATTTGGCCTATTATAGAGGACCAATATTGATATTTATCTCAAGTCTTTACGTGAAACGAATAAAATAAATTATTTTTACTTTCGTTATAAAATGTTATCACTTTTTATTTATATTATAAATTATTAATAAAATAGTTCATTATTGTACCATTATCACTTTACATCAATTAAATATCATTTTTCATTAATGGTGTTATTTTTTATATCCGTGACAGGTAAGGATTTAGATGGGACGGTGTTATACTTGCCCATTAAATTATTATACTTCATCTTGTTACATATCTGTATTAATTTAGTGAAATATGGAAGAGTATAATTATGTGAAATTATTATATCTTGTTACATCCACATATATTTACGAGTTTTATTAACTTATTATATATTAAATTTGTCTAATATCTCTATACTTTATTTGAAAATATTCCAAAATAATTAGGACATTATTTTCATCCTAAAACAATATAATTTTTATATTACTAATTCTACTAATAACTTTGTAAATGTACAAATTCAATCTCATTTCATAGAATTAGAAAAATTGAACATAAAAAAGAGACAATATTTGTGAAATTTTATAAGGTATAGAACTATTTAGAGAAATTAAATTTCTTAAAATTAATTTGAATAAAAAAAATTTGTATGAAATGATTTTGATTTTAAACTTATTAATTTTTGTCAACCAAACATATTATAAGAGTAATGATTTATACTAATCTTATCCATGCAGTCATGAATTTTGATTTTATAGTATAATTTGATTTTTTTTATCACAAATAATATTTATACACCATAGTATATTTCTGAATATTAATTAGTGATGTCTTATCCATGTCCAAAAAAATATGTAGAAGTGTAATCTTTTGAGGAAGAAGTGCAGTGAATTGGCCGACAATATGCATAAGGTTGGCAATTGTTTTTCGCTTTTTTGACTGGTTCGAAAATTCTAAAATCCCCAATTTCTTCACTCATGATAGAATTTGTCAAGATAATTATCTGCAATTCTCTTTTCCTAATCACTATGTGGGGTTAGTGATAAATATTTTTTATTATATATATATATATATATAATAGAAGTGTAAGATTTATGTAAGATCGTCTCACAAAATGATTTTTGTAAAATGAATAAAAGATGATAATATTTATAACAAAAAGTGTTATTTAATTGATGAAAAATGAAACGGTGTTATAAACTATTTTATAATCAATTTATATATAGCAGTATAAATGAAAAGTAATATATTATTTTAAAAGAAAAGTAATAAATTTTTAATAAAAAATATAACTAATTAAAAAAAAGTAAGATGATCTTACATAAGATTGTGCCATGTAGTTCTGCGCATAATAAAGATGCTCTACGATGAATGATAATATAAGAATTAATGGTTTTGTTTAATATATCTTTAAAAAAAATGTGTACATTTTTATAATTGGGAGAAATGTGAAAATTTTCATATATTTATTGGAGCACTAAACTTTCTTTGAAGTAATAAGTTATATTATAATTATTTTTTAAGAGATAATAATTAATAATGAATAAATAAAAATAATCATAAAAAAGACAATAGGTTTTCAAGACAGTTTTTTTTTTTCGCAAATAGAAAAATAAATAGATGAAATTGTATGCTAAACTTTCTTTATAATAAGTTATATTATAATTATTTTTTAAGAGATAATAATTAATAATGAATAAATAAAAATAATCATAAAAAAGACAATAGATTTTCAAGACGGTTTTTTTTTCGCAAATAGAAAAATAAATAGATGAAATTGTATGCTTTTGTGTAAGACTCACCCATTATAATTCAATTAAATTGCCATTTAATACTCCTATATAATAAATTGCCAATTAAATTGCCATTTAATACTCCTACATAATAGAAAAAGTAATGATTACATTATAAATCATTCAAATATAATTTTCATAATAATTTTAATGCCAAAAATGATTCAATTATATGTTTCAAAGTTGATGCTCACCTAGACAGCTATAGATTGTGCGAAATTATTTAATTTGTTAATTTATTCGAGTTTTAAAGGTGGAAAATAATTTACATGTGTATTCGATCGAACTCAAATAGAATTTCGAAAATGATGGCTTCGACCTAATTTGTTGTATAAATTAATTATTACTAATGTAGGTTCGAATACTGTACAGAATACCCTAATTATTTAGGGGCAGTTTTGGGGTCTCAATTAACGAAAGTTTTGGGAAATTAATACCGTCTCATAATAACATCATTTTATGTCTTTGTATTTAGTTATCACATTTTATAATGATATTATTACTTTTTCTTATAATTATTTTTTTTATATACTATAAATTGATCATAAAATAATTTATTATATTATCATTACTTTTCATTAATTGATCAATATCACTTCTCATAAAAATATTATAACTTATTATTCGTCTAATATATAAGTCATTTCTTGAGACGATCTCACACAGATTTTTGCCAATTAATTATAATTTTATATAATGATGGAGAGTTTTGTTTTTTCTATTAGCTAACAATCTTAACATCAGAAGTTGCCAATTAATTATTACTGCTATAAATTAATAATTTGATAGGATACATCATGCACTGAGCTATCAATTAATGTGACCTTAATTATATTATTTCGATTTTAATTACAATATTTGAATTAATTAATCAACAAAGACATTGAAATTTTGATTTTTCAATATTTGTGAATTTTAATAGAACTCTTATCAGTGTAATTTAATTTGAGTATTTTTAATGGTTTAGAAAATGTATGTTAATATAATAATAATAATAATAATAATAATAATAATAATAATTATTATTATTATTATCATGTCACGTGTTGACAAGTTATTTTAAAAAAATAAAAATTAATATGATCTATTCGTTCCATTCAACACAAGTTATTAAAAAAAATAATTAAAAAATAAATAAATAACCAGCTTATTGAATTTATCTATTCGTTCCAATAGTATTAAAAAAAATATTGAATATGTATCTATCCTTTTTTTTATCGGGAAAGAAATTATTATTATTAAAGGGCACCAGAGGTACCTAAAATGTAGGAGTTAAATACAATGAAATCAAATTACATAGAAAAAGGATTGCTATACCACTCCTTAAAGGATAAAGAGTTATGTTTAAAATGTCTTAACATTACACCACGACCAAGAACGAAACTTCAGTTCCTCTAGCATGGAGTTGGTATCCACAACAACATTGTTGAAAACTGTATTATTTCTAGACTTCCATAATATCCATATTACAGCTTCCCAAATACAGACAAACATGGATATATGAGCTGAATTTGGAGAAAGGTTGCAGAACTGAATTAAATGTGTAGCTAGTTTTTAGCATCCTAATGCAGATTGAAGACCAAGCCAGTTTAAGTATCCAGACCATACCTTAAATGATGTTGTGCAAAAGAATAGCAGGTGCAATGTTGATTCAGGACTGGCTTTACATAATGTGCATTCAATGGAAGTGTTTGGCGGCAAGCATTTGATATGGTGGAGAGCGAGACTTATAGGAATTCGGTTCCAGATAACCCTCCAAGCATGAAGACAAACTTTTGGAATGAAGATTTTATTCCAGACATAACGAAAAACTTCTGAAGTGTTGCATGGATCATCCACTTGTGTCTGGTATGATGCAGAGAGATCCTTATACGCGTTGTTCACAGTGTATGGCTTCTTGGAAGAACTCCATGACCAAGAGTCTTTGGCATCTAAGAGAGGAAGATACCTGTTGATCATAGAAAATAAATTTACAAGAAAATTAGACTCCCTCTCAAGGAGAGGACGACTCCAATTGATGTTCCAAACCCACGAATCTCCTTCCCAAGTACCACAATCTGAGACTAAACAACAACTATTACTACTCAACCTATACAACATAGGAAAGACGACACAAAGAGGGATTTGACCTGTCCAACGATCGAGCCAAAATCTGGTATTACTACCATCTCCTAGACTTCGAACAAGGTTCTTGACAAACCAACCATCCTGACCCCCAATGGCTTTTAAAATATTGCCCCACCACCCACGAATCCTACTTTTACGACCATGAAAGAAAATATCAAGAGTCGACCCAACATTTCTAGCCCATCTAGACTTAATAACTTTAACCCATAGACTATCCTGATTGGTGTAGAACCTCCACACTTTCCCAACAGACAAGCATTAAACTTACCTAAATCCCTAAATCCAAGACCCCCAAAGATTTATCCATGCAAAGAGTGTTCCAACTGATCCAGGCTATCTTTTTATTTGTCTCACACCCTCCCCAAAAGAAATTTCTTTGCAGTTTGGTAAGTTCGTTCAGCATAGACTTAGGAGCAAGAAAAATCGACATGGTGAAAACAGGTAATGCTGAGAGAACCAAGTTCACCAAGGCCATACGGCCACCAATTGAGATCTTCAAATTACTCCACTTGTTTAAACAATTTCTGACTTTCTGAATAATATTGTTCCAACCATTCTTTTTATTGTGAGTGCAACCAATGTTGATCCCGAGATACTTGAAGGGGAGATCTCCTCGTTGGCAACCGAGCAAACTGGCATAGTGAGTAGCTTTGTCACGATCAAGATTACAACTGAAGAGATTGCTTTTCTGCAAAATTGCTTTTTCCGAATATGTATCTATCTGTGCCATTTGATAAAGTAATTAAAAAATATATATGAAAATTCATTCGTCCCACTCAAGTTCTATTCGATTCAATTTTGTTGGCAGTTCCATTTTTTTACCAGCAGGCTTAGTATTTTTTATTATTTTTTCTATACAATGAACATTACTTCTTCCATTCCATCTACTTTAATATGTGTATTCGTCCCATTTATTAGATCCACTTTTGCCCAAACTTTTTTTTTCCCTTAACATGTTTCTTCTGTTCACTTATTTTCATGTATTTATAAAAAGAAATCACAATTTTTTTATATGACTAAAATTTTTAAAATTTAATGGAACACGTAAAATAACATTTTATATGAAGCAATTAATTATCACATTATTATATTTAAAAATTTCAGTTGAATAATATAATCATTATTTTAAAAAAATTAATTATTAAAATTTTTATTAATTATTACTAATATTTTAATAATTTGGACTGAAAAATATATTATTGAATATTTTTTAATTACTTATTTAACTAGTGTTCAAAAAGAATTCATTTAATTAAATCAAAGATAGGGATAATATGGTAAGGTGGGCAGTTTTGGTTATGTTTGAAAAGGTGGGAAAAAAAAAGATTTTCTAAATTCCAGTTGTATGTATTATCACTTAGAAATAATCTAAAAATCTTTTCACTGTATCAAATCAAAGCTATTCCATCGATTATAAATGATGTGTGTGTCTTTTCAGAATTATTGTAACTGTTGGAAACCTAGAATTTTGTAAGAGTAATAGTGAATATTGTTAATTAATAATAATATAATAATAATGATTAACATCGCTGTCAAAAATAATTGACTAAAACAATTATAGAATTGAATCTACTCTTCTTAAATTTCACTTTTTTACTAGAATTACATACTATTCAACACTGAATCCATCACCTGTAGGCTTGCTATAGTATATGCCCAACCTTGCTATTCACTCACTCTTATTTTCTCATATCCACTTATATTTTTATTTTTGGTGTTAGTACTTTGCATTTTATTTTAATTCCATAGTTGATATTAACCCGGATACATGAAGTTAATTTATGTATGTTCATACTTGTACTTACTCTGTCAGGTTATAAGATATTCATTTGCTTTTTGTACGTAGATTAAGGAGTATTATTATTATATGTAAAGTGTGTAGTAGTATTAGAGGGAAGTAGTGGGCCATATTGTACACTTTTTTACTAAATAGAAAAAATTGATACATTTGAAACGGACCCCAAAAATAGTAAAATTGATACTTTAGAAGCGGACGGGGAGAGTATTAATTTTATTTGGTAATATATCTGTATTTTATAATAAACGTATTACTACTTTCTTTATATTTAGGTAAAAGATTAATAGGAATTTCGTTACACATTCACTAAAATTTCGCTAATAAATTGTATAAATTTTTATTTAATAAATATTATATATATATATATATATATATATATATATATATATAAATTGGATGTGGGTGTATGTAGAATATTTTGCGTTTAGAGTGGTTCATCGTTTCACTATAATTATATAAATCCATTATTATTGAAGTGGGCCTCCTCACGTTACTCGTGATCTTTCCCAAGCCCATTACCTTTTTCAGAAGTATTTATATATTGCAAATTGAAAATTGCAAGAAAAATACGGCTCATTTAAAAATAAAATTAAATAATTTGAGTCTAATCGAGTATATATAAACGAGGTTTGTATGGCTCATTTTTAATGGGCCCACGAGGAGATTTGGGCCTAAATATATAAAGGTTTTATATGGTTGTCAACTTTGGGTTGTTTGGCCCACTTCCTCAGCTTCTCAACCAGAACAGAAATACTCTTCCGTCATAATGTTGATTTGTTTTTTACATTTTATTTTTTCAATTTCGTCTATTCTAATAATTTTTTTTGGTCACATTTTTTTTTTCATTTTTGTTTGTTATTATATTGTTATTGTACCCTTTAAATAAGTGGACCGGCCTAGAATATGGAAAAATGTTGGGGTGTGGGGCCCATCCATTTGAGTCTTCAAATTAAATGTTTTGTATTACAATTATTTATTAATTTTTATTTAATCTCTAATTAAGTCATAACTTCAAAATGACTTTAGAAACCACCAATACTGTGTTGTTATTTATGCAGTCATCATGTGATATTGTTGGCCCTTTTCTCTTTCTATATATATATATATATATTAATTCTTGAAGTTGTTCAGAACTGTCCCTTTATTTTTAGTGATTATTATAAGTATAAAACAAATAAAGAATATACACAAAGTTGACAATTAACAAAAAAGTACACATATATTTGTTAGAAGCCCACATGTGAAAATTTAATCATCATACCCTAAAAATAAAAAATTTTGGATTTTATATTAAATCCTACAAGAAAATTAATACTGAAATTAAACATCATGAATAAAATCAGTTCATCTGAATCATCATGAAAATATAAATACACCTTACAATTTAATATTAAAGTCTACAATTTAGGATTAATAAATAAATAAATAAATAATAATTTTATGTTTGAATTTAAGCTGGAAAGGACCACTATTCAATTCGTAAGTTATAAGTTATATATACATCATATTAATGATTTTAATATATTATAATTTGTCCTGTCAATTCAATTGTGTGATATTCGATTTTGTCCAATCCCCAGTCGAAATATAATTAATTTATTAAGTGTCATTTATTATTAAAAGAAGAAATAATTGCACATGTAATTAGGATGTGACATATAGTAGAAGAAATTAAATTGTTAGTGTGGTAAACACGAGGTTGAAATCCGACTACTTACATGTCATGTTATATATGGGTGTGGGTGGGGAGAATTGGAGGGGTCTAAACTAAGGCCATTTTAATGATGATGACAGTAATAATATAAATAAAATAAAATAATAGAGGGTTAAATTGTATTCCTAGTTATTATTATAAGAAATATACTTAATAAATATTGGTAAGGAAGAAGTCCTATAGTTTACCACTTTTCGAAGCAAAATTCAATTTCGAAAATTGCTATAATAAATTGAGACCCTGTATTTAAATATTACCATTAGTTCCATATGGACATATTACCTTAACCCTGTTGGATTTTAATTTTCCTTTGTTAGGGCTCCCTAGCTAGTCTTAACTAGTCCAACTTATTTAAATTCATGTTATAAGTAGTCTAAAATCTAATGTAACAATAATATTATTGGACATGAATTAACATAAATTCTCAGGAAATTCTACATATATTATAACATGGTATAATATAAATATTTCGATTATTGAAAGACAAAAGCTTGTGTGTCCGTGCACACGGAACACATTCCGTGTGCCTTTAGAATTTTGTGCTAAATTATATATCCTTAAGTATAAAGATGTGTACTTTTATTTTACAATGCAAAAACTTGTGTGTGACAGGGCGCACAGAAGCACACTACGTGTGTTTTAGTATAAAGATGAGTACCCTTTATTTTTTGAAGAAAAATAAAAAATATAATGAAAAGTGTATTCCATTTCGAACAAAATGGTGTACCCTTATTAATTAAAGTGTATATCCTTTAAAATAAAATAATATACCATTATCCATAATATTAAATTCTAAAAGCGGGCGCACTGAAGCCTCACTCTTATTTAAAAGTCGAAATATGAAGTAATAATATTTAAATAAAAAATCATATAAAAAATAAAAATACCTATAATATAAATGAAAAGTTATAATCAATTAAAAAATAAAACAGTTACGCTGTAAAATGGTTTTATACACTAAGTATCGCTCTTAAATTGGTTTACAAATAAATAATGAACATAATTTCGGCAAAAATATTGATATTAATCGATATGTTAATTATGAAGCTATCACTGAAATATTTTGCAAACGAATGTTTGAATATAATAAGTAAACCAAATTAAAAAGGAATAAAAATTAATCATAAGATTCATGACACGAGAAGTAATATTTATACTCCTAATAACAAAATATTTCCTTTGCAAATTTAATTACAAACTACAAATCCTAAAAAACTACCACCTAAACAAATTCTTTCTACACAGTATTCCAATCTCAAACAAATTTCTTTACTTCCAAAACACACACTGACTACCAACAGTAATCTCACAAACAGACATTAATTTCTACATCTACATATCAATTATATATTTTGTAAATATATATAATCATTGACGATCATGATCATACAGCAACATTCAAATGAAAACCGAAGAGGTCATCATGTCATCATCAAACGTCCTCATGACATGATCCTCGACTTCGTTCGAGGGAGCCAGGGCTCCATTCGAATAGTCGAGGCTCATGTCGAACAAGAACCCATAATCATCCTCACACTTAGCCTCAATCAACTTGGTGTAATTATTTTGATTGGAAGACGACGGAAAGTAGGCCGAGTCGAGAGGAGATAAAGCGAGGGATGTGCTAGGGTTCTGGAGAAGTTGATGGGAAGAGATATTATTCATATCTTGATAGGTAGTAGGAGAAGTGTCACTAGCATCATTGTACAATTGATCTTGTGGGCTAAATGATCTGTTGCTATTTTCACCTCTGGATTTGTAGAATACTCTACATAATACCCACTCTTCCTGTCAATCATCACAATTACATCCATCATTAATTCATCAAGAATATTTTTGCGTCATTAATTGTGTTACAATATTAATTAATTAACGTTATCTGATGAGGAAAATGACAATATGTTAAATTAAAAAATGGTAAATACATGATGGAAAGGATCTTTCTAGAATGATTCCTAGTGAAGCTTTTTAAGGCAGCATGATTGTGCACAAATAGAGTGGTCAATATTTAAGGTGTTTGCATAAAGTGAGATTGACTGCATTTATAAATTAAAGTGAGACAATAATATTTTTTCTGAATGGATGGATGTATTTAAAAATTGATTATCTAGCTAGTGTACATAGTGGGAGATTAATATGTAGAGAGACAACATATGTTATTTCCTCATTGGATTTCATGTTAAAATTTCTTTAATCTGTCTTTCATGTCATTATTTGCACGAAGTGATACGTCGAAGACGAGGAAATCTAATTACTTCAGCTTTCAGAGGTTATACTTTCTTTTTAGAATTTAGTTTAATTTTTTCTTCTACGTGTGACTTGAGTTTAAAACATAAATCGTTTTTTATTTTTTTTATTTTATTTAAAATAATTTCAAAAACTTAATTTCTCCAAAATAATCTTATATCTTTTAGATTCTCACTAAAATGATCATTTATGCTTAAAAAAGCCAAAATTTTCTAATTTCATGGGATTGACTCAAGAGACAGAATCAATACTTTTATAAAATTTATAAAATGGAAATTGGTGAAAAGTACTTGTTTTAGAATGAAATCAGAGAAAAACTAAAAATAAATATCCTAACTATTTTAGAACCTTTTCAAATGAAAATAAAGTAAAAAAATATGGTACAATTTATATTTTAAACTCCTCATTATTTAATAGTAAACACAAAAGATATACTACTTCATATGTTCATAGAAAATTCAGACCAGTTTATTATGACCTACTAGACGGCTGTATAAAGAGGTGTAAAATTCCCAATTTAAATTTCTTATTTTATTTTGGTGTATCATCTCCTATATTAAAAAGTAGAATGGGATTGTGCTATTAAATGTTGTTATGATTTTAGTGCTATCATGGTGGCAATTCAACGAGTGAAATAGAAAATGAAACACGATTTCTCAGAATGAAAAACTCGTAGACATACCTTTGGAGGAACGTGAGGGTTCTCCAGACGAAACTCATGCATGATCCATCCAGTCTTGATCCCATTTGGAGCCCTATGTTTGTAAAAAACCAACGTCTTCCTCATTCCCACCACCGCCCGACTGCTCGGGTCTAGTACTGCCCGATCCTTTCCGGTAGCCTTCCAGTAGCCAGAGACAGTAGCCCGATTAGCTCGAAACCCAGTTGCATATTTGCGATCACGAAAGCTAAAGAAGTACCACTCATTTGAATTCAGCTTTGCCATATCTGTAGATTAATTATCACATTGTTAAATACCTCAATATGCTTCAATAAAAATAGGTAATCGATGCATACATTAATTATTAGATAACAAATTATTTCGATTTAGATCTCCCATTACATTTAATCTTAGTTAACATATACTACATACATATATTTATATAAATCCATGAAATATTCTAAAACAATTAATTTCACCAATAGACAAGTAAGATTAATCCCATTTTGCACATATTATTAGATAACCTTCATACTGCACTTGACGTAAATTACCCTTCTAACCCTATAAAGTAATATATAAAATATCACAAATAATATTAGGGGTAAAATTAATTAGCATTTCATCTACATAGATAAAATTATTTTGAATGGAAAATATTTCTCAATAAAAATGGAACAAAAAAACTATTTATTTTGCGTATAAATATAGAATTAATGAGTCGAGTTGAGTAGAGACGAGTATAGAAGGAATGTATAGAGAATAGTGTACGTATGATGTATGTAAGGATTGGAGTATATGGTAAGAGATAAGCAGAAAAATTGGTATACAGCTATAGAGTAGTACTATTTCATCATTCTGATTACGTTTGCTTGTATGATATTTTCTGGTAAAGTGACAAATGAAAGTTGGTTATGAGTCACCAAAAGATTCTCTAGGGCCATCCCCATGTTTCAACATTCTATTTAAACTTATTTATTTCATATGTAATAACACATATAAAGTGTTTCAAACCCTTTTCTACATTAATATTATAAATATATATTTATTATGTTATTAATCACAAGTCCATATCACATAATTCTTGGCTTCACCTACAATACACTAGACACAACACATATGTATGTGTCTTGTGTGTCTACGTTCTTCAAGTGTGATCACAAGATGGACTCAATTATTTGTTCATTCACACACACATGTGTGTACGTGTTTGTGTGTGAGGAATCTTAATCCTAGTATTCATATGGTAAGAAAATTCAAATCTTGATTTATCATCACCATCGAAAAAACTATATTATAAATTTTCGATTTTGAAAGAATAATTCTAGTTAATAAAAAAGTAAATATGATTTTTTTTTTCTGAAAGAACATGCATAATATTCAGAAAGGGCCTTTTCTTTTCTAATTTAATTAATATTAAATCGTAGTAATTTATAATATTTAAACACGTCAGCTTTAATTAGCGTTGGTTTTAGCTTGAAATACACGAAATAACAATCGGAGAAGAAGATCCAAAACAAGAAACATGTATATATATATATATACCAGTCGGATTCATTTCATAAATAAAAAATAAAAAATAAAATACCCCATTATTAATGAATTAATTAATCATTTATTATTGAAAAATGTACAGTAAAATCAGACCAGTAGAAAAAATCAAAATTTTCTTTTCTAAAAAAATCAACTTAATTCATTTATATTCAGATCAAGTTAATGCATGCAGCATATTCAATAAAAAAATTAAATAAATAAAGAGAAAGAAAGGGGTGGGGGGGTGGGGTGGGGTGGGGTGGGTTAAGAAGACCTACCAGGGAGTTGCCATGGCTCACAAGTATGCAGATCAATTTCAACCAAAGTACCTCTAACAACTTGCTCATTTGCAATCTTTTTAAACAAATAATGGCAGACTAACTCTTCATCACTTGGATAAAACCTAAATCCAGGTGGCAGTGTGTGCCCAATGTCTCTCAGACCCATTTTCTCTCCGATCTATATCTATCTATATATATCTATATCTCTATGTGAGAGTATATATATACACACAACAACAAGTGGTTTATGTGGGAAGATATATCAATCCTGCATTTCTTGAAAAAAAGTAGGTTTTTGAGGAAAAAAGATTGAGCTTTTGTAGCAGCGGTGGAGGGAATATTGGGCTGGCAAAGTCATGCGTTTATATATAGACATAGATATAGATATAGAGATAGAGATAGAGATATAGGGATGGATGAGTGAGGACAAATATGTAATATCTCTACATTATTGTGGGAGGGTGATGCTTATTTGAGTTAGTTAATGCTACATACATATATTTGTTTTGTTTATGTGGGAACTTAATTTCAAGAAAATCCAATCTCACAAGAAATCTGTTTGTGGGCATCATCTTTCAATGCTTAACATAATAAACTAGCTAGGCTACTCTTATTATTTCATTTATTCATCATTTCACTTTTTTATTCTAATTATTAACTATTTAGATTTACATAATTTGCATCATGGATTAGAATTTTAAACTGGAACGTAATGAATTATGTAATTAATTAGCTAATATATAGATACTACTATAACCGTAATAATCGATTAGGCTATGTTTAAAATTATATTAAGGTGAAAAATAGTAGTGATAGATATTTTAGAAAAAAAAATGATATTATGAAATAAAAAGTGGAGTTTATAATTAAAACTGTTACATACAAAGTTACTTTATTTAAAATATTAAAAAAAAACTTAATTTCTCTAAAATGTCTCATAGCTATTAAATTCTCATTAAAATGATTATTTTTATTTAGAATGTCCAATTTTTCTAATTTGATGATGAAGTGACTGAATCGGTGTTTTTACAAAGGTATTAGACGAAATCAGAGCAATACTGAAAGATTTAGAATGAAAATAATCCTAACTATTTTATGAATTTTTCAAATAAAGTAAAAAGATACAAAGAAGGTTTATGTTGTAAATTCAGTAAAATATGTATTCATTTCAGTACAGTGTGAATCTAAAAACGTTACATTAATTTAAACAATTATGCTTGTATTGTTGGTATTAAAATTCCATACAAAACGTATTAATTGTTATCCAATCAAAAAAGAACACTTCAAAGTGAATTTCACACCACATGCAAATAATGTTGTGTTTTCATTTAATTTGCACTTATTTAATTTTGTTTATAAAACCTTTAATTAATTATTTGTTTGTTTTATAATTCTGCCCCAATTGTAAAAATTAAAAATTTCACAACATTGTTTGTTAATTTAAGAGATTATTGGTTACGGTGGATTTCAAATTTAACCTCCTTACTGAATACAGCTTATAACTATATTAATGCATGCACATGCATATTTAGTATGTTTTATTCTTTTATTTTTAAAATCCATAATTAAACACATACTTTTTGACTGTCAAATGATCATTACTACTTAATTTTTCTTGATAAAATAATCTCTCACATTCACAACCATCTGCTTTTATTCCATCCTTATTCCTTAGTTAATTCAAATATATTTTTATTTCATCCTCTAATGTTCAAATGTCCATTGAAATTCAAATTTCTACAATTCATAATCTTTTGAACTTGACAATTAACATGATAAAAAGAGAAATAGTTGTTGAAGTGGTTATACTTTATACACATCCTTAATTGGAATCAAACCAAATAAGGCATCTTGGTTAGTAAATAATCCAAATTAATATGTATATTGAATAAAATTAATACAGGAGTAAATAAAAAACTAATCTTGTGTATGATCGTCTTAGTTTCACTTTTCTTGATTAAGTATCATTTTCATTAAAGAAATTATCGCTTCCCCAACAAGGAGTTTTATCAATTCAAAGCCCAAAAGTATATATACGAATTATTCATGAAATATTTCAATTGAACGATTATCTCTTCTTATTAATCAGATGTCAATTCTTATTAAAAACACTATCCCTTGTACATATCATGGAACCCATTACGTGAAACGATGTCACACCCGTTTTTGCCATTAATAAAATATATTTTACAAATATAATAAGAGAAATTGCCACGTGTACAAAAATACCAAATTTGCTTGACATAACACAAACCCACGGGGTAGTTGCGTGAATGAGTACAAACAGAAGACGACAAATTAGAGAAACATAATTTCATTCCTTAATTAATCTGATTATCCAATGTATATGGTCTTAATTTAAATATTCATTCTATAGTCTTATAGTTTTAGTATGCAGGTAGGAAATGGTAATCATAATTAAACAGGGACAACCTACGGTTCTACATACGTCGACGGACACCTAATTCTCATATTAAGATTAATCAACATTAATTTAATTAACTTATACTCCCTCCGTCCCAAACTCGTTGTCCTACTTTCCGTTTTTGTCCATCACAAACTAATTGTCTTATTCCAAAAAAAGGAATTTTTTTATCCCTAAAATACCCCTTGATATGTTAAATTTTCAAAATATCCAACCCACTTAAAATACTAAATCATTAATTAACCCATCTAATAATACACTTAATTAAACCCACTAACACACACTAAACTGATCATTCACACGCACACACAAAACATGTGAGACACAAACCCTAATCATTAATCACTCCCTCACTCTCCCTCATCAGTCATTCTTCTCCCTCTCTTCTCTCTTGGGTTCTTGAGCAAGAACCCTGATATCTAATTCCGCCGCTCTTTGTCGTTTGAGCATGGTAGTTTTCTCGCTCAGCGAACCTTCCCCGACAGATTCAGACCAATCCTCAGTGGTCCATGAGTCGTCGGGGTGGAACCCTCAGCCGACGTCGTGTTTCCGGCATCGATATTTTCTAATTTCTCCGAGTCAAATGCCGACGTCATCGATCCGGTGTTGATGGTTCCCGATTCGATCGATGTAGAGGTCGATCGGCTAGATCCAGTGTTGTGGGTGGCCGATACGTTCATTCTGACGTTGGCGGGCTGGATCCAGTGATATTTATGCCCGATACATGCGATTCTGTTGTCGGCAGCTTGGATCCAGTGTTGATGGTTCCCATTGCCGGTGATTCCGATGAGAATACAGTTGTCCCTTACTCTCTCTCTGTAGATCTCGATCAGGTTTCGCCTGAAATAGTGGATCCACCGGTCTCCGTCCCTTGTAAAATGACCGACGACTTCCGCGACTTCATGTGGGAGTGGATCTGCCTCTGTTTCCTTGCTTGTCGGTAGACGCTACTCTCCTTGTTTTTACTTTGGGTGATCTTATTTTCTCTTCCCTGTCCCTTGGGTTTTTTTTATGTGAAATAGAGGCCCTGTGAGGTCAGTTTTTGCGATGGGTGCTTGATTGGTATTCTGTTGAACTTGATTGGTGACCCTGTGCCATCTTATGATGTTTTTATGTGAAGTGCTGGCCTTGTGTGGTCTTATGATGTTTTGTGTTGGTGTCCCTGCGATTGGGGCTCGATGTTTTTATGTGAAGTGGTGGCCCTGTGTGGTCTATTGAGCTTGATTGGTGTCCCTTTTGTGGCTTGTTCTGTTATAGCCCTGTGAGACAGTGGTGCATATATGTGGCTGTGCATAATTGTATCTGTTGAGCTTGATTAATAATCCTATGACGATTTTATTCCGAGGGCTTGTGAAACTGTTGCCTTATTGTTGATATACTGAAAACATTTCTTGATGAATATCTAAGTCACCAACAAGGTTTTTAAACCTGTTTAAGAGATTTAGACACTTGCCTATAATGAAATTAGGTAAAGCACCATGTATAAGTCACCAACAGTTTTGTAAATCTGTTTTGGAGACTTTGAATATGTGTGCTGAACTTAGAGTCACCACAAGGATTATAGACCTTGTTAGGAGACTCAATTACCCGGTGATGATAATGTTCTGAGGGTAATACAATAATCAGAATATTCATTATGCATCAAGTATGTTTACAACTTAAACAACTTCAAAACAACAAAAGATATCCTAATATCTATTGTTTAAGCTGTAAACATCAAAAAGCCTTACCCAAAATCAATATCCCAGGCTGTTCATGAGGTCTGAGATGTCATAAATTGGTTTATGGACATCGCCTTCTTGCATTAACCTGTTTATGCATCCTCTCACCAATTCTTCATCAATCTCCAAGGACATAGGTAGTGCACCCTGTCTGATTAATCTTCCTTTTTCAATGTGGGGCACTTTGTAGTTAATACCTCCATCCACTTTCATAATCTCAATGAGGCAAGCTTGCAAACTAAGAAACACATTGTTTAAAGTAATAGCTGTCATGTCTTCATAAGCATTCTTAACATTTTCACCAAATCTTCATCATTCCTGCTTTCTGTTTTAAACTGTAATTACTAAATGTCTCTGAAAAAACCCAAGTCATTAATATTAGTGTTTGGTGAGAGTGGGGGTTGGCATACAAGTCTGATATTAAACCCATCTGACCTTGCAGTCCTTTCAAAATCAAGGTCACTATCTTTAATGTGAGGCCTTGCATTATCCTGTTGTATCCATATGTCCTTCCTCAAACATGAAGGCCATTTGGATTTGATTGCTGGTATAATCTGTCAGGTACACCAAATTTTGCATGTTAGTGTTGTCCTTTTGATCATACAAAGGTAAGGTGACTAAATACATGCAAACTATAGGATGATGACCTTATCAATAAGGTCTGACTATTACCTGATTCACTATGCAATCTTTGATACCTTCTTTGTTGACTATGTCAATAGGCTATGTTTCCATAGTTCCTCTTAGTTTCTCCTTACCGGTTCTACTGTTGTGAATAGGAAAGTTCCAATTTTCCTATCAAATAGGACATGTCATTCGCTATCAAACAATAGCCTTGACACCGCACACATAAACATGATTTTTTGGATGAAATTTTTAGACTTACATGTTCTATGTGGTTATACCTCACCAGGAACCATGTAATACCTATCAGAAACTCTAGTAAGAAAGTACCATTTCTCATCTATGTGTACTACATTATGCATTTTCTTGAACTTAAGCTTTTCTGCATATCTGTCATAGTAGATGGCATCCAAACAGTAATTTAGGCTTTGAAGCTTGTTCTTCGAAGTTTGCTCAGGCTTGATTGCGTTTGTGTGTGCCCTAAGAAAACCTCCTTTAACCCATCTGCCCACTGTTGATTTGCTCACACCTATAACTGTTAATAGATCTCTGATTGTTGATCTACTTTGAAATGAAATACTCTTCACTTTATCAACATCAAGTGTACTCTTTTGGAAATTGATACACCTGCATTCTTGGAGACAAGGTGTATTGGTTTTCCTTTCTCCATTTGTTGCTTTACAATGGCCCAAATACGACCTACAGTCCTTGTACATACATTGAATACAACTACTGCTTCCTTTGCTTTTCCATGATCAATCTTCACATCTTTAGTGTGCCTAATCAAAAAATACCCTATTAAGTTTTTTTCTGTGAAAATGTAAGAACCTGTGGTGGTTGCCAGTAATGCATTTCTATTAATGAAAATTAATACACTGATGCTTGTTTTATCCTTGATAAAACGGATGTGGGGGAAACTAAAAGGAGGTTGGTAGTTGGAGGGAAAATTTCTGGCAGGGCTGACCAAAACTTTTGGAGGGAATTATTTTGATGTGCCAGATCTTTTGGAGGGATTTGTAAGATTGTGGCAGGATTTTTGGAGGGAACCACCAATGAAGATGCATGCATAAATCTGAGGTGTAATCTGTATTTTTGTAAAACTATTCATCAAACTCAAGTTTGTAATAGTCTAGGTATTGTGTAATAGTGTAGGCATTTAAATTTATTATTGTAAGCTTGATCATTTAAAATTTCGTATTTGTAATTTTGGAGAATGATATGTATGCATCAACAGTTCATATTTTTAGTAGGATAAAAATTTCTCTATTTTTTCTGTATTTTTTTTGGCAATTTTTTGGATTAGCACTAATGATGTAGTTAATCCAAAAACTCTCCAAATGATTTGGACAATTTTACCCTCACATAATAGAGTTGAAAAGTTAAAAAAGCTAATTTTTTTTAAACTCCGTATCTACAGTAGGTAGGACAACGACTTCGGAATGGAGGGAGTATTTATTTATTTCATTTTAATGCTATTAATATATTTTCATGTGAGCTAGGGAGATAATGTCATTGGTTGGTCAAATGTATTGTCTCAAATCGGACACATACCCTAGATTTAATAATTGAATTCATGTGATGTAAAATATTAATAATGCAATCGAGAATTTTATTTTTATTTTTAATTCGTTTAATCTAATTACAATTAACGCCAAAACTGTGGGCCTTAGAATGTTTCCGATATGGAATCTCCCATGATGGTGAAAATTGAATCGCGCATTTTCACGAATACTTTTTTTTTAATTATAAAAAAAATCATATAATTTGTTCTGTATTTAAAAAATTCAAATTCATTATTGAAAATTTTATTATTTGAAGGGAATATTCTATCATTGATTGATGGGCCGCTAGTTTTAAACGCGATGTTGAAAAATAAAAATATGTAATAAAATAATGATAATGATAAATAGTAGTACCGATTTTTTTTATTAATAAACGTAATTATACAAAAGATCATGTAATGTGTATTTCATGAAATTGATGTCTAAATGTAATTGAATTAAAAATTATTATTTTAAAGTTTTAATTATTATAGTTTATAATTTTGAAGTTCATTTCGAAGAATAAATGCTCTATAGTTTCTAATTTGATTTCAAAGTATATATATATATATATATATATATATATATATATATATATATATATATATTGTAATTTGTCTTAAAAAATGTCACTCACTTATGAAAAAAATTAAAATATTACTGATAGAACCTTTCATCCGTTTCCATTTATTTGTTTCACAACATCATTCGAATTTCTAAAGAAATATTATAAAATATTTATCCAATAATCTCAAAAAATATTTTAATTTTAAAATTATCATTCCATTTTCCAACATCATTCACTTAATTAACATACTTTACAATTTATTTATTTATTACAATAACCTTAAATTAATTGTGAAGTCAAACTAATACAATTAAATTAAGAATTCATTCATTAATATACGGAAATGATTTCTAACAAAATTAAACTGTACTGTATGGATATAACTAACGTTGTTATAAAAGATTACCTATCGAAAGTATTTATTCTGCCAGAATAAATTTGTCCAATTAAAGTAAAAAAAGAGAGGATTTTAATTAATCTCAACCATTTACATATATATATTGTTTCTTCACTTCTTTGGTGAGATATTGGAGATTCGATCGGTAGATTGAGTTTGACTAAAAAGCTTGTTTAAGAAAATGATCAAATTCAAACATTACCGTTGGTCGTTAGTTCACGAATTGGTCAGCTGTAGAAAATTAATTAATTCAAGAATAAATATTTAGTATAACACTATTATATATTTATTTTTAAATTTATTTATTTATTCGTATTCGGCATTAGCTAGAATAGGGTTTTGACTTAAAAAGCTTGTTTAAAAAAATGGATTATATTCAAACTCTGCCGTTATTCGTTAGTTCATGAATTGGTCTACTGTAGAAATAAACATTCAAGAATAAAATTATTTTATTTTATGTATGTAATGTAATAATGGATTTAAAACTTTTTTAGACATATAATTTGTTGACAAATTCTCTTGTGAGACATTATATATATGAGACGGTTTGTGAGACTTGTTAAAGTATGCCTATTATATAAATAAAGTATGCTTAAGGATTGTTAAAATATATTTTCTAAAATATAATAAATGATGAATTAAAGTATAATTTTAGGGTGTTATAATATGATCAATTATTAACATACTTTAACTATAAATAATCATATTTTACCTATATATATAATAAGCATACTTTAGTAATGGATCAACCCGTCTCACAACCGTCTCATAAAAAACACGTCTCCCAAGAGATTTTCACTAATTTGTTTAGTGAAAAGGCTATTAAATTTTACTCATGATAAATAATTATAAATGCATAAAATATTAAATTTCTAACTTAACGTATATGTAATTAATTTATTAAAACTCCTGCATGCAATACATAAATAATGGAGTAATAGTCAATATTGTCAACAAAATCAATAACTTTTACATTCAAGTCTCAAAAAATGATAATGAACTACTCAATCTCATTTATACTCAAAATTTAATCTTCGAATAATAAAATCTCTTATGAACAGTATGTATGTGAGATCATGTAGTAAAATATGATTGTTAACATAGATAAAGTGCGTTTATTGAAAGTAAAAGTATGTTTGGTAGAGTGATAAATGTTGCATTAAAATATGAGTATGGAATGTTATAATATATGAGTGACTACAAACATTCATTAATTATTAATAAGTATATTTTAACTATATAATAATCAGAACCGACTTATTTATATTCGTATCATAAGAAAGTACCAAGAAAATATTATTTTTATCTCATTCAAAATTCATATGATATTAAAATTTATTATTAGTAAAAAGTTCAAAAAATTATTTTAATGTAAAAAATGAAATACATTAAAAGTGCAAACACTAAAAAAAAAAGTTATCAACGGATTGTTAATAAAAATTACATTTCTCTTTTATCAACGGAGTACTATAATGAATTTATAATGTTTTTATCAACGGAATAACAGTATATAAATTGCTTATAAAACTATTAACAATGAATTATTAACAGAAATATATATCATTGTAGTTATTCCATTGCAAAATCAATAATCATAAAATTAATACTTTTATCCATCGAATATTTAAAAAGGTTTTTCAGTGAATATGACAAGTCATAAAATCTAGCCTGTCCTAACAAGCTGTTTCGTGCTAAACGGCAAAGATTCGATTGAACAACCAAAATTAATTAACACATCATTTTATTTTATTTTTTATGGTTTTTTTTTTTCATCTCTGCAATATCTGAATTACCTTCACCTTTTTCATGAGAGTATATTTTTGGCAGGGCTGGGTCCTACCACAAGTAGAGCCGTCAAAATGGGCTGAGCTCGTCGGGCCAAACCGCACCCGCCTATATAATTAGTGGGTTGGGCCAAGTATTTCTAGCCCGCAACCCGCTTAGGCCCGCCCGCCTAAGCCCGCAAAATGCGCGAGTTGAGGTGGGTTTGGCCCGCCCCGCCCAAGCCCGCCACATGTCAAACTCGAGATAAATGCGTAAAGTTTATCTTTCTTGTATTATGCTTTACAAAAGTTTACTGCTTTAAACATGTTTTTTAATTCTTGATTTAGATTGAAAATTTGAAAAAAAAATGTTGATTATGTTTAGGTAATTATTTTGTTTGGGGGTAATTAATAGTATTTGTATTAGTATTTATATTCTTGCAGATTAAAAGAAAAAAATTATGGAGTTTGTCGATTTGAATTAAAGTAATACTAATATATAGTATGATATTAGAAATACAAACTCAAGTGGTAAATATAAGTTGAGGGAATTTTCAAATGTTTGAATTTTTTTTTGTGAAGAGAGTGGTTGGTAAGAATGCAGATTCTATAGGCATCATGTTTATGTTGATATTATAGTAATTTGTACCATTATTTTGGTATTTCATTTTAATAATATAATCCCTAATTAAAAAGAAAAAAAATTCGCGGGTTGGCCCGCTATAGCCCGCGATCCGCCTTTGAATGGGTTGGGCCGAACATTTCTAGCCCGCAACCCGCCTAGGCCCGCCCACTTAAGCCCGCCAAATGCGCGGGTTGAGGCGGGTTTTGGCCCGCCCCGCCCCACTGACCCGTTTTGACAGCTCTAACCACGAGAAAATTTTCTTTACTTGTTTATTTTGTAGCTTGACGCTTGACCTTGTCTTGTATATATTCGACTATCACACGATGTGATTTTACAGAATTACTTTTTAAAATAAAATATTAATCTTCTAAATAATAAATAGAGTATTATTCATTTAGATAAGAATAGAGTATTTTATAAGATTTTACGACATTTCAAAATTTAGAGTTTAATTAAAGTGCACCAGGTGCATTGATGCACCTAAATAATCATAATCGTTACATTAATATATAATTCAATCTCCACTTTTAAAAAAAAAATAATAATTAATTTTTTAAAAAATAAAAAAACTACCCACTATTTATTTTAACCTATAAAATTGAGGATGCACCTCATAATTACTCCAAAATTTGAGATGCTTATAGGATCAGAAGACGTGACTACAAACCATGGTGGTGGGATCAAATCCCTCCTCACCCAATAAAAAAGTTAAAATAATTAAATACTCACATTTATATTTTATTTACAGTAATATCACTCACATTTGATATATTTTATATTTTTTTAAAAAAATTCTAAAATATATTTTTAGTCATATTTAATATACTTTATATTTTTATTTTTAAAGAAAACTTCTAAAATAATATTTTTTTAATTTACGCGAAAAAAAAAAGACAAAAGGTTTTTTGGGACGTAATTTTTATAAGGACAATAAGATCGAGAGATCAAACCGAAAGTTAGTTTTGTCCTTTTCCCGTTAATGTCAATAATTAGCTGACCTCACCTGGCAAACACGAAAGAAATATAAGAATGCTTACTCTTATATACTCCATTAATTATCATATATACTATTCATTTTCTCACATCATGGTTAAATTCGTTTTAATTAATTAATTTTAATCGCGTCACACGCTTAATAAGTGCTTATATAAGATGTATTAAAACACGATTGTTACATACAATCAACTACCCCCTCCGTCTCGTCTCAATGTTTACGTTTGTTTTTTTGTACGTTAATTAAGGAGTATAGAATTTTAATAGATAATTGGTAGAAATATATAATACTTAATATAAAGTGGATAGGTGTATTAGTGTTGGATGTGGGAACCATGGTGATATACTCCCTCCGTCTTACTATCTATTAAAATACTATAACGTGCAAAAAGTAAACATAAACATTGAAACGAGACGGAGAGAGTATCAAGTATGTATTTCTATTGATAGTTAAAATATAATTTTATAAAGTATAACAATTGAAGCATCAAAATATTTCCCCCCGGCAAATAATATTGCTTTTACTGTTTGTTGCACAGAGATTAAAGAAAATTGTATTTTAATGTGTAGTGGATCGAGTGAGAAATGTAATATTTTAATGTATAATGAGTATATATATTAGTGTTGTCTGAACCCTTTTTTTTAATTCAAAACTTAAGATTTTTATTGAACGGACAGGAGGATTGCCTCAAAAAAGATACAACTACATCAATAAAGATTACATCCTCATACAATTTATAGTCCTAATAACCTATTCTCCAAACTTTCTCAAATACATCACCAAATATCTACCTCTAACTTCATGTCTGACACTATGTACATATATAAATTGTTTTGTGTGGGTTCCATCTATAAAAAAAAAATGTAATTTAATGTACGTGCAATATCGTGGGATGCTGCCCTAAAATGTAATAATATTTACGGACGAAGTGAATATATTTTAAGATGCTATATATAATTCACTACAAAGATTTATACTATTGCTATTAATTAACATATAATTACATAAATAATAATCCGTATAATATACCATCTCACACATACCCATATAACAAAATTACAAAAGAGTGAATGCCCTTCTTTAGTTTGTGCAAATGTGAATGTAATTAATTCATTTAGAAAATGCCTAAAGAAGAATGGCATCTTCAAATTCAAGGAAGCAGTAAGAAATGATTAATTTCAATAAAAAATGAGTCGATTATCCATTTTCTTCCACGATAAAATAATTTTATACATGATATATATAATTGAAAATATATACTCCTACTATAGAATCCCTGGAATACTAACTAAGCAAAAATGTTACTTGGTAAATCAGACAGTAAAAATGTTACTTGCAAAAATCCCCTGGAATACTAACTAAGCAAAAATATTACTCAATAATCATGATTGGACTAATTTTATTTTTTGAAGCAATCAGTCAATAAATCAATTTCATTGGTAATGAAAGGCCTTAATCAGGCTTTTATTTAATTATAATAATCACTCCTTTAATTTGCATATGATTTGAGAGGCTGGTACACGTCATATATTCCCTGAATATCCATTTATGTCTATTATTTATTATATTGGCTATTCTTAAGCATATTATTTAGTAAATAAATTCGCATAAATACATTTAATTCGTACGTGACATTTTGAAGTCTCTTTTTGTTTCAGAATCTTATGTTTAATTTATTTAAATTTCCCATCCGCTTGAGATTTAACGTTAGATTTTATTATTTATTTATATTTAGGGATAACAATGCCGTGGGTTTGAGACAGGTTCGACGTGTTCTATATATATGTAAAATAAATTTAACAACGGACCCAACATTAAATTTTTTATTCAGTTTAGTACAATTGAAAATTATCACTCTAAATCAACGAATAAACCATTAATATAGAATATGGACACATATATATTTTCCTTATATCGGTATATTCAAGGGTCTACTTGCGATGCAACTGTTTGCCTATTTTTATAGCACTCACGAGCAAGAATACTCGATCGTTGTAGTAGTATATCCCAAGAAAAATTATCAATCCAATAAGGAGTTATGTTCGGACTAACAAAATACGTGAGCTCTTGTTCATGTTGTTTTTGTAAAGATGATCCGGGTTTTGAGATTGATTAACACTAAAACAATTAGCAAGTAAATAAGATAGCAAATAAGATAAATGACAAGTAAAGAAAATGGGTGCTAAAGTTCAAGTATGGAAAAACATGGGATTAGAAACATCCAAGCACACTCGATTCATATTATCATGCAAACGGAATTCAACTCGATTGATGTAGACTAAGGGTGATCACGATTGTATCCTAAGCTCCCTTTCGGGTTACAAAGGTTGTTGATCCATTTTAGACTCCCAAAAGCACTTAAGATCAAAGCCCAACATTAACCCCTTCCATCTAGGTACTAGTTAGATTAAACTCTCCCTTTTTGTGTACTAAGGCCAACGAATGGATTGGTTCCCCTCATTGAATTCAAATATCCTTTCGGTCAAACCCAAACTCAATGTCTATTCATGCCTTCCTAATACTATAGAGGATCGTTTTCGTCTCACTCCAAGCAATACATACATGAACATCATGATAGCATTTAATTATCACAAATAATCCATTGATCAACAATCCATTAAACCAATAAATATTCATGAATAACAAACCATGCCATCACAACATCAAGACAATTAAACTCCATGAATAGAAATCAACATCAATTAAATCAAAAACCAATTTAATCCACATGATAATATAAATCTAATATGTTCTTCATATTTCTAATCCCACTAGAGGGATTAGCCTATCATAGTAAAAGTAACAAAACAATTAAATGATTCATTACAATTACCCATAGTCTAAGATCTAAAGAAATACAAAATGAATGGATTATTCCCTATCAATTTCTTGAAGAGAATCTTCTATTCTTCTTGATCTCCACCTCTAGCTCTTGATTTTGAAGTCTTTAGCACCAAAAATGGAAGATATGATGGGTGGATGAAGATGGATGAAGATGGATGAAGATGATGGTGGAAAATGGAAGAAATGGTGTGTGATGTGTGTGTAGATGATGGATATTTCGGATCTCCTTTTTCAAAGTGTTGAAATGGGGTCTATTTATACCCCATGTGGGCCTTCTAGAAGATTCCAGCAATTTCCTGCGTTTTTGCACCAACACGGCTCGAGCTCCGCCGCACGACCCGTGTTCTAACACAGCGCACGCCTCGTGCGCAGCACACGGCCATAGGGGTGGCCGTGTTGTGTTTTTTGACGTTCGCGCACGGCTTTCTCGACAGGCCCGTGCGCGGTGCACGGGCCGTGTTTCTGAACTCGGCACGGGGCGTGTTCTGCACTCGGCCACAGGCGTGGCCGAGTTGGCGTTTCGGGTGTTACCGCACAGCCATTATGACAGGGCCGTGCGCTGTACACGGCCCGCGCGGTGCTGCCTTGTTTCCTCTTTCACCGTTTTGACTCGTTCTCCCTCGTTTCAACTCCGAATTGAGATCCGCTTTTTCCTACATCTTCCTTATCAAGTTTAGCATCAAATAAAAAGTGAAAATCTTAAGTTTAAGCTCATTCACACACATTTCAATAAAAATACAAAACACAACCAAATAACATATAAACTACGGATAAAATAATACGAAAACACATATAAAAAGACACTAAAATCTAGGTGAAAATAGCTCTAATCAGCAACTATGGTTCAAATCGAGCTCAAGCTTAACATGTACATCTCATTTGCTAAAATTCTTGTTTATTGTAAAAAATATTTAATATACTTATTACTATTTTCTTTTTAAAAAATTTACAAAAACATGAAATCAGCTTAGAATTAAGACGAAGATATTAATTAGCTCGATGAAATGGTGATTGAAAAAACCAGTGTGGTCAATTCAAGAAATCTCAATAATTGGGATGGGCATCATGTATTCTTTCTTGATGTACGTATTTGCGTATGTATACGTAGAGAAATGAAGTTAGGTATACACACACTAATGTGGGTATGTGTGTGTATAGTGAGATGTTGGTGAAAGAGTGACGGCTCATCTTTGGATTAGAGCCAATAATTGTTAATCTATTCTAAGATTATTCACCTCCATAAGTTATGGCATTTGTAGGCACAATTAGCGGGACCCCCTATCACATGTCTCCCTCACAATATAATACATCATATTCTTTTTTAATTTTTTTTACCTAATTATAATTAATTATCATTTATGCCCTAATTTTATGTCTAATTTATTGTGTATGGCATCATGCAATATCTTTGGTATATGGATCAATAGATTTTGGTTCATGCATGATTGGATTGGATCAACTCATATACAACAATTAATATTATACTACTACTACTTTATTTATTTATCCTAGGTTTCAATAGCTTCATACGTTTCTTTATTTTCTTCACTAATTAAAATTGTTTTGTTATAAATTAATTTTTTATTATTATTTTTAGAATTTATTTACTTCTCTAGATTTTCCCATTTTTCAAAACTTTTTTTAAAATCCAAGCTCAAACAATATTGTCCAAATTCCTATTCCACAATTGTATTTCGATTCATATTTTATTTATCTTTTATTAAAATAATATACTCTAATAAATGATTATTAAATTCTAACACACTTGTAGATAATTCAGACAATACATAACACAAATTTAATAAATGAAATAATTGATGGATTAGGGGAATGAAATAGGTTATTCTATTTGTAGGCTAACGCTGAAAATTTAAAGATTATATCGAGTTGAAATGACTTAAAATGTAGTATTATACTATTTAAATAGACTATTACTTGTGTAAAATAGAGATGAAGTAATAATATTTTAATAAAAAAAATATTCGGATTAATAAAAAATAATAATTGTTCAGTAAATTATTTTATGAATAATTTGTTGTATAAATTAAAAAGTAATAATATTTTTTAAAAATAATAATGTCTTTCATAGAGAATGATAATAATTTAAAAAAAATGTAAAATCAATCTCATGAGAGGGTATTTCGATAGAGCTGCTCATTAATTTAAATAATCATAATAAAATTCATTATAACTAAACTGAGATTAAACCTAGATATGGTAATTAATATAGAATTAACAACTAAGTTTAAATCATGCGAGGAAAGAAGTCGGATTCGCATCTAACTTAAGTTAAAAAGTTGCTTATAAATATATGAATAAAATAATCTTAGACATACTATAAACTAGGTCATTAAACTTGTTAACAGACAAAAAATAAATTCCTTGTAATTGAAACAGTGTAATGTCACGAGTTGTCAAATCTAAATAATTTGTTAACTTGTATCATCAGAATCTTTCACTAATCTAATTGATATTTCTCTATCCAATAAACTAAATTTACTTAAAATTGTTCCAATCAGTTAGGTGCTGTCGAATCCGTCGAACGACGATGCTGCATGCTCAGCTGATTACAAGCTGAATTATTCCCAACACGGTAGGAGACATCGTGAGAATTTGAATTTCCTATTCTATATTTCATGTTCCATCGATATTTCATGATAGGAAAAATTATAAATTATAAAATAACAATTATTAAATCCTTATAGCTCCACAAAATTCTCTAGAATTATTGCAATCTAACTCCCATGAAGATTAAATCTTGAAAACCATCGAATAATCGATTGATTATTTTGTTCTCAGTCAATATTAAAATTTAAATCTTAACCTTCAGGAGTTGGTCTAACAGTTAAGGCTTAAGGTATTTTAAGGTGAAAAAATTCTCTAAGATTCCAGATTTGAAACTGCAGGTGCGATTAATAATTGTGCGGGTCAGTACATATAGAACACAAAACTATGGTATGAAATGGGGTCTCAGCTAGCAATTGGACGGTGAGTTCTAGCCTTTCCGACCATACAGAGCTCAAAACTTTGACTTTAAATGAGATCTCTACTTGTAAGCGGTGACTTTTGGCCTCCCCAAATTATTTGGTCTATGATTAGATAAAATAAAATTTAAATCTTATACTCCTTCGATACAACATTATCTTATAAAAGAAATGGTACAAGATAACGGGGGATGACGGAGTAACTAATTAATTAATGTTCCACTACTTGAGTGTGTCCGTCACGATTTACGTGAGTACTATTACAGCATAAAGAAACTTTTAATTTCTATTCATAGATTATTCCAATATGTAAACATTAGAGCCCACAACTAGCATTTCATATATCAATTGCACTCCATTATTCATTTATACTTTTAAAAATATTTATATATATATATATATATATATATATATATATATATATATATATATATATATATATATATATATATATATATATATTCAATAGTGTAAAGTATTTATCCATATTTTACTATCTGCATAGGTTTTTGTAGAATCGATTTCATAAGAATATGTGAGAACAGAGATCATTTTATGCTTGAGAGGTGTAACCCTTTATGTATGAAAAATATCAACTTAATTACAACTTCAAACTCAATAATTTTTACTACTTCAAACTTCAAGCATAAAATATCATGTTCAAACTCAATAACTTCAAACAGAGATCATTTTTACTACCTTAGCTAGCTAGATATAAGACTATTCAACTTAATTACAACTTCAAACTCAATAATTTTAATAAATTTTTATTTTATTTTATCTTTTACAATTAGAGTTGAGTCAAGAATTAAATGAATTATTCTAAATCGAACTGACAACATTTTAAATGAGACTAATTAAGTGCTAAAGAAATATACGTAGTTGCGTAAAATAGAAAGAAACAAAAAATTAACTCACAATATTATAGTACCACAATATTATAAAAATAACATATAAAGTTAACAAACCTATACTCATGATAAAATTATTTTAAATATTTTTATTTTTTCATTATATATTAAAAAATAACTTATAGGAGTATTAAAATTCGTA
Organism: Pogostemon cablin; assembly: GCA_023678885.1. Taxonomy (NCBI): domain Eukaryota; kingdom Viridiplantae; phylum Streptophyta; class Magnoliopsida; order Lamiales; family Lamiaceae; genus Pogostemon; species Pogostemon cablin. The sequence goes on from CM043011.1 coordinate 1,700,364, forward strand.
TGTATTATCAAAACCGGAGAATTAATTATACTTCATTAAACCACAAATATTTAAGGTACAACGTACCGTTGGCAGCATATTTTATCCATATATATACATCAATTTTCCAAAATTTCAAACACTCATCCAATCTACTTTTAGGATATAAATAAATATTTTTTATTTTTCCTAAATAATAAACAGAGCTTATTTACTCTTAATTTACATTAATAATTCTCCCTATCTCTATCTCGGGGTTGTCATCGATTTAGACTAGAAAAAATAGGACCTATGAATATATGACTTGCATTGACAGTTAAAATTTATAGATTGTTTAAATGAAAAGCTACTCAAATCGCAAGAAAAATGTGTCACATATCTATTATGACTACCATATTTTCATCTTATTGGACCATTGGTCCCCTAATAATATTATTAATTTTGAGCTTTTTTATTTTATTTTTTAAAATCAATTAAAGTCTAGAAGATATAAATCTATTTATTTAAATAAAAGAAATCATAAAATTATTTAAAATAATCAAATCATAATTTTCTACATTTTCTACATAGTTAAAATTACTCTCAATTTCAGGTAAATTTTCATATGGAGTATAAACTTTAGTTTCAATAAAATATTAATGCTGAAAATTCTTGAAATTGAGAGTTGCCTAGTCATCAATATAATTTAAGGGTCCCATAAATATTCCAGTTTCTTTTTCGTTTGAATAATTTAGTTAATAAATAATAATAAATAAATAAAAAAGAGGTCTTGTCATAAAATATTTTACTAGTTAGTTCGTTATCCCTAGATTTGCTGTAAGAAGTTGACAAGCTAGCTTGCTTGAGTATCGATCATCTTAATTTGTTATCTGTCAGTGTTTTCTTTTCCTTTTAATCTATTAAATTAAATTAAATTAAACAGAATTAGTTAATTTAGTTACTTTTTATCTAGATAATTATCAGTTAGCTTGTGATACAAGGATCAACAAAAGTTGGAGATAAACTTTACGTACGCATCACAACTTTTTTCCGAAGAAAAATGTGGAAAGTTTAATTTCCTTTTTATGTTACTTTATTTTACATCATTTAATTTATGCCACCATTTTTATTTTTTACTTTTTACTTTTTGAAACCATTGAGTTTTGCTTGTTAGGGTCGACTTGTGGGACCTTAGATAGTTAATTACTCTAATTAATGTGAAATTAATTTTGATCATATCTCACATGACATTTCTCATTAAATATTTTATAAATTATGTGTGCAACAATTATCTTAGATCCATTTTAAATCATTTAATTATATGGTGTATATTTTTTCATTTCTTTGGGTAAAAAAAAAATACACGATGTTGGTAAGACTTATTTCCAAAATGGCCGGATGGTAATTATTATAATATGCAATTCCACATCCACATGTTAGTCATGTGACATTCATCTAAAAAAATTGACAATAAAAATAAAACTGAGAATTAATTAATTTAAAGTCTGAAAGTTAATAAATAATTTTAAACAGTAAATAAGTGTTTTTTTTTCTTTTTTCAAAGAAAGTAGGACAAAAATAAAGTATATATACTTTCTGCAAAAATTCATATGGCTCATGTGCACTTCTAAAAATAGCTAGATTCCAACAGAGCTCCAGAAATTAAAAAAAAATTCAAATTACATACTTATTATATATTAAAATGAAAAAAATATATAAATAAATAAATTCAACCTATAATTCTAAAAGTATAACAACTAAATTAAGCAGAACACACGCACCCTTTCAATTCATCAAGTTAGATAACTCCAAAAATATAAATTTTGTAGATATAGAAAAATATAAATTTTGTAGATATAGACCTAATTTCATTGTAATGTACATATTTGGCAAATAACTTTTAATTTTAAATTGTATTAAACAAGAGCGTAAGGAGAACTTTTTATACTCCATCAGTAGGATAAGTCATTCCACATTTTTATTTTTTACAAAACTATTTTTGCATTTTCATTAAAAGAAAGGTACTTAATCCAATAACAAAATTATCGACAAATTACTTTAATAATTTAACATATTTTACAATTTATTTATTGTTATAAAATAATAATACCAAACCACGTTCTTAACACTAAAAACTATTTTTTATCAATATACATTTCATTGATAAATTGACTTACTAACGGAAATCGTTGGTAATTATTCATTAGTAAAGTGTGAAGTTAAATTTTTAACAATGAAAATTAAATATCGTTGCTAATAATTATATTGATAATTTATATATTAATTCCATTGATAAATAAAACAGATTAATTTATTCAAATGATAAAAATATGTTGGCAATCCATTAATAAATTTCATTGCTAAAGAAGAGTTTTTTAGTGTAATTAATACTGTTTACACTTTAATAAATGAAAAAAAAACTGTTTAGAAAATTGAACTATTACTCTTCTACATGAAAAATATTACTTTTTAAATTCTAATATATTGTGATCTTTATGAGTAAAGAGTAAGTTTTTTATTAGAAAAATAGTAATTATACTCGCTAAAGAATAAATTTTTTATTATATCAACTATTAAAGATAGTTATTTACATAGAAAAAAACCTTCCGGAAGGTTTTAATTATTTTTAATATATATATATATATATATATATATATATATATATTTCCTTTTTTTTAAATTGTTTTTTCTATGCATCTTTCACATTCATCATGCAATACCGTACCATTACCCTTACAAACCGCCGCCGCCGCTACAAAACTCCAGGCGCCGCCGTTGCTACAACCACCACCACTTCACACAATCAACTAATTATGTGATCATGATATTGATATCAACGGATTCCTTTTTTTTTTAAATAAATGTTTGTATATTAAAGAAATCAATAAATATCAATTACATGAATTAATTAGAAGAATTATGAAGAACAACGCCATCATCCACTCAGCTACTGCAAATACCTATCAAAATCCTTGTGATTAATCTATTCCAGCGTGGCAGTGACATTTTGTTTGAAACTATACTTATATAATTCATTTTTGGTGTTTGGGGAAGAAAAGCAATAATTATTATTTTATTAATTTATTTGGCCATTTTCTCAAACAAGAATGTGTAAGTCATGTCATTTTTTTTGTCCATGTTCCATTGGAAAACTGGCCTGTCCAAATCAACACATATATTTCGCCCTTAAATTGAGAAGTCCTTAATTATTTTCATCAAAATGGAAATCAACCTAATACAAAATTATTAGGATTAAATTGCACCTAATATTTTTAGTGGAACTGAGTAATTGAAATGCCACTCTACAAACATGCTTATACTTTAGCAATTTCCCCTATTATTCCAAAATTCTCGTACAATTTTCTTAACAAAAGATGAGACCTATACTATATATAATTATATATATGTGTTGTGTGTATGAATGTATAATTTTTTATTTTACGTGTGATCCCGCAGTGCCAAATTTAAACAAAAATATCTCAAATGATTGATCACATGACGATTATAGGACCAAATTATATATATGAGAAATAATTATCTGCATGCAATTGACGTAGGAGATTTTAAAATGTCTTGTATTGTTTTTTACGAAATAACTATAGTACTCTATCATACAATGAAGTAATATTACTTAATTCTTTTCTTTTTTTTTCTAGAGAATAGCATTCTCATACTGAAAATAATTCTCTATTATATATAAGAGTATAAAAAAGTTTATATAAATTCATCCATGCATTTTAGGGTTTATAACTTAAACTTAAGGTAGTTGTAAAGTTGTTATTATACATATATTTTTTTTTTACAATTTAAATATAACTTTGAGATTCAATTAACTTAAAATTTAAAGGATTAAATAATATTACGAGTTTACTTGTACATCTTTTGCACCATATTCGAAATTTAATGGGGGGTTTGTTATGAAACTATATATATTTGATAATTGATAATAAAATTAAATTAAAGAATCAGTAGTTCCATATATGTGGAGAAAATATCATAAATGGAAAAATCAAACATGATGGATGAATATGTAATAGGACATATGATTGTAACAAGACTTAGATGAATGTAGGACTAGTCTCTATTAAAGGGTAATTATATATCCTACAAGATGAATATGTATTCTAGTCTTTCTCATATTTACCTATCTCTTCATTAATAATGTACATTTAGAAAGGGACCCATGTGTCACATTTATTCATTAATCATTATTATCCCTCGCAAATACACTGTGCTGGCACACTTTAAATCCTGACACGTGTCTACGTATTCATTCAATATTACATTATACGCTTTAGGATCAAGAAAGCGTGTATACAAGGAGTTGGGACCTAGCATTTAAATTGACATTATCATGACATTGATGAGGGCAATTAATTCAATTATTTTTATTTTCTTTTTTTAACATTAAATTAATTAATCTTATCTTTTGTTAGAACTAGTAGTTAAAGAGCAGTCTTTTGAAAACCAAACCGGTAATGGCAATTGTTCGAGGTCCAATTGGTTGGACCGATTCAACCGACGGTTCAACCAGAAAATTGAATTTTATATATTTTCAATTATATTTTATAAAATTACCAATTATAAATATATATATATATAATCACCTAAATTATTTTTTAAAATTTAAAATACAATTTAAAATCAAAAATATAATTGAATAAAATTATCTATAGTTCATAATTTATACTTCACATAGTTTATAATATATACACTCAATATTATAATTCATAATTTACTCCAAAATGAAAATATTATGTTTTAAAATAAATAAAAATAAAAGTGAAATATCATAAAATTTTTAAAATATATACTCCTATAAAAAAAGTTTTAAAAAAAATTCTGAAACCAGTTGAACCGGTTCAATCTGTTTTCCCAGTTTTGACCGATTCAACCCTTTTCTACCCTGTTCAACTCTAAAAGTGGTTTTTTGGCTTTTCAGACCAATTCCGGCCCAGTTTCCGATCCAATCGATTGAACCGGCTGATCCAATTTGGTCCGATTTTCAGAACACTGCTTAAGAGATTAGTGAAGTACTCCCTCCGTCCGTATTTAAGGGTGTCATTTACTTTTTGCACGTGGATTAAGAAGTATTATTATTTAATGTGTAGTAGGTAGTTGTATTAGTGGAAGTGTGAGTCCCATTTTTTAGTTGTATTAGTGGTGTGTGTGGGTCCCATATGTATAAAAAAGGAAATGTGACCCTTAGGAGCGGACGACCAAAATGAAAAAATGATACCCTTGAAAGCACACAGTATTATTCGTTTCTAATCCTACTCTTAAGAATAAGATTTTGTGTTGGTTTAATTTTCCTTGAAAGGAACAGAATTTTTTTTTATATATTTTTATTATATATATTTATATTTATTAATTATGCAACAATCTCACATAAAATTTTGTGTTAAGGAATATTGTATATCATGTTATTAATAGGAAAACTAATTACATATAAACTCCTGGTTTATATATCAAACATCAACTTTTAAACTAAAACAAATAGTACTCCTTCTGCTCTATTTTTTTAAAAAGAACCCAAACACTTTTTAACTTTTTTGAAATAATATTACAAAAAAGTTATATAGTGACCCCACTTCTCTCTCCCCACCTCCTGATTTCTTCTAAAAGTGGAAAAAATAAAAAGTAAAAAATACAATTATAGTTGATCACAAAGTGACGGGTTGAACCCGAAAAACCAGTATATTACATTAGGAGTGAGTCTCCTGTGCGTCCAGCACACGGATTTAAATTCGTGTTTCTTTGTAATTTTCGTGTTCCTTTACAATTTAAACTCCCTAGCAATATATAGGTTTAAAGAGTTGTGTTCACATGAAGACACGGATCATGTCCCGTGTCCCGGAGACGCATGAGCTTTTGCCATTCAATTATACAGAGTATGAGATTAAGTTTGCATAAGCTAATCCGTTTAAATAAGATTTTTTTCTCCGAACCCATTAATAAGCGATACTATAAAACTAGCTCGTATGTTAAAAGAACTGGCCCTATTAGCTAGATTAATTTTTTTTATTATAAATAACCAATTAATATATTATATTAAATTATTAATATTAATAATAATTATTTATATGTTAATAAATATTTTATATTGATATATAAATTGTTAATAATTTAATGTCCTCCAAATTACTATCTTATGTGTTTTGTCATTTTAAAATAAAATAATTAAAGAATAAAGTGTAAGAGACATTTTTAAAAAAATATTAAAAAAATTATCTCAATTCACAAATAACATTAGCATATTAATCCCAAAATTAGTTTAGGTTTTTTTATGTTCAAAATTAAAATTTTATAGTTAATTGTTGATGTTAGGATAATATTGAATATATTTCATGTTTATTTATTTATGTTTTAATTTGTATTTATACTTTTTTAATTTTATTCTCCAGCCCTGCATTAAAGCCCGTCTAGCACGAAGCTCACTAAAATTTAGAATTAGGGATAAGTTTATTTAACGTGAATCATTTAACCATAGGGTCAGCGCCATCTCATTCAATATCTACGCAAATTAATCACTCTCTTATTCAATTTTTAAAAAAAATGACTACATTTAAAAATACACAAATGATTGAAATCCAAAATAAATATCACCATTGATTTTAGCATTTACAGGACCCAAACTATATGATATAAAACAAATGAAACCCAGAAATGCAAAAAGTTGTCTCTGAGAAGCTACAGAAAATACATGTAATTTATAACAGCCATAAAAATAGTTCCCACAACACTTTTGCTTAAAAATTGTAAGTCAGTTAGAATCAGTTGGAGAAATCTCACCAAGTGATGAGGATATAGATAGAGAGATTATTAAATATAATAAAGAATATTGGAACACACATATCGTACCATATATGCATACTATGAACCTCAAAAACACGCACAAATTTAATGAAGTATGTGGAATTTAGTTATAATGTTATTGTCTGATTGATAGGTCGTGTCCTCCTACCAACCTCTCACTTCGATTTCTCTACTCGACACCCTGTTCTATATAATTGTATTTCAAGACATGAAATACAATTATATAGAACAGGATGTCTAGTAGGGACCCCACCCCACCCTAATGCTTCTTCACCACATATAAATTAAATTTCCAGCTAGCTCCCTATTAGGCTTATATCATCAACGATGTTTTCAGAACAATTTATTTCCAAATTAATTCATTAATATATTTTTAGTAAAAAATATTCTGGGGGGTCACATTGTCATTGCATGTGACGCAATTCCAACATGTATTTGTGTTTCATTACAGTACGCATACAAATTGCTGTCATGGGTTTCTGTATATGGGCCCCCAAAGGTTGGCCAATTTACAATAATTACCAAGAATCGAATTCCAACAATAACCTCTGAGAACGAGTAGGCTCCTTGTATGCGGTGGTAATTAATAATCTAAATAATCTTGTTTTATTGATCAATTGAGTATCCACAATACTCACCTTTGTCGCCAAAGAAATATTTGTGTCATAAAAGATGCAGATTAGATCTTTAATAATAACAAGCTTTAAGTTAATAAGTTTTGAATGCCAAGTTGATACAACAAATATTTTATACCCATAATTAATAATAAATCTATGTATATAAGCATCCATTAAAATAAATAAATGGAAACTAAATTATGTCTTTATAAATTGATACCGTGATATTAAAGCTTATATAAATAGGCCGCAATTTTACATAATTTGTGAGTTATTAAAGTAAAGATGCCTCACACGTACACGCACACACCCGTGTGAAGGTGTGTTCACTTAGGAGATTAATTCAAGCTTCATTATTACTACTCCTTCTGTCCGAATTTAAGGGTGTCATTTGTCCGAATTTAAGGGTGTCATTTACTTTTGTGCACGGAGATTAAGGAGTATTGTTATTTAATGTATAGTGGGCAGTTGTAATAGTGGAGGTGTGAGTCTCATTTTTTAATTATATTAGTGGGTGTGTAGATAAAAAAGGAAATAAGATTTTTGGTGGCGGACATTCAAAATAGAAAAATGATACCCTTGAAAGTGGATGGGGGAGAGTATATTTTAATTCGGTAAAGATACATGGCCAGATTCTGCCCGGCCAGATTTTTTTTTAAGAAATTTAAATTACAATCATACCCTTTTGATATTTCACTTATTTAAATTCATGCATTAAAGTTATAAATATTAAATATAAGAGATAATACAGTAATAATGTTATTGAGATAAACAATATTTAATACATTGTGAGCATGAGATCTAATATACCGGTGTATAGCCAACATTTTTATTTAGTTAATACTTTTTCATTTTTATATTATTCAAAATATTAAATTACTATTACATTTGTTTATAAAATAATTGTCGTAATAATAGTTTTCCAATATATATATTTTAAAACCAGATATGTTCTTATTAAATTTGATATTATACCATCATCTTATTAATCATGAATTTCATATCTAATTAATAATATTAATTAGGTTATTTTTTATTACAAAAATTTTAGGACTTGTCTTATGTTTAAAGACAAAATATGATGAAGTAATATTCTTTATTTCATATAAAATTCATAATTTTTCTAATCTAATAATAATGATTATGACAACAACAATAATAATATGATGATAATATTATTAATATTAATATTATTATTAACTTTATATCAATATAAATTATCGTGTTTATTATTATACAAATATTAAGACTTCTTTTTATGACTAAAATTTAATGTGCTAGTAATTATTTTTTCACTATACAATTTATAATCTTTCAAATTTAAAAAATAAATTAAATATTTTTAAATTAAATATTTTTAAGTTTAATGAAGGATTGATGCAGTTAATAAAATAATACCATAAAATAAACATTACAATTTTTTATATATGCATGTTTGTGAAATATTAATATTCAAGCAAAAAATTATATATATATATATATATATATATATATATTATTAGTCTAAATAAATTAAAAAGATTTAAATTAGACAACAATTAATAATCAGTAAAATTCTAAAAATTATAAAAAAATATGCATATGTGTGATTAATTAAAAGTGTCGAATTATCATTGATGATACTAGTTTGATTGTACTAGCTTGATTACTTTAGCCTTGAAAATAAAAATCTTACTTGTATGAATGAAAATAAAATGTTAGTCTACTGTAAGAGTTAGAAAAATAACAATAAAATTTAAATTATATTACACAAATTTTGAATTAAATATATTTTTAAATAAAAATGACACAAATATCATGAATATTTTTTTTTATCAATAATACAAAATAAAAATGACACAAACATTTATTTTTTTCTTTTTTTATATCAATAATACAAAATCCGTATCAATATAATCTAAAAGGATATCACAATTATTAACTTAATTTAATGATGGAGATTGTCAATAGAATGAAATATTGCTGAGTTTAAGTTTTATGTTCAATATAAGATTTCACATGAATAGAAAATATATAAGATTGTAAGAAACAAATATATATGAATAAGCATATAAGCATTAAAATATAACAATATATATAACAAAAACAACGTTAATTCATTTAGCTAGCAAAGCAAAATCCAATGACACATCCAAACATAGAAATTAAAATAAAACCCTTGACAGAATCATTAATAATGCAGAAACTAAAAAAACAAACCCTTGACAGAACCATTAATAATGCAGAAACTAGATGGTTCTTCAAACAAGAAACAAAATAAACCAAACATTGAAATCTTGCAGTTGTCCCTAATCGATGTTGATTATGTCCACATCGAGATTGGTTTCGACATTTGACTTTGTTTTCTTTTCCTTCAAGCCGGATTCCAGATTGGCTTCGACATACGACTTTGTTTTCCTTTCCTTCAGGCTGGATTCAACATCAGATCTTGCTTTCTTCTTGTTCTGCGGAGGAGTTTCACTAAAGAGCTTCTTCTTCATCTTATTTCCACCTGGGGACATTTGAACCGATTCCTCAAATATTTCCATAAGCTTTATCAGCGGATCATCCATTCCTATCATCATCTTTAGAGTGGAACCCTCACCCTTAACAATCGAACGCCTGAATAACTCTTTTATTTCAATATTCAGCTTGCTATGATCAGCCATTGTTCCTTCGTACAAAGATTTCAAAGCTTTTGGAGAGAGGAGTGAATCATATTTTTTCTCCATTTTCTTACTCACGTTTAGAATTGAAATAATTTGATAGATATGGAACTGAAATGAAATGTGTAATTTATATGAGAAACGATAAGGAGTAGTCGCCCTTATGATTAATGATTCATCTCGAAAAAGCGAAGAGAAATTGGACAATTTCATGGGAAAGCGGCTTCCGCCGTCCCACATATTAACAGAGTAAGGCATAAGCGGGGAACAAATTTATTGGAAAGGGTAAGATACGAACATCGGAAATCGAAGAGCCGCCACTTATATGGGAACTGAAAACGCAGCGCGTACAAAGAAAAAAATATGGAGGGCTATTTGAATTTTAAAATTTGTATATTGTCGTTGTTGTCTAAAAAACGGAGAAAGGAAACTTACTTAATTAAAACTTACAAGTAAATATTTTTTGTGTATATTTGTATATGAGTGCACGCTATCTTTAGGTGCACCCGGGTGCACAGTATATTTAGCCTTTACAAAGATAGTAAAAAAAAAAGAGTATATGTGTATACTTGTACCCATATGTGTATATTTTTTTATTCTATTTTGTATATGTGTTTTTGTAATAATTGTATACTTTTTTGCACACTATAAATTGTCAAAAAAAAAATATTAATGTGAATTTGTTATCATTTATGATTTATATGCTTCTATTTTTTATATTTCAGATCTTTAATTGATAGATAAAATAATTCAAGCCTAAATTGATAGTTTACCAATTTTTCAGACCTTAAATTAAAAATATTTCATCTTACACGTTAATTTTTTTTTTATCTTTCCATAATATTTATGTGAATGGCTTAAATTAAATCTTGACCCTTTCATATTGAATTTATAATCGTGACACCTTTTTGAGTTTATAATCTGTTTCAATTCGTGAGACAATCTCACTTAAATTTTTACTTAAAATCATAAAATCTTTTATAATAATATAATAAATATTATATTAAAATATAACATATTAATTATGTATTTTAAGATTTTATTTTGGAAAACATTTGTTATAGTTTATGTCCTATATTATAGCAAGAGGTATTAAAATAAAATATAAAAAATCACAAAGAATTTTATAATTAATATTAATGTTATTTGTAAAATTGAAATAATTTATTTAATATTAAATTTTAAAATGTCTCTTATACTTAATAGAGAAAATTGGGTGCGGAGTCCAATCAGATAAAACAAATTACTTTTCTAACCTAATTATAAGTGTATATCTTTTTATGCTCGAATTAACAAAAATATCATTTACTCGAATGTATTCGAATAAATAGTATTTTCGAGTAATATGAGTAAGTAATGTAATTTTCGAATAATATGAATAAGTAATGTAATTTTTGAGTAATGTGAATAATGTGAGTTAACATGAGTAACACTCCAAAAAAAGGCTTTCATTAGAGACTAAATTAGAGACGGTGTGTTAGCCGTCTCTATTTGAGACGGCTTCTGAGACTATTTTTAGAATTAGAGATGGCATTCTTGTTGACTATTAGTCAACAATAACAAATTTTATATTGAGACGGTATTAGAAACGGTTTCTCATTGAAACGGTATTAGAGACGTTTTTTTCTGTCTCAATTAGAGATAGTTTATTGTTGTCTCTAATTTGAGATAGTATTAGAGACGATTTTAAGTTGTGACGGTATTAGAGATGGCTTTCTTCCGTTTTAATTAGAAACAGAGTTTTTCTGTCTCTATTTGACACAATTTTAGAGATGAAATGTGTCGGCATGCTAGAGAACAAGATCACGTAATTTTGAGACGGTTTCTGACTGTTTCAATTATTGGGATGGATGCAAACCGTTTCAATTCGAGTAAAGGGCATTTTGGCCAATTCGGACATAAAAAGATATATACTTAAAATTAGGTTTGGTTTAATTCGAACATTTAATCAAACTGAGACTCGAATAGTTCGCGAACGGTTTGGTTTGGTTACATCCCTACTTGCGGTTTTGGTCCCATAACATGCTTATTAATAATTAAAGAATTTATTTTTAAAGTATGATGAATAATGCAATAAAAATCAACATTTAATCCATGACACATATTTTTTTAAAAAAATTAGGGCCACTTACTATTAGCTACAAAAAAATGCATAATTGCTATTAACTACATGACTCAAAGCACTATTACTCATAACTACACAATTATGACTGTAGTACCATAAATACCCCTATATATTTGCACAATTATTTTGCACAATTTGATTCTGCACAATTGTTTTGCACAATTTCGTCGGTCAACGCCGGTCAACTCCGGTGGGTGGGTGTGGGGTAGGGTTGTTGGTTTAAAAGTGTATTGAGTATAAAGTTATATTTGGTATTTTACTTTAATATTTTGTAGTTGAGAGTAATTATTTAAATTCCATGTATCTAATAGTAATTTAGGTTAAAAGTGTGTACCTATTAGTACTTATCCCAAAAAATTATTTATAAAAACTACTTCACAAATATATGTATTAAGATTTTATTTAGATAACTAAATAAGGCTAAAATTTGTGTATTTTTTGGGGCACGCCGTGCGCTCATACTCATTAATATATACCCTTTATTTTATAAAATTAATATAAAACGTTATCACTTTCGTCATATATACCCTCTATTTTAATTTTCCTCTATATATATATCGATTCAAGAAGTATCACTAAAAATAATAATATAATAATTTTTTTATTCTTAATATATCCGTATTGAATATTTAATTTTATAAAATTAAAAATTTTAATAAATCTTGAATTAAATGAATATTTATTAATATTACGAATAATTTTAATACAAAATTAAATTTAAAATTTTAACTTAAAAAATGTTCGTTGCAACCAGTTGTACAGATTTTATTAAATTATACTATAACTTATGCATTCATTTATTACTTTATTATAAAAAATTATTATTACTTTATTAAAAAAAATTATTTAAAAAATTATTATTACTTTATTATAAAAAAAATTATTTATCAATAAAAATATTGATATGGAAATTGATCTACGTATAAATTCAAGGAATTAAGATTAGACATGTTCACGTATGAAACTAAACCATACAGATCAAATACATTTAGTGCAAATTAACAGAAGATATGATAGAATAATATATATTTATCATACACTTAGTTTATAATTAATTAATTAATTAAGTTAGAGGATTGATGAATAATATATTTATTATCATAAAATACACTTAGTTTATAATTAATTAATTAATTACTTAATTAACTTTACAACTAACAATGAATTTTAACGGGTATATCATTAATTCTACACTGTTGGAATTAATTCTTCACAATTCCAAACAAAATCAATCCTTTATTGTTTGCATCATAAAAATTACAACAAAAATCCACCAACAAAAATCCAACGTGCTGTGATTTAGATCTTTAGAATCTTGAAGAAGGCACACCAATATTAAATCCAACAAAAATCTTGAAGAAGGCACACCAATATTAAATCCAGAAGTTGTTCGTCCCCGTGGGAGGCCTAGAGTGAATCGATATGTTAGACCAGGTGAAGATAATCGATGTTCTAAAAAAAGAAATGGAAGAGGGCAGCGTGGTGGAAGAAATTCAGGAAGATAAGAAAGCATGGAGATAAGGAAGTTTGAAATGGAAGAGGGCAGCATGGTTGAAGAAATTCGGGAAGATGAGGAAGTATGGAGATAAGGAAGTTTGGAGTATGGATATTGTACTCTATTTTATTTTATGTTTATTCTGCAGCTTCCTAGAACTTGTAATATTTTATGTTATATGGATCAATTTATTTTACCAAAATTTTAACATTTTTATATTTTATTGTTATTTTTATTGAAACAATTAAAATTTTAGGCATCTAATAATTATTGTCATACATAAATTTATTTTAATTATAATTAATAATTATATTAAAATTTTATTAAAAAATTAAAATTATTTTCAATATATATTATGATTAAAAAATTTAATATAAAAATTATTTTATTAAAGTATATCAATAATATTATAATTATCTAATATAGTATTATATTAGTCATTTTATTTTAGTCTAATTAAGAATGTAATAAAATTATTAGTTATGAATTTTAAATATAAGTCATATCAATTATATTTAAATATACACTTTTAGATTCACAAGTAAAAATAAATTTATATTTAATTAATTATTTTCATTTTTATTATTTTATTATAGAGATGGTTATATTATCAATATATTATGTTTTATAAAAATTAATTAAAAATATAAATTTTAAATTTAACTTATAAACATTATATAAATAAATTTTTAGTTTTATCAATAATAATCATTATAATGATTTTGAAATATGCCAAAAATAATAATATATTAATTTGAGAAGGATTACTAAAATTAATAATATATTGTTATAGATATTTTTGTAAATAATGATACTGTGTTTCAATGTGCATAAACTTAAAAAACATATTATCAAGATTTATTATTCTTCAAACTACTTTGCGCAAATTAATGCAGTGACGCATTTAATTAGTTCCAATCATTTAAAGCTATCTTAAAACTTAATAAAAAAAGAAATGATCTGTTCATTACAGAGAAGGAGATAATTGTCAATTAACATTTTTACTTTAGATTAATTTACTATAATGCCATTTTCTGTCCAGCCAGAATCTGGCCAAATAGCACGATCCATTTTAATTACAAGTCAAAATTTTATGCATTAAATGCATGTTCCCACGCAATTATTACCACATTAAATCAACAAACAGTTAAATGTGCGCCGTAATTTGCAGTAGTTAATAATTATGAGAGCTTAGACACATCAATATATAAAACATTTTTAATCAATTTGGTTGGAAATTTTCTTCTTTTAACCTTATTTTACATGTTATGAACTTATTGAAATAAGATATACCATTACTTATTTGGAAGATCAATTTAACTTTTAAATTTAAAAGATTACTTCAATTTTAAATTTGAAGATTCAAAATTATTCTCATCATCAATTACATCAAATATTAATCAATTCTCTTATGTTAAAGAGAAAAGTTCGTGAAATACATTTTCCATTAATTTCGTAGAAATTAAACTCGAATCTCCCATGATTTAATAATTTGTGACATTATGAGATAATTTATTATTGAAAGAATTTCTTTGTCGGTAATAATGAAAGAATATGACTTGACATAGGGGCCAAAAACAAATAAAATTTCGATATCATCAGTCTGAAAGATTTCGTTTTCTTTGATGCAAATATTTCAAACAGATATGATGGTTAGTAAGTTTCTAAGTTGGGTTTCTTCCAGATGGCACGTTTTTGTGGTCTTTATTTGATCGTTTCGATTTCGGGGAACACTTTCCTCTCCCCACATCTAATTTAATAATTCAATGCTAATGTAAATCCTCCTACCCCCGTCCCTTTCTCCTACTCCATTTGTTCCGTCGTAATAGTAGTATTTTCATTTTGTATGGAGGACTATAAGATTTTACTAGACTGAAAGATAATACTTTCTCCGTTCCAAAATGAACTTGTATATTTTTTTTTCTAGTCTATCCCAAAAAAACTTACACGCCTCAAAATGAAAACAACACACAATATTAACATTCTTACCATACAATATTACAAAAATATCACATTCTTTTTATACATAATTTAGTCAAAGTCAATTATATCATAAGCTTTATCTAATTAATTATCCAAAAAGACCTACTTTTTTCTAACATTACACCAAAAATTATTTTTTTTAAAACTACGTGCAAGTATTATATACTTCATCCACTTCACTTGGAGTTCATGAACAAAATTAATACAACTAAAATATATATTAAAATATTATTATTTTATATATTTTTAATTTACTATATTGTATGAAAAAAAAAATCCAATTAAAATATGGAGGAATTCATTATATTAATAAAGTGTGACTGTATAAGTCTGGTAGTGATGTTCGTGGATTATATATTTATATTAAAGGAAATAAAATACTTTATAATGTAACAGATAAAATGGTAAAATAGAAAGTTAATGGATGGTATATCTGTACTATTTGTAAATTAGAATAATTATTTTTAACTTTAGATTTTTTTTTAACATTTTCTCTTCTAGTCAACCACTCAGATAAAATGGGTCTAACTCACCCATCTAATATTTTCTATTCTAGTATTTTATATATTTTAAATACACGTCATCACCAATCATTATTCATATTCTACTCTATTCTTATTCAATAATTTGGACGTAATAGTAGTGAAGTCGATCTATTTACAATCAGAGAAGCAATAATTGTATTAAAATCCTTATTAAACACTTGTCGAGAAATGACAAGTGAACAAACTAATTAATAATTAGAATTTCTGACAATTTTATGAAATTACGAATTTTCAGTGCCATATCAAAACCCAATTGGAGAATTCCGTCATTTGAGAACAAAATTTTCGATCGGAACTCATGAATGAGCATAACAATAATCATTTTTTATGTAGACTACCCTTTTCTCAAATGTGTAACTAATTATTAATTATTTGCTTATCTTGATGGAATTAAAGACTATTGTTGGAATAAAGATTCCAATATTGGCTCGTGACTCATTATTATTATTATTATTATTATTATTATTATTAATTTTTGTAAAAAGTAATTTTTTGTTATATACAAAAATAAATACTCTCTTATTTCAGTCAACTCTTCATTTTTACCATAGATACAAAGTTCAGGAAAAGAAATTAAACCCTAATTATAATATATATATATATATATAGTATATATATATATATAGTATACGTTCATCTTCTTCAATTCCTTTTAATTCTTCATCTTTAACATAGATAAAATTAGACGTTTGAAATAATATTGATCGAAGAATAAGAAAATATGGAACGACAATGAAAAATGAATACTTTGAATTTCATTCTAAGAGAGGAATGGATCATTCCAATAAAATTAGGAATAAAACCCATAGTATGAAATAGCCAACAACTTTTTTTCACTTTGATTCTCTTTTCTCGTTTTCATACCTTCCAAACAAACAGTTCATCAATCTTTTCAATTGAGTTTTGAAAAAACCTCCAGCTAGCATCTTTTGTAGATATTTAATTCGTTGAAAGAAAATTCAAGGAATATTGCGATTAAATGTAGGAATACTGGAAGAAGAGTTTGTTCTTGCACACTTAAATCATTACAAGATCCAAAATTATTATTCATTAAATTTAAATAAACGCGTTGACTAATGTATGTGATGATATCAAATGTATAGCTAGTCAACGACCACCAATAAAAGTATTGACTGTTGACACCCCAAATATCATCTTTAACATGTCAAACGTATCCACATAAATTTGGTTTGACAACATTAATCGAACCCTTTTTTTTTTTTTTTTTCTCTTTAGAAATATATATGATCTCGGCGAGTTTAAATTGTTAAACTATAACGTATAATTTAATAATTAAATAACTTTTCCTAATTAAATTAGTAAAAATTTTAAGGAGTTTACGAATGTAACATCTTATTTGGAAAGAAAATTATCTCATACTTTAAGATTGTTGAGCGATTTTTTTTTTTTCCATTTCATTATAATAATCAAATTCAACTGAGATCATCCAAATCTTTCTTAGATCCTCTTACTCATTCAAAATGCTTAATTAACAATGATTCTCAAGAAGTTTCATAAGCTTTAATAAATAATAAATAAACCCAATAAAAATATGAAGTGATGAGAACAACTACATGACTTGAGAGAATGTATACACCATAAAGTACTCTAAAGCGCTCTTATTATGTAAACAAATATTTATGTGAAATCATCTCAACATATTTTAATAAGATTGGAAAAGGGTGATGTATCAATTTAAGAGAAAAACGTATGTAAGGCAGTATCAATGCAAGTTTAAGTGTTAAACTACATGTGAACAAGTTTAGTTTTAGGTTTTATTTATTTATTTATGATTTTTCCCTAAATTAACATGGTACAAATTTCACATTTTTCTAAATCTCACGAGATATATTCCTTGAAATGGTCCAACAAAAGAGTAGGGTTTGAAATGGGCGGATCGTATCTATTCTATTGGTCATGTTCCTGTATACTACATTTTATTATCATTACTATTAATACATTCATGTATATCCTAAACATGGATTTGGATACTTTGAGAATTTAAGTGATAAAATATTATACTACCTTCATCCCGAAAAAGTTTTCACAAAATTAAGATGTTTGAACATTGCAATTGGTCTCAATTTGAGATATAAATACATCATGTAGCGGGTCATATGCCCATTTATATATGGGCGGGCTATGTAAAAGCTAAATGGGCTAATATGTTGGATAGTTGGAGTAACAACATGACACAAATAGAACATGCCTTAAATTAATGGGTTTCAATAAAAAGAAAAAAAATCATACTCGCGAGTAGCGTCACTCGTGAGATCACCAAAACGACATCTGAGTGCTATTCTCACCGTACCCGTCCCGAGTATTTTTTCACACTTCTCATTTTCGTCCATCCCAAATTTTATGAATCTTTCTGATTATTCGTAAAAGTTCTACGCCAGCTCACAGCGTCCCATGGAAGTTTTTGTCTATTTGTAAATATCAAGTCACTCATATTAAATCACCCTCAACTCAGACCTAATCCTTTTATGAATTTCAATTCATTAAAACTATGTTGTATATGATACTTAATTAAACAAATATTTTTAACAAGAGCTTTATTATATGTGCAATGTGATGTTGAGTGGCCAGAATGTGTGTGTGTTCATAAATCTCCTACATCACATGAAAGATCAACGGACATAAAAAAAATGTCAAATTTTTGTTAATTTAATATTGAGGCTCCGTCTCATGGAAAATGTGATTCATAAGACCATCTTACAGCAGCAAGGACTTTTCATGAAAATAGTGATAACAGGGCAGGGTTTTACGATAACTAAGACCTAAAATAACATAATCACATGTTCTAAGCCCCATTGATGTAATAGGAAACTAATATATCAGCAGAATGACATACCAAAATAAGTGATTCAAGGCATTAGATGGGGAAAGACGAAAATATCCTCATCACAAAGCAGGTGAAACCAAAAGTGAGGACTCAGTACTTCGGAGGTGGCTGTTGTGTAGGAAGTAGTCCAAAACGCTTCTTCAACAGAAACCTCTGCCTTGAGAATTTATCATCAGGGGAGAATCGGGCTGCATTGAAGGAAAAAATAGAGTAGATAAAATAACCACATAGAAAAAAATATTCTGGCAGGAGTCAAACATCAAAATGCAAGCCTAAGAAAGCTCTGCCATTGCATTCAAGAATAGCAGATGGGTCAAAGAGAGATAGAGCATTGTAGTGTTTCTTCGGTAATCTAGATATTCAGAATACATGATTTCTAGTTCTTAGGAAAAAGTCAAAAAACAGTATTAGAACCCAAAGGTAAAGTCTGCAAAACATGAGACTATACCATACAGAAGTTCTTGCGTATATCAGCAAGGGAGCCC
Organism: Pogostemon cablin; assembly: GCA_023678885.1. Classification (NCBI taxonomy): domain Eukaryota; kingdom Viridiplantae; phylum Streptophyta; class Magnoliopsida; order Lamiales; family Lamiaceae; genus Pogostemon; species Pogostemon cablin. The sequence continues at coordinate 1,719,878 of CM043011.1, forward strand.
AATCAAATTCTAGAAAATCAACAAATAACATAGAAGTAAAGAAACATTTAAATGATATTGCTGATTAATATCCAGCTAAAGCAGAAACATCTTGCTTTGTAACAAGTTTGAGAATTTTAAAATACAAATTCTCCATTACTAAAAACATGTCACCCCTGCATTTCAGTGCCGAAAACATCACGGTACCATATATTCCATCCATAAACTATCATTAAACACAAGAAAATTATCATTGTCTAGTTCTCTTAAAACTCCTTAAGCAAACCAAAAAATTGTCTTTGAAGACTTCAACCACACACTACCACTCGAAAACAAATACATCGATTCCAGAACAAAGAAACCAATAGTACAGCATAAATTGTGTGGAGTAATATTTATTCTTAAATAATTTACCAGGATGAGCTGATTGTGTGGCCAAACCTAATGGAGACTCCTTCTGCACATCAAAAGCACACAAAAATCTCAATTGTTAAATAAATTAAGTGGAGGAGAAATAAAGAAAATGAAACCTCAACAGGGAAACATGTGAAAATAAAATGATAAAGAAGAAATATAAAAATAGTAGGAGTAACGTGTAATGAGATTAAAAAGAAAAACTCTTGAATAAGCAAGTTATAAGATGAAAATATAACAGAGTATATCCTGAAATGACCCTAGTGAATAATACTCGATATGAATTAACATTGGTTGCAACTTTTAGTACAACCAACTTTGAGAAAATCTAATTACACAAAGCAGTCATTTGAATGACAAATTCTTGAGTGAGAAATTATGGGTGCAATGTAACCCAATTCACAATCTAAATTCATCAACTCATCCCACTTATTGAAATCTATAATGCAATTTCAACAATTAGCCAAACAAAAACACTGGCGATGAATGACACAAGCTAGGAAAATCAGGAAGAAAACACATACACACACGCACTGATAATCGAATTGATTGACCAATGAATACCTTCACGGTGTAAACTTTATCGCCGTTTTCATTGATGTAAAATTGGAGATACATCTTCAGAAATACTCCACTGCACTCAGAATCATAAACCAGTTTTGAGAAAACAATAAAGACAATCTACAGAAAAAATCTTGCGAAATTGAAGCCAAATACTTGTTTAGATTAACTGAATATACCTTCAGCTGATTCAGGGTTGTGAATAAGGGTAGTGATTTCGCTATCTTAAAACCCTAATAAGGAGTGGCTGTTGCAATTAGGGTTCTACAATGCCTCAATGCCTAAACAGAGGACAAATTCGTAAATCTCCGAACTTGTAAGGGCAGCAATGTCCACTTACCATATTAGTGGGCTGCCCGGCCCATATGTACCGGGTAGTTGCACAATTTTATCTTTATTTAAAAGGAGCCCATTTTTTCTAAACATACCCCATTAAAAATTTAAATTAAAATAATCATATATGATATAACTAAAATACCCTTTAATACATTAAGTTAAAAAATATATCAGATTTACATTTATTTTCATATCTATTCCACCCCAATAGTCAAACTCTAAACCCTAATTCAAATTAGGGTGGATTTGTATATAAAGGTGACTAGCTAATTAAATAATAAAGATCGTATCAAATCTTTAATTTTTTTTAACTAATTAAATTTAGTGTCGTTTTTTTTTTTTCTTATAAGAATCATCACCCACACCTAGAGAATTCTGCTTCGTATTTTATATGAGCAAAACAAATTTAACCTCTGTAATCATCTTCTATGTAGTGTTCGAACATATATATATTTGCTTGCAGTATTAACTCAATTAATTTTTTTTTATATTGAATAAACTATATCATTTAAAACATTAAATGGAGGTGAGTATGATTTGAACCATTTTAAGTGATACCTTTCAAAAAGATATACAGAAAGAAATGGGGAAGATGACAACTTCACAATTTTAATGACAAGTATAACTATATTATTTAATAGAAATTAATGTGAAATCTGTTTTTCAGAGACTTATGCAGGAAAAAAAAAAGAATGGATTGATCCGTATTAGAAAATAATGCTTCTTCGTCTCAAACTTTGAGAAGCTATTAAATTGCAAATTGGGGAAGATGAAGTTTATTTCTTGAAAAAGGGTAATATAGTTTAATAATGGGATTTATTTAAATTATGGGGTATGTTTAGAAGAAATTGGGGTATAAATAGTCATATAATTAAAGTAAGGGTATTAATGTCTTAACAAATAAATATATTTTAACTTTATTAATTTTTGGGGTGCATTTAGTAAAATTAGGGGTGTAAATAGTCACGCCCTATTTAAAATGAGTGAGATTTTGGTGTGCTCAACTTAACGTAGCTCAATTATAATAGTGTATCTATATACTTTAATTTTTTTATTATAAAGTTCCAATTTTCATTATTTATACAGTTGATTGCATTTTCCAACTTGGAAAATGAGCATGAATATTGTCGGAGTATACATGATTGAAAGCCATTTGAGTGTGCAATGTTATTGAACTATCATTCAAACATCAGCTTAATCAAAATTTGATTGTAAAAACTAAAACAAATCAAGAATTTTCTTTCAAGTTCAATAAGCAAAAGGATTTTTTCTACAGTTGCTCTTACTATAAATGTGCTCTGTAGAGATCACAAAACTTGTCCCGTGTCCATTACACGAGCCTTCATTCCGAAGCTATAAGCCTCGTTTAGAGTCGAGATGCAACTTAGACAATGTACATCTCACCATCTCCAAAACAGCAAAGAGTCCAATAAACAGATGGCAAATGTTACCAAATCCTTGGTTTTTCTTCAGCAGAACAAGGATACGAACATCATTGCTCCTGATAATCTGGCTTCAGAACCCAGTACGATCCATTGGAGTTTCTCTCCAACACAGCTATCTCCTTCAGAAGATTCCTAAACAAAGGCGAGTCTTTCGGAGGAATCCTGTCTTTGAAGTGATTCACTATGTTGGCTGAACTAGTTCTTCCACCTTTCTGCTGAATAAATGTACAGATTTGACGAATCAGAACTTCAGGCTGCACTCCTGAGTTGCTAGATGATCTTGAAGGCCTGTTGGCTGGCGCCCGTTCTCCTCCATTGGAGGATGCACCCAACACAAACTGATGCTCGAGTCCATCACTATCAGCTCTTTCTTGGTTTTTTCTGAGCTTAGCTAACAAATCTGCTGAGGATAATGCTTTACCAGAAGATATCCCAGCAGAAAATCCATTCGAAACTACTTCTGATGGCCTTGAAGTACTGACCAACTGGGAGTTAATCGTTGAGCCAAATTTCCTTTTCACGGATGATGGTGCACCAGCAGCTCCTGATCTGCCAGTCCATGTTGGAATGGATATACTTTCTCGGCTTCGGAGCATCCGTGATTGCCTCAAGGCTTCTGCGGCTCTTTGTGCAACTCGTGAGGCATGCTCTTCGAGTTTCGTCTTCTCTTCATCATTAGCATTCATGATTGCATCATGGTTCACAGCACTCTATGAAATTCAACTCAATTATTCAAGTGCAATTGAAAATAAAAGAGAATCATACATGAACATAGGTATGCTAGAGCTTTTAACACTACTAAAAATCCACACATCACACAAATAATTATTTTAAATACAAATCAGGATTTAATAATACAACACTAAAGGCCAGCAAGTTCAACAAAGAAAAAGTTGGAACTTACATGAATCCCATGGGCATCAAATAGACTCTGCAAAAAGCTTTTTTCTTCATCTTCTTTAGAGCCACTAAGATAGGCTTCATCTTCGCCCATATTTTCATTTTCACCCTCGCTTTCAGATTCTGTTGCTGGACCATTAGTTTTCGATGCAATAGGGGTCTGAAATTTTGATTCCTCGTTATCTTGGCCAGCACCAACGACATTTACATTTTCAGACAATTGGCTAAAAATGCTAGACGTCTCAGTGGAGCCATCATCATCATTCAATGTGAAAAGATCTTTCATATCACGGGCTTTAAAAAATCGTCTTTGCTGTGGATTTTTCAATATTTTATTTGTCAGGAAATGCTTATATATCTGCCTCTGATAAACCTTTTCCTCAATTGTTCCACGAGTAATCAATCTGTAAACTGTTACATCCTTCTTCTGACCAATACGCCAAGCCCGCTCTCGAGCCTGTTACAGACCATCAAGAGAACACTGATTTAGTCCTTGCTATTTCAATAAGACAAAGAGCATTATTTTTTTTTTTTTATCAAACTCAACCAAAGATATCACATCAACACTGAACTAAAAGCCAAACTACACCCGACCACCAATTTTTTTAAAAATTAAAAACTTCAAAACTTGAGACAAGCCTTCAACACAAACATTGGTTAAACATTAAATAATACAAATATTAATTAATAGTTTATGTAAACTGAAAACAAGACCAGTCAAGATGCAGACCTGCATATCAGTTGAGGGATTCCAGTCAGGGTCAAAAATTATTACTCTGTTCGCACCAGTTAAATTTGTTCCGAGGCCACCAACCTTGGTCGTCAAAATAAAAATGAATACTTCATTTGAATTATTAAACTCATCTATTAGAGCCATTCTTAGTTTAACAGGAGTCTGACCATCCATCCTCCGGTAACTATAACCACCAGCAATCAAAAAATTCTCTATAATATCAAGCATCTGCATTGTTTGTGCAAAAAGAAGAACACGGTGTCCCTGCTCTTTCCACACATTCAGTACTTCAGCAACAACTTTCATTTTTCCACTTCGATTGGGATTCCCATAATCTGGATTGCCATGAGAGTGTTCTCTCTCAAGAAGATCAGGATGATTGCAAATTTTTCGCATCACATCAATCCCATACAAAGAATTTCTGCCTCCATCAAAAATTTGTTCAACTTCAGAACTAGCAAGAAAAGCACGATAGACAGATCGTTGCTCTGGAGAAAGGCTGCAGAAAAGGACATGTTCGGTTTTCTTTGGAAGCTGAGCATCTACGTCGGCCTTCATTCTCCGGAGGAGATAAGGCATGATTAAGTCACGCAAGACAACAGCACATCTGCAAAAACATAGATATTTAGATTAACCATCCAAGTTTGACAATCGAGGTGAATATTATAATGTTTGCGGCAGATACAAATTCATTAACTTGGGTGATTTATCAAATGCCAAGTAAAAATCTAATGTGAGTAGTTTTTTTGTTTGCTTTCAACAGTTCAACAGCCTCCATCCAACTTCGGTAACTGTATGTCTCTTCTCTAATAGACGGTCGTGTCATCTAATTGTTTTTGTAATTTTTAAATGACCACGCCCATATTGATTAATCAAACAATACCATCACACAAATACTCTGATTTAAACTCTGTAACATGTCAAAATGCACTTAAAGTACCTGTAGGCAGTTGAAACTTGTAGGGGAGTAGCATTAGCATAACCACCAACAGATATTGGAACTGCAAACTCTGCTTCAAATACTGGTAGAACGCCCAACTTTCCGGGGAATACAAAATCAAATAAAGACCATAATTCAGACAGCTTATTCTGAATTGGTGCCCCGGTCATTATAATGCGGTGAACAGTTTGTAACTGTTTGCAAACAAGAGTGATTTCAGCATTTGGATTCCGAATGCGATGCCCTTCATCTAAAACTGCATATCCCCATTCAATATCAAGCAATTTGTCTCCATGCAAACGAAGTTGCTCATATGTGGTTATTAGCAATCCAGATTCTGATCTCAGAACACGATTTATCAAAGAATCCCACTTTTTAGTATTTTTCGCTGATGATTTTTCTTCACGGTCACTGCCAGTGAGATCATCACTATCATAATCACTCTCGCTTGATCTTGAAGGTTTTTTTCTACGGGGTACTTCCTGCACAGAATCATGTAATAGTTCCACGTGGAATCCAGGGTACCATTTCTTAGCTTCTCGCATCCATTGCTGCAAGAGTGTTACTGGACAGACAATGATGCTTGGTCTGAACATACCACTGAAATGCAATGATCCAAGAAAGGCTAGAATTTGTATGGTTTTACCCAATCCCATCTCATCCCCAATAATACCACCTGCTCTTTGACAGTGAAGTTCCCATAACCATTGCACACCAACCTTCTGATAGTCAAAAAGTTTGCTAAAAACTGTTTCTGGGATTTTTAATCCCCCTTCAAGAGTCACAAAAGGAGGTCCTTCGTCATCCACATCTTCCAAATCTTCTACATCTTCAAGGGTATCAGCTTCATTACTGGAGATCTTCAAATCTTCATAAGATTACATCAGAAATATATTACTAAGGGGAAAAAGCAGAAAAGACAAGTAGTTTAAACAAAATAAAAATAGAAACACATAAGATCGCTTTATGATGGAGAGACTTCAGTATAAAAGTTTTCCATATTCCGAAAGGAAAAATATGAAGAACAATTACATGTCCCAACAGCCCAAACATACCGCCTTCTTCCTGGAGACTTTCCTCACGAGAGACCAACCTCTTCCACTTCTTCCCAGGTTGAGGCCTTCTCTTCTTCCTTGTAGTGCCTTTGTCCTTATCAAATTCTGGTATGAGGTGCTGAGGAATCTTTAGCGGATGCTGAAGTCTTCGAAAAGGGCGGGTGGGTGGTTCAAGTTTTGGTGCTGAATTTATATCAAGCACCTTAGTTGTAGGACGTGCTTGTGAAGCCTCAGACATTAACTTGACAGCCTTAGCTATGCTTGATGAAGCAAGATCACTATTTTCCAACGCATCCTCAGACCCCATGTGTCTACTAGATGAACCTGGTTCTTGAATACGACGTTCATAACCTTTAAGCTTGTGAAAGGGAGTCAATACTCCTTTCCTTATCAGCTCATCCCTTTCCTAGAACATGAACAGTGTGGCATCAACTCACTAAGTATACCTTTATATGATTTGACAAGAACAGAAAGAAAAGCACTCACTGTTTCCACAAACCCGGCAGATGCTGCATTTAAAAGGGCATCAAAACCATCATCATCAATTGAAACCTTTTTAAGCCGTTTATTCTTACTGTGACTTGTTTTATCATCTCTTTTTCGCCGCCGCTTCAGTTTTGGATCATCCTTTATGAGACTTCTGATCAACAAGTCATTATGTGGGCTATTCTTAGAAGAACCTGGAATTTCTTTCTCAAGCTGAGCCCTTGTTTTAATTAAGCTTTGTAATCGATCAGTAGCAAGAGCATGCTGAAGGGTTGAATCACTTGGAGATGCCTTAACGTGTCTTTCCAATTGTGTATTCCCCTGCTGTGTTTTGTCATCATTATCGGGATCTTGGTCCTCATCTCTCTTGAAGTTCTGTAATTGTTCCACAGCGGATGTAACAGCCTCTATTTCAAGATTAATTGCCCTTAATTTGTTAACCAGATTCCCATTACTATGGAAAGATGTTCCATTACTCTTTACTGAATCAAGTTCCTCTTCTCTGCCTCCAACAGATTTGTTGCTTTCTCCTGCATTTTCTCTTACCTATCCAGATAAAGATTCCATCAATTCACACTTAAGTAACTTTAACAACTTATTTTTTCTGGTTTCGCTTTTGAGAAGGAGACTTTAGTAGGTTACTACTGTTCAATCAGAAGACTTATGACTCTATTTAAAATAATCACTCAGAATCTAAATCTAAAAGCTTTGGGAGTTCCTTATAACTGATCCTACTTCTACTCTAATAATTTACATATATAAAAACTCTACCAAACACCCAAGTCCCAACATCCACTTAAAAGAAAACACCATAGTTTGCACACATACACACGGTCCTTAGATTATGGAGTGGTATCAAGAAAAACAAATTAACAAAAGTGAAGTACAAAATGAAGTTTAATTGGCCGCGAGAACAACTAATAAACTATTTTAGAACATACAAATCCACTGGTCCAATTAATGAGAATAATTATGCCAAGGGAATATAACAAACAACCTCAAGAAAAGAATGATCATGACCAGGAAAATAACACCCATAGAAAATGAATTCAGAGAAGAATGATCAAATCAAATGCAAAGACTTACCTTTTCTAAAATGTCGCGCTCTATGTCTTCTGGATTGGCAGATGTAACACCTAAAGCGCTCAGTAAAACCCTATCCTCTTCGTCTTCTTCCATTTTACTCAATCACTTGCTCGACACAGGAAATTTCCACCTGCTACGCAAGATTGTAGAACTATTCACCAACATGATCAATGCAATCATACACCACATGAATTTTACAATTAACTGAATCGTAACTCAAGAGAAATTCAAACCCTAAACAATACCTATAAATTTAAAATCCCAATCAGATTACTCAACAATGCTAGAATTGCATTTAACAGGAAGAACCCACGGAAGTATTAATATCAGACTATCCACAAACTAGAACTCTATCAACCCTAACCCTTTTTCAGAATTCAGAATGAAAATGCAACTAATAATAACACAAATACAAAATCCAACCAGAACACATTCTCTGCACACTATCAATTGCAAAGCAAAAAAATTTACTGACCTTTCAAGGGCAAATTCCTCCACAACATCCAATAGAATGCACCGTCATATGCGAATTCAGGGGGAGATGTATCATCGTAAAATCCCGAGGTTTTTGTAATCGAGTAGAACACTGATGCGGTTTAGAATTTGGATTGGCTAAGAATCGATGAGCGCAATGAAGAGAATTCCGCCTAGATATACGTAATGGGAATTTTTTTTTCTTTTTTTTCTTTATTTATTATTATTTTTAAATTTTAAATTGAATTTAGGGGTTGCCGTGGCGGGGTTGCGCAAGACTGTATACCTGCTCCTGAGCATTGTTGAGGAGATTTCCGGTACACGTGGCACCATGCGTGCCCCCCAAGTAGTTTAATCAAAATTAAGACAAGATTATCATGAATTTTGAGTTTAATTGTAATTAGGACATATGGGATTTCTGACTATTCATGATGCATATCCTTATGATTTTATGTTTAATCTTTGATCTTTTTAATTAATTTATAAATTAAAAAAAAATCAATGATTCTCAAAAGATTAGGGCAAAGACTTGTGTGAGATGATCAATAATTTTTATAAAGGAAAGCAATAATAGGTTAATGAAAAATGATAATGTTATTTTACAAATAATTTATAATTTAAATAAAAAGTGATAATAATTTATAGAAAAAAGTGATAACTTTTTTTATCGGAGTGATAATTATTTTGAAAAGGGAAAAATTGTAACACGCATAAACTACCCATATTAGCTCAATTTATAAATACTTATTTTTTATTTATGGAGTAGTAGTATTTAATTACTGGTAATTAGAATAGGAATATAATAATAAATAATTATTATTATTAATCTCATCCCTCCCTTTGTCTCTTTCATCCAGTTTTCGTTGCAATTGCGCGGCACCCACCCCACCCCACCCGCCACTCTCTTTACACGTTTGTTTTTCTTCCCGAATTCTTCCTGTTCTTCTCTCTCTCTTCTCCATTTCTCTTCCACACTTTTCGCCCCTCGTTTCTTCCTTGTAATATTATTATTCAGCATAATATATTTTATTCGATTCATCCCCTTAACAACGGTTGCTCACGGGATATTCACATCCCTGGTACGTTTCGCCGGTATCTTTGGTTTATGATCAATGAGATCAACCATGATTGATGATGATTTCAGCAATTAGGGTTTCGATTTAGGGACTCTGTGTTTTTCAAGGATGTAGTTGAGGGAAAATAATAATAAAAATAAAGATAAAAGGATTTGATCAGCACCTCATTCGGCATTTACTTGATTCACATTGGAGAACCCTAATTTGTCAATCGTCTTGCATTTTCTTGAGGGGTTGAGCGTGAGCAGCGGTTGAAATTTAGGAGGTTGAAATTGAAGAAAATCTCGTGGTTGGGGGTAATTTGAAAATTTTGAAGCTACTTAAAATTCTACGATTGCCATGGACCATATTGTGGGCGGAAAGTTTAAACTTGGGAGGAAAATTGGTAGTGGTTCATTTGGAGAGCTCTATTTAGGTACTCGTTTCCTTTTTGTTGCATTGCATTCTTAAATGCATTTTCCTTTTGTTTATCTTCTTTGCATGTACTGTTGAGGTACTGAATAATTCTGAACGCTTTGTTCATAGGTGTGAACATACAAAATGGAGAAGAAGTAGCTATCAAGCTGGTATGCTTGCCCATATTGTTTGATTTTTTATTTAAGAGCCTTTTGTATGTTATTTGAAGCTTGAAGCGAGGCAACTGGCTAAGTTGATTTACATCTCATTATTTGTTTATTATAATGTTTATTCGAAGTATTGTTTCAAGGTTTATTAAGCTATTATCATTATCATTTTTTGAGTTAATAATCTGGATAAGGGGTCAGTTTGGAATATATTGTAAATTGTTTCTCTCAGTTAAACAATAATAAGTAAATCCTCTGGATTAAGACAAGTGTGTTCTTATCAGTGCAATCCAGCATCTTTTAGTTGTACAGTTAGCATTCATAAGTTCATTAGTTTGATAATAATATTAGTTAGTTTTCTGTGATAATTTAAAGAGTATTCAACCTCAGAACCTTATTTTTCATATCACTCATTTGAACATGGTAAGTGGGTGGCCATGCTTCTTAGTTCTTTCTTTCTTAAATCACTAACATTTCCTGGAAGCGCTTTTTTTTTTTTGCCTGTCAACTGTGTTCACTAGGATTCTTTTATTAGTTTAGGCACTCGCCACTCGGGTTCTGAAGTTGTTAGTCAGTTATAAAAAACCTAAGTTCTTAAAATATGTTGTAGAATTATCTCTTCAATAGTGCTTCTCGTCCTTTTTAGATATATTTTCAGTTCTCTTACATCTATGACTGACAGGAATCCATAAAAACGAAGCACCCTCAACTTCAGTACGAGTCAAAAATTTATATGCTTCTACAGGGAGGAAGTAAGTATCTCTTTTCATCCCTCATTCCCCTCCCACTCACCGAAAGAAAAAAGAAAACCACATACAATATTAGTATCAAATTAGTTTGGCTTTTGAATCACATTTATTATGACCTCAACAAGACAATTAAATTATAGGACAAGATGTAATGATGCCAAGTGCATGAATATTGTTCAAATTAAAACTTTAATTCATTAGTGACAATCTTAGTTATCTTTTTAGCTGATATCCACTGCCTTATGGAGCCGTTTGAATTCATTATCATCATCATATTCACATAGACTCAAACTAAAAATGAAACTTTCATCCTTTCATTTAAAATTAATGCAACCTTTTCTGGTCATTCGATATGGCTTGAGATATGCAATCTGCAGACTTATACCCAGTTGTCGATAATACCAAACTTGTTCTCCTGCCCATCCGTTTATTGTTTTCTCTGATTTTTTAGGTGATTGCTTTGGTGAAATCACTCTCGTATTTGAATATGAAGATGGTTTAAGTCAAAGTAAAGATAGTTTATATTTAAATTTTTAACCATCTGTTCCTTTACTTAATTGTGTAGCGGGAGTACCCAACTTGAAATGGTTTGGAGTTGAGAGCGATTATAATGTCATGGTCATAGACCTTCTGGGACCGAGCCTGGAGGATCTATTTAACTATTGTAACCGGAAGTTATCCTTGAAAACAGTATTAATGCTTGCGGATCAATTAGTAAGTGGCTGTGTTAGTAAATCCTATCTGGGAATTGGGGTTTGTGCTGCCAATTTGTTGAAGTATCTAATGTTAGTTTTTTTCTTTTAGATTAATAGAGTTGAATACGCACATTCAAGAGGATTTCTTCACCGTGATATTAAACCAGACAATTTCTTAATGGGCTTAGGGCGCAAAGCAAATCAGGTATGGAATTTTATTATTCTTTAGCTTTTGCTCTAGTTTAGATTTTGTGATATGCAATGTTTTTAGTTTTTTTTTTTTTTAAGTTCCCCCCCCCCCCCCACTGCCCCACTGTCCAAGAATAGAGTTTTCCTCATGAGGACACATTTGGGACACCAATTTGCTTCTGATTGCTGCTGGTGCTCATACATAATTATATGTGCTTTCATTATTGTGTCTGCTGCGATGAAACTGATGGTAATATTTTGTAGGTGTACATCATTGACTTTGGGCTTGCTAAAAAATATAGGGATCTCCAGACTCATAAGCACATTCCCTATAGGTAAGTGAAAGGCACTAATATAGTCTCACTGAAAGGTGTCATATTATGTGCTGTATTACAATGATCATTCATTATACTCCATCCATCCCATAAAACGGTTTATATTTACGGTTCCATGTTGTTTAAGAAAAAAAAATTTAACCAATTTTATTGACTTTTGGGGGTATTTTTGTATTTTTAGATAATAAATAAAGTATAAAGTAATGTTTTGTGTGTTAGGTAGGAGTGACGAATTTAAATTAAAGTAACTTTTGAGGTTATTGGACAAAGGTGTTGTTTCCTTTTTGGGATGTGAAGGGTTTTTGGGACAAACAAATGAGTCAAAGTGTGAACCGTTCTATGGATGGAGGGAGTACATATTATAATGTAATGCGTGGAGGTATATAACTCAGCTCATTTAAGGGAGGAGATGATAAAAGTCTAACTTATTTGTCTTCCTGGCTTAAAGTGCTTTTGCTTTATTGCTGATTGGAGTTATCTCATTATTGAACTAATCATATAATGGAAGGTGTACATGTTTAAAAGTGGCATGTGTCGTTTACAAAAGCCTTCAAAGTTCCATTTGTGTCGTATGCCTTCTGGGTGATCTGTGTCATAATGATATCTACTAAATAACAAGCTGTAAATTATTTGTTCATTTCTTTTTTAATACAGTTAAGTTATTGCCTTCCACAAACTTATTGAGTGTACCTCGTGATTACTCTTTCCAGGGAAAATAAGAATCTAATTGGTACCGCTAGATATGCCAGTGTTAATACACACCTTGGGGTTGGTGAGTATGATGTATCCGTGAATTTAATAAGTTGCAGTGATTCCTTATAAATTATTTAACCTGTTTGTAATTTTCTTATGCTTGTCAGAACAAAGCAGGAGGGATGATTTAGAATCTGTTGGTTATGTCCTTATGTATTTTCTGAGAGGAAGGTTGGTTGTGAATGACCCTACTTTTTCTATTTTTTTTTCATAACTGTTCTGCATCTCCTTTATTTTAGCCTTCCATGGCAAGGACTTAAAGCTGGCAACAAAAAGCAGAAATATGATAAGATTAGTGAAAAGAAGTTGTTGACTCCTATAGAGGTACCTATCATACCCATTTCATGTGCTTGAGTGGCTCTACATGTGTTCAATAATCAAAATACAACATCTAAGCCTTTTTATGGGTTGTCATATTATTTTGCTATCATGTTCATTTGAAACACATGTTCTCATATATTTCAAATTTTCGAATGCGGAGTTAAACCTAGTACTTATTTAGAAGTTGAATCTTGGTTTGTGATGTATGCATCTTGCTTATGTTAATATTACTTCATCAGTGAATAGTACTTCTGTTGTTTCACTGTATATCTCAATATCTGAGAATCAACATATGCAATCTTTACTGTCAGCGTGGACTTTGCTGGCTTAAAAGCCCTTTAATAGATTTTAAGCAAATAAGAATATAAGTGAAACACTTCAGAATCTATAATGCATATCTAACTTTGTATCATTCTCTGTATGTAAATGACTTTGAGGAACTGATTCTAGTTTAATGCTGTATGCTTTCCTGATCCTAGATGCTATATCTTGTCTGAGTTTCCATCTTGTTCTAGTGGGTCTTGAATGGGATTGATGATTTACTTTAATGCATTAAGCACATACTGGTTATTCAGAGAGAGCTCAAGTCCTAAGCAATTACAGGTGCTGTGCAAATCATATCCAGCAGAGTTCATTTCATATTTTCATTATTGCCGGTCGTTAAGATTTGAGGACAAGCCGGATTATTCTTACTTGAAGAGGCTCTTCAGGGATCTATTTATTTGTGAAGGTAGAGGATTCTTTATCCATGTTAGGTTTTTCAAGTTTTAGGTCATGTTCTCACTTCTCTGGAAGTCTTCTTTTATTCGAATATTTGTGTGCTTTTGCTATTGAAGTTTCTGTCGGAGCAAATTGTATTTCATTTTGTTCATTTTGCAATACTTATGCAGGTTACCAGTTTGACTATGTGTTTGATTGGACTCTATTGAAGTTCCCCCGGATTGGTTGGAGTTCAAGACCAAGGGTTAGTGTTTGCATATCTCTATACGTACTTTCTAGTTTCTACTTCTTAAAGCATCAATGTGTTAATTTGTGCATTTGTTTGTAGGACCCTCCTGGAAATCCAGCTGCAGGGACCTCTGGTGAAAGACCAAGAAGAACATCAGGTACAGAGGCCTAAAAGAAATATAATTCAAGAACAAAATGACTTCACACCATCTCTTGGAAGTTTTTAGTTGCTTGATCTATTCATAGGTTTCTGATATGGTTGTTATGCACAGTGGGACAAGATATCAGAGAGAAATTCACAGGTGCTGTTGAGGCATTCTCACGGAAAAATGCTTCACATGGTCGTCAAGGTGAACCATCACGGCACAGGACATTAGAAGATGTTTCTTTATCCAGGGATGTGGTATGTATTCTCACTCGTTGAGAAACAGTCGCAATCTCCACATCTCACATTTTATCAAGCTTCAAGTAAAATCATGATTGGATTTTACCTGTTTGATGTTGAATTTAGTGCTAAGATGCTTGGGATGTTCTTGCAGCAACTTGATTCAGAAAGAGGCCGTGCATCACGTAATGTCAGCTCTACGAAGAGAGCAGCGGCCATTTCAGCCAGCAGGCCGAGCTCATCTGCTGAGGCTACTGATGGCCGCTCTAGTAGAATGGTCTCTAGCAATGGCCGTTTATCCACCACGCAGAGAATTCAACCTGGGATCAAGCCTAAGCAATCATCTTTCTCCCGTGGTGCAGTTGTCAAAGGCTCCAGTGATGACCCTCTTCGAAGCTTTGAGTTCCTCCAAATAAGGAAATAAACGGTACAGTTCTATCAGAGAAAGTCCAGTAAGTGTTAAAACACCATTTAAAACAAGGAAACCTTGGGGTCTTTCTTGCTCTTGTAAATGTGAAATGCGTCGTTAAGACTGAACGTATTGATGCCTCATCCAACCACTATTCCGATAGTTTTATTATTATTTTTGGTTAAAGAGTTGTCCTTTGTAACGCATCGTTTGCTCATCCAATGAATTGATGGGCCTCCCTTGCGGCATTTTTCCAATCTTGCGGGACAACTCTTGTTAAATAACGCCAATTGTGTATTCTATGCATCTTTGTTAAAGATTGGTAAATATAATTTTATTGATATTGTTGAATTATTCTCTGGTAAATATAATACAATCTATGTAAATTAGAATTCGACTAGTGTTATGAAATTGTGAAATTTAATAATCTATGTAAACTGTGCTATGAAAATAGTAGTGTTATGAAATTGTGAAATTGAATAATCTTGCTTTCTTAAACAGCTCAAGTTCCAACAGCAGCCATAAATCTCGAAAGATAAAGGTAGTCTTGGATTATTAAACTAAAGTACAAAATATTTGATCATTAAGAGTTCAAAAAAAATCACATGATTAAAGCACTAATCATGGTAATTTACCTGTCAACTTTGCATTAGTTCATCATGCTGAATAAAAATCAACTTAGTTAAGAAAACCAGAAACCAGAGGAGTAGGAAACTAAAACTTAAAAGGTAAATCCAAACAATAATATTCCAACAAGTTGGTGTGTTGAGTTACAAAATTCAAGAACTTCCTCTCTTGTAATAAATTTAGAAAACAAAGGGTCTGCATTAGAATTGAACATTTTAAAAATCCTACACCATCCCTAATAAAGCAAGATACTATACTACTCATGCTGCAGTCTCTTTCTTAAGCTTAGCAAGCTCTTGTCTGACCACACCAGCTCTCTGAAACAATAATGGATGAAGAAGATTAAAGTACTATGCTTTGGCAAAGAAAGTGAAGAAGGATCAAAAATAAAAAGTATACACATTATTCAACATAAATAAGATTTTTCATTTTTTTTAAAAAATCATACAGAAAAAATACTTGCACATAAAGTTCACAAACACAATATCGTCCAACTATTTCCCATTGACGGTTAGATTTAATGTTAAATAAGAGAAGAAAGCACATTTGGACTGCTTTCAAATCAAGGCATTAAGCTTGAGGACCCTCTACTTACATTGATGACATTGACAATTTAGATTGTCAATGTCTACATAAACCAATGACAACTGCAACATTAAGGTAGAAGAGATTCCTAGAAATGATATAATCATAACTATTTGTACCAGTTTAAAAAAAAGATTAAATAGGCACTTGATACAATAGTGAAGGAACTTAATTACATGATGAAACTAAATGTATAAGTGTTTAATGATATCATGAAGGATGGGACAACTGGATGAACTTAATGATACAAAGATTTATACTCAAATGCAACTGAAGAAATCAACTACAGAAAAAGGAAGCATGATTGAAAATCAACAAAAGAAACCATAGTAAAATGTACACACCTTGATCTTCGCCAGCATAAGCTTGAATCGATCAAAATCATTGAGAGCGGCTCTTCTCTTCTGAACAATAAGCTTCCTGCCCCATGAGCTATTTTCCCATTTCCCCTTGACATCTGTCGGGTAATAATTTAAATCACCATCAGATAATAAATGAAAAAGAGAAATAAAAATATTCATACTGAACCCAAACATATCAAGAGTAACAGCCTAAGTCGAAATAAATGCAGCGAAAATGGTTCAACACTTGCAAATTGAAAGTACACACCAGCAGCCTCCATGGCAGCTATGAGAGCTTTCTTCTTGGGAACCCTTTTGATGTCAATCTTGATATCTGTAAGAGAAAGCCTCTTGAAGTTCATTTGGCTTCTTACCATGTCAGGGGCATCAACAAGAGCCTGCCATGAGACAAAAAGAATTAGTACATGAATATGTATTCCACATAACATACAATTATCAGTAACTTAGGGAGAAAATCAATCTAAAAAACACGTTATAATAGCTGGAATTAAAGAGTTCTAAACATAGACATCTGAGCTATAATAATATCATAGCTGATGAATCGAAAGAATCATGAATCATGAATGCAAAACCACACATCTCTATCATCTCATATGAAACTAATACAGAGAATAATAAAATTAAATGATTCAACCATAAATAGTTTATGCAGATTGAAAACAGTTGGGAGAAGGCAGAACACAGTATTTAGGATTTTCATCAAATTGACTGAAACTAACACATGTAGTAACTCTTAAATGGGCCATTAAATCCTTAATTTCAGTTCCAATCATACGCACCGACGCATAATAATAAAAAACCAACGATCGTAAGCCAAAGAACAGCACCGACTCAAAAGGTAAACAATTAAAAATCTTCAAAACATTAGAAATAAATTCATCAAAACAATGCAATAATAACTTCAAATTTTCAAATAGATGAGATACTTTCAACCACATTTAGGACAGGAGAAGCGTACTCTGTTCTGGTCAATGACGTCGACGATGACGACAAGCCTGCCATAATCCTTGCCATAGTTGACAAGGGCAACCCTTCCGATCTCGACGTACCTCTTGAACGGCTGCAAGTAAAAGAAAGAACAGATCAAAACTCAGATTCTAGATTGAATATATTCATTCCAATCTAAGATTGAGAGAGTAAAGAATTCTGTTGGAGCTCACCATTTTGGAGAGAGAAACTGGTGCTTGTGTGCTGTGTACGAAGAGGCGGAGACGATGTTCAGAGGGAAGATGGCGAAATATAGGGTTTGTTTTGGGATATAGTGAAGCTAGGGTTTTGTGAGTGGGCTCTTGGGCCCTAATACGATCCATCTTATTGTGGGCTTTTGGCTATTGGGCCATACAAAAATTTGAGCACATACTTTATTCGAATTATAAGAAATTTGAAAGAAAAATCTAAAACTGAAAAATAATACTAATAATAATTCGTACCCGAAAATAGGAGACGTACCCCTTAATTAAAATATGCTTTATTTAAATTACATAAATACCCTTATATAACAAATCAAATTAGAATTTATTTACAATCTTCTGCATATAGTTAGCACACGTGTATATTATCCTCCACCACAGAATAAGCACTCAAATAAATAATCATGTGAACATAACCATTGACGACCCTGGAAATAAAATAACTTCATCAACGGACCAAGTTGAAAGAACAGCCACTTATCGGTGCTAATGTTGCCGTCGCCGGCGACGATGGTGTCATAGACATTGGAGTTGCTGAACTGCCGCACAAGAAATCAAAGGTGGCACTATCGCAAATGGGGTTGAAACTCGATTGCCCGTCGGCAGCCAACCGGTCCCAGATCGTCGAACAGGGGAGTCACCGTGTCGTGAAACGTGGGGACAATTTGCTTGTGACTCGACTCAGTAACTACAGAAAGAAGGCCTTCAGTATCCGATGTTAGGGCTCCGTAGTATCCTGAAAAGAGCAGACGCAATATCCGCCGGCCGTTAAGTTCCTCTTGTCGACATTGGAGTTGTCGAACAGTGCATGCCTGGAAACTGACGGCGTCAAGTAGAGCAATGACCCAAGGGTCTCTAGAGTTGAAGGGACCGGCGGGCTGTATTCCTTGATTCAGCACGGAAGAACTCATCCTGGACCTGATTGCAGTAGTAGTTGTAAAGATAAAGAAGTGTTTAGTAATATAGATATATGCTATTAAATTATATTGGGGTTTGGTTAGTAATCATGGTGCGCTTAGTAAATTCGGGGTGCGAATAGTCATCCCTAATAATAATATATAGGGCAAAATTACGTGAAACTGTCTCACGAAAAATTATCCTACATGTATGATATATAAAGCGAAAATGTTCAATTAAACTATTTAATAAACAATTTTGTAATATAATAAATGAAAGTATAAACATTTAAGTGAAACAATCCTACCTAAGAGGATCTCATATCTTTAATTAAATACTCCTTCCATTTATCATAAGATATCAATTTGTATGTGTATTAAAAAATATTACTCCCTCCGTCCCAGACTTGTTGTCTGCGACAATGTAGATACGGAGTTTAAGAAAAGTTGACTTTTTAGAGGTATTGTGGTATTTTTAGGTAATAAATAAATTATAAAGTATGTTATGTGTGTTAGGTGTGTGTGGTAAAGTTGTAATTAAGATGAACTTTTAGGGGTGGGGATTGATGTGATATTTCCTTTTTTGGAATAAGACAATTAGTTTGGGACGGATGAAAATGGAAAGTAAGACAACGAGTTTGGGACGGAGGGAGTATTATTTTATACAAATTTGATAATTGTATTAGTGGTGAATGGCGTGTCCTAGGGTCCTTTTCTTAAAAATAAAAAATAAAATAAATAGTGGATGATATGATCTTAATAGCTAATTAACCACTCTTTCCATTTAAGCATGACTATGATGTATATTGCATGAAAATAACTTAATAAGCATATGGAGTATATATATAATGTAGCATATATCAAAGTCATTCCAATACTCTTCAAAGCCTTTGCCAAAACAAACAAATCCAATTCATGGCAAATACATCTCTTCATCCAATTGTTGCTAATTCTATAACAACATATTTCTGAAAAAATAAACACATTGATCTGTACTATCAAGGCCCCAAAAACACTCAAAGAAAAATACAAGTAAACAAATCAAAATATATCAAACCCTAGAATATACAGATCATCAATCACTCTTTGGAAGTTACTCTACTTTCTCTCCCTTCAAGATCTTGTACACTCGGACCACCTGAGCTGAGTTGTTGTAATAAATCTGCATCAGCTGATCCAGTCTGATCAGTGGATGGATCCAGAGTACCATTTGAAGAAGAAGCTCGATTTCTTGATCTCCTCGACCCTCCCTCATTAACCAACTCCTTCGACTTCTTTCTACGAGCTTTCCTGGGGATGTCGGGGGCCATGCCACCCAACTCTGGCTGTTGAGTGAGCTTGGCTCCGCCCTCGGATGAATCCTTGCCTTCTTTTCTTCTTGATTGTCTTGGTTTCGCGGATGGATCTTTCTTTCTTGGCGATTCGTTTGAATTGCTTTCTGTCGAGGGTTGGCGCCTCGACGATTTTGTCCCCTCAGCTTGCTCCTTTCCTTGAGAATTTTTTGCCTTTGCCCTTCTCTTTGAATCTACTGGCCATCAATGATCATACAATTAGTTGGATCATTGTGCATGCATGCATGAGTATTAAAAATTAAAAAAATGTATTATTATTATTAATAATTAAAGATTTGATGTGCTAACCTTCTGATACCCATTTAATATCAGGGTTGTCATCCTCTCCTGGGAGGCCTAATGGTGCTGAGAATCCTGTTGATGTTGAGTTGAACTCTTTCATCTACACAATTAAATAATCACACCTTGTTTAATTTAATTTGAAAAGGGAAATATAAATCATGAACTTTTTCCTAGACTTAGTTTTATTCACACAGACCAAGTGTATAAAATAATTTCATCAATTTATATACGAGTTGCACTTTTTTTTTCAATATTTTTTTTAAATTAAATCAAGTTCCATCAAATTTATGTGAAAATTGTATTCATATTTCATATATGGCTATATTTAACATCATAATTCAAAAGAAAAAGATGCAAAATTTGTAACATCTTTTTATGTGAAATTATCACGTTGTCACTTTTCATCAATTAATAAACAAGATTTTACCCAGCTTGGTGTATCTTGAATCGTTGTAGGTCCATCAAATCCTATATGAGCAACGTGTTTTACATCCGTGGGAAGACCGATCTGCATTTCTTGTTCCTTCTCTTCATCTATTTGTGACATATAGAGAAAAAATCAATTTCCCTAGCTAGGTACGAAAATGAGACAGAAGATGAAAAGTATACGATGTACTAACCGAATATTTGGGATATATATCTAAGGCCTTTTAAAAGACCCTTCATTTTAGTCGACATCCTCGACCTTCGTTTCTCGTTTATGGTTCAACAAAATAAGAATGTAGGAGAGCAAATCCATAGAAAGTTGGTGTGATCACTTGACAATTCATCCATGCAAGAAGTTACCACTAATGTACATTTCTTCAAATCCATATATACGTAGATTTATACGTATACGTATGTGTAGATTCTTGGCCAAGATTATGATTGGAGAATTCTTGTCTGAATTTCCTACTCTGCATGCATGTGTTTGTGATGAAAAAGAAGAGATATAAAATTTGCAAGAAGTAAAAAAAATAAAATGCTTTTTTAGTGAATCGAATTAGGAATGAATTATTCTTTGTTTTGAATTCATAGTAAAAAGAGAGGTAGAAAATTAGCCATCGATTTTTTCGGTTGAAAGCTATTAGAATTTTGGGTATTACAAGTGTTGTGTTTTACTATGATATCGGGTAACCAGCTGCCACCAAAATTGTTCTCAGCCACTCAAATATATTTCAAATAATATTATTAATATTGTGAATTTTAAATTTACTAATTAATAGCAACACAATAGAGCTATAAATAGTAAAATCCGTCAAAATGAATTTTAATACTTACAATAATGATCATTTTAAAATTATATTTCAGTAGTTTCCCATAAAATTATCAAATCCTTAGTCGGATGACTCGGATCATTTGAAATCTTTTTCGTAAGAAAATATTATATATATATTTTATAAAAACAAATTAATGAAAAAAATTAAATGAAAAACTAAATGAAATTTAAAAAATAAAATTAAATGTCAATAAAATGAGAAACGTTAATTATATATTTTTTTAATTATACTCCCTCTGTCCCAGTCCCAAGTAATGCCTCATTACTTAGAACTCGTTACCTGGAACGGAGGGAGTATTAAATTAACCCTTTAAATTAAGATTATTTATTTGAGTTCTTTTTGATGCATTGGTATTTATTTAATCAGGAGCCCGATTGATATTAAAAGGTCCATTCAGGAAAAGCTACTTTAATGATGATGATTTAAAAAAAAAATAGAAAAAAAATGTTAAATATATAAAACAATGGTTATTAATTATTAGTAGTAAAGTAGCGCATAAACAAAACCAAAATACCAAATAAATAAAACATCTAACACCCATAATTTTACCTCCGTCTCTTTTTCCTCTTCTTTCCATTCTTGTACTCATCTTCAGTTGAGCTGTCTTCATAAAATTGAGACAATTCTGATGGATTTAATTCATCAACATTTTGTGACACATTACCAATATTCTTACTCGATTCACCTTTTCTTTTTCTCCAATTTGGTCCAAATCCCGAATAATAATAAAATTGATATGGATTTGAAGTTGATATCGTTTCTCGATTTATCCTAGCTCGCACGGGCCGTAGAGCTTCCGCCACAGACCTACAAGGTGGATCTCTTTTCCAGCTTTTCTTGGACCATCCCCACCCTCACCATTGTTCTTGCTGCAAAAAATAAGGAGTTATCTTTGTGTACAATCGAACACATACATTCATTTTACATTGTTACTTTAATAAGTAATTAAAAGTTCTATTGCTACCAAAAGAAACGTATAATAATAAAAAATTAAAAAAAATTGAGTATAATATTTTTCATTCTAATTAAAGAATAATTTTAAGGAATAGTTTTTCATCTACTAAGAATGATATTAATGATTTGCCATCAAAATATTTTTCCCATATTTTTCCGACCTAGCTAAATAAGCAGTAACATTTAATTCATTAATTAATGACTTATATGTTATATAGGAACTAGTCTATTGACGGGAATTACCATGAAAATATAGCGAAATTAAAGTTATTTATTGGCCTAACAATTAATGGATGGAGTATAAGATTTCAAAAATGATTATAATGCTGAAAAAGAATATAAAAAAACAAACAATTTAAATAAAAAAGATTTAACCTATCAAACACTCGAATATTATTGTCAGGTAAGCACCCAGTGTTGAGGCAGACATCATTTTTACAAACCTGCATATATATATTACAATTTCGATATATGAATAAATGAATATTTGATTGAGAATAAATCAGAAAAAAGTGAGACATAATTATATGAGACGGGTTGTGAAACGAGTCGACACATTATAAAAGTATTAACAATAGGTAAAGTATACTGTTGTTAGTTAAAGTATGATGAATAATGAAGTAAAGGAGTAGATTGTTACGGTATGATTTACTACAAATATATTTTAACTAATTATAAACATATTTTACGGAGCATATATAATAAAAGTACTTTAATAATTGGTCCACCTATCTCACCTGAAATTACCTCATCAAAAATTGTGTGAACATTCATCTCTAAATTAAATGAGATTCCTTAATTTAAACATTAAATTAGATTTTTTGTTTCATACTAGCCACTAAATAAAAATAATTAAAAATAAATTCAATAATTTCATCTTAAATTTTATTATCTTATAAGTCTTGATTCGCCACTCAAAATTACCCACATATTGATTGGGAGGCAAATTAAAACCCTTATTTTAAAATTAATTAAAACTTGTTACAAAATAAAATAAAATAAAATAAAATAAAATAAAATAAAATAAAAAAAGAAAACTGAGATGATAAGAGTAGAAATGCAAAAATGTTAGACACGATCGAGTAGTGTTGTGCGAAGATGACAACGACGGACCTGAGAAGGCGGCGGCGGCGGCGGTTTGGGTGGCGGAGGAGATTCCGGCGGCGAGAAGTTGATGAGATCCCAGGGTGATTGATTTAGAAGACAAACATGAGTTTGAATAAGAGCACCAGCATTAGGGGACGACGTCGGATAGACATGGGGATGAATTTTGCAGTTCTTGCGTATTCTCATTCACTCACGAACAACTTACAGGTTTTTTAGGGTGCCGAACACAAATGCATTATAGGGTTTATCAGTTATTTTTAAGATTTAAATGTTTTTAAAGTTTTTTTTTTATTTAAATTCAAATGTGAATGTTAATTAGTGCGTCGATACTTTAAATGCACGCTAATAATACTCGGAGTCATATATGCAATGTTGTTATAAAGCGGCGCTATTATCACCAAAAAAACTACTTAGGGCACCCGATTACCAAAAAAACTACTTAGGGCACCCGATTTAAAAAAATATATACAGTGAAAATACTCTTATATCCTTATTCTTAAAATTACTTTCTATACTTTTCATTATTAAAATTAATCCTGCCCAATCAATTTACTAAAAACACCCAAATACTTCAAACACTGAAAAAAAAACTTGCGGTGATTCTAGCCGTACTCATCCACCCCCTTCACTCACCATGCAAAAATTGGTCGAATCCTTTGGTTTGTTGTGTACTTGGAAGCCATTTATGTGTTGCCACGACTTCGATGCAGTACGCGAAGGTCTATGACTCTATGTTATAATCAATTTCTAAAGATTATTATCCAAAGATTCCAACTAAACTAGGTCTGATTGGATTCTAGTATTTCAGATGATCAAACCATGCATTCCCAGTCTATGTGTTTGCACTGGGTGTCCCAAGATTCTTAGGATGTGCTCATTGGATATGGGATGTATGTTAGAAAGTGAGGGTTAAATTGTAATGATTTTTCTGGATAATACTAATGATTGTTGAGATGCTTGTTTTTGTTTTTTGGCCAAAGATTTCCAATTTTTTCCTTTTTTTTCTTCTCCTCCTCTCCTCTCCCACTTCGTTTCTCCTTTTTTGTGAATTTTTTTCCAGTTTTCTATGTTTGAATTATTTAGGGATGTTGAGATGTAAGCAATAAAAATATTGGGGGTGGTTAGTAAATAAATTGGGTGGATGAGTAATTAAAAGCATAATGAGAGTAATTTTAAGAAGAAGGATATATATAATAATATTTTTACTATTAATTTTTTTTAGATCAGATGTCTTGGTAATCTTTCGGGTGGCAATAGCACTGCCTTAAAAATAATTCAATTGTTCGGATCTGTTCAAGAGAAAATTAATATATTCACATTTTTAAATTATATATCTATCTATATATACGTATATATTGACCGCCCATTTAATATGTGTGGGATTGTCATACAAATAAGAAATTATGATATTCTTAATGAAAAGTAATACTAAATTAATAAAATATGATAATTGTACCGTTTAATTTTATAAATAATTTTTGTATAAATGACAACATTAAAAAAATGTATTAACATTTCTATTAAGGATTAATAACTAATTAAAAAAATATATAATTATCTAATTCATTAAAAATGGCAGGGCATGCCATAATATACATTTTCAATAATTTTAATATTAATTGTAATTTTAATACACAAATCTATTTAAATAATGTTATTGTTTACATTAACCATTATTATATATAAATATCAAAATTAGTCCTATGGTATTTTTTAATTTTAGTCTTTTATCATTTGCAATTCTCAATTTGGTCATTTTCTGTCCAGTTTTAGTCCTTTTAATCAAATTTTAGTCCTTTTGGTCCAATTTTGATCTATTTTTTTAAATTTTGATCCTTTTTGGTCCAATATTGGTCTAAATGTATACACTTTCAGACCATTTTTTAACTTTTTTTAACTTAAAGGACTAAACTTGGACAAAAAGTAGGGATGTCAATTGTATCCGCAGGGTCGGGTTATCCGCGGGTACCTGAGGTAGTGGGTACGGGTAGGATACGCATTATCGGGTAATGGGTAGGGTAATACCCAAACCCAATAAAAATTTTGCGGGTAAGGGTAGGGTACGGATTCTCCTTTTATACCCGCTTACACGACCCGATATCCGACCCGTTTACCCGATACTATAGTATTATACATATTATATTTATATAATATATATATATATTATATTATGTTATACATTTTTAATTACATTATATATTTATATATTTATATTTACATTATTTAATTTTTAATTAATTATGTCCAAGTAATATATTTATTTTTATTTATATTATAATATTATATATTTCTAATTATGTATGCATATATTTCTATTCCTACTTTTAAAAATTATATATATATTATATTATTTAATTTTTAAATTACGTATTTACATCATTTATTTAGTTTTTAATTAATGGAGTAATATTTAAGTACATTATTTAATTCTAAATTTATATTTATACTTAAAAAAAAATTAATTTCAATACGGGTAAAATTGAACAAGTTTGAGAAACAGAAGATATTCATATAATATTTTATAATAATTATGGGTACCCATTTACTAATAATAAATTGCCGGGCACACAAGTTTTTTTTGCTAATAATAAATTAAATATTACCTTAAAATCAATCACATAAAATCTATTTAAAATTTATGCGTTTCTTAGTTGATAAATTGTAATATTTTTAAATAATTTTTAAATTTTTTATAGTTTCATATCTTTCGGGTCCTGAATTGGTAGCAAAAATCTTTTGGGTCCCTAATTGATAGTTTACCTATCTTTCAGGTCCTGTATTGAAAAAACTCCTTAATAAAATTAATTAGAGCAAGCAAATAATAGATATATAATACTATAATATGTTGATATAATAATAATGGTAATAATAATAGGAAGATATATTCAATTATTTTACGAATTGATATATATATATAGAACACTCTTATTTCCCTTTTCTTCAAGCCTCCTTTTAACTCCCCACCTATTCGTTTCCAATGAGAATCGAACCTCACTTTTGTGAGCAGCCCAGTGGCCAGGTGAACAAGCCACTTGGTTATATATATACTCTCCGTACGTTCGAAAGAGAGTTTTTTTTTTCCATTTTGGTTGTCCGCTCAAAAGAGGTTCATTTTATTTTTTACACATGGACCCACACACCCCACCACTACAAGAAACTGCTCGATTAACGACGGATTTACTGACGGAATTTTTCCGTCGGTATATACCGACGAATTACCGACGGATTATTCATTTAATATGATTTATTTTTAAAAAATCAATAATTAAAATTTTTGACGGTTTTTGCGACGGATTACCAACGGAAATAGCGACGGATAATTTTCTGTCGATAAATTCGTCGTTATTTTGGAGGGATTACATCGCGGAAATTTACCGACGAAATATTTCCGTCGATAAATAGATAAATTTTCATTCTTTTATTTACAGACGGATTTATCCGTCGGTAAGTATACAAATATTTAAAAAAAAAAACAAAAATTTTTTATTATTAATTTAGCGACAAAAAATTCCGTCGGTAATATATAAAATTTTATATAAAGAAATGAATGTTATTCTTTCAATTACTGACGGATCTAATCCGTCAGTAAATATACTAAATTTAATTTTTATAAAAATTATTTTTAGTATTTAATTTAACGACGGAAATAATCCGTCAGTAAAAATATCAAATTTTATTTTTCTAAAAATTTATTTTACTCTTTAATTTGCCGACGGATTATTCCGTCGCTAAATATATCAAATTTATTTTTTAAAAATAAATTTAATCTTTATTATAGCGACGGATTTAATTCGTTAGTAAATATATCAAATTATATTTAAAAAAATAAATATTAATCTTTAATTTTACCGACGGATGATTTCCGTCGGTAATTATATTTAATTTTATTTAACAAATTACAAACATAAAACACGTTTTTTGTTTCCATTGCATACAAATCGTGTTTTTGTTTTTAACCCAAAATATTCTTCCCACTTAAAATTTTCACTTGGAACTAAAATGTTCTCATTTCCTTTCCAAAAGTCACGCTGATGAAGCCCTAGGTACCAAATTCCCGCAATGTGAATCGACAAACTCCCTCCGACGAAAACCCGCCGCCACTTCTCACCACCGGCCACACTCCGATAGCCGCTCGCGACGTCACTCGGTCCCGGTCGCGAGCCTCCGTTCGCAACGCCATTCCCAGTTGCCTCGCGACGCCACCACCGCTCGTGACAGGTTCCACCCGCGGCCCTCCGGTCTCATTCCCAGTTATTTTACTCTCATTTCATTCTTCTTCCTCGTGCTTCCGCTTGCTCGCTGTAAGTCTACCTAGGTTCTTATTATTATTCGTTGTTCCTTATCTTTAATTTTTTGTTTGGGGAAAAACTGATTCAATTGCGTATGATAAAATGAGGCTGCCATTATACAGACTGCCTTTCTCATGTGGAAACAGAACAGTAGACTAATTCCTTGATGTTACAGTTACGGATTTCCGAAATCGATACCCCATATAATAATAGGCAGTCAGGTGCCCTAAATCGATCAGCTTTGCTTGTTTATTTGGGTTTTGTTCTTTGTGAAATGTTTTATAGCTCTAGAAGTGGCGATTTGTGAAATAGGCTTCTGGCTCTACTAGATTTGATTGAATATGTCTACATTGCTGAGGCAGATGAGCACAATTTAACTTTTTAGGGTTTTCGTCAATTATTGTTCTAAGCTTACTTATATTAACATGGTTATGTTTTTGGATTGATTTTGATGTTGGGATTCTGGTCTATGGCTGTATTTTCAGATTTGGAAAAATTTTTAAAAAATACAATTGAGAACTGAGGTTGTAATGGTCGCTGTTGTTTGGGTGTTCATTTATTTGCTTTTTGTTGTGGTTTATGTGGCTGTATTGTCCTCTCATTTTCTTGTTTACTGTATGTTCTGGTGTGCTTGTGTGGCTATGCTTTTTCTTGTTCTTACTCATTTCTGGTTCTTGTGTATATGTGCTTCAAGTGTGCTGTTTCTTGTTGGCCCAAAGGTGGCTGCGTGTGTTGACTTTATTCACATGGCTTGCAGTATATACATCACTTTATTCACATGGCTTGCAGTATAATATGTCTGCCAAAGTTTGCTTGCAAGTGGGCCTATTTCAAAGTACTTTTCTTTGATAGACAAATGCTTTTCTTCCTAATTCACCCATTATTGATGCCTAATCTGTATTTTCTTTCATCATAACTAATTTTCATTTTGTCACACACTCAATCGGTTAGTTCGAAGAGCTTCACGTACGAAGACACGAACTTGATCGAGTTCAT
Organism: Pogostemon cablin; assembly: GCA_023678885.1. Classification (NCBI taxonomy): domain Eukaryota; kingdom Viridiplantae; phylum Streptophyta; class Magnoliopsida; order Lamiales; family Lamiaceae; genus Pogostemon; species Pogostemon cablin. The sequence continues at coordinate 1,748,609 of CM043011.1, forward strand.
TTTATGAAATGATTAAGGGTCGAGGTTCGAGATCGACCCTTATTCTACATATATAATGCATGCATATCAATGACAAGTCGTCGACAAACAATGGTCAAGAAAGTCGGAGGAACATATATTTTCTTTTAATCTCAATTACAATTAGTAGCTAACAACATTTATTTAATTATTTTCCCTCGTGCACTCTTGGGAGATGTCTGTTTCCTGAATAATGCATATGCAAACAATAAAAAATTTAATTCCTCACCAAATGCTTGACATTTAATATAATAATTTAATATTATTTGATGTGTATTAATAGAATTTGATAAAATCTATATACAAAAGGAAAACATCTATAATATAATTTAAACTATTAATTAATGTATTTGAAGTAGGAAAAAAAATCTACTAAATGATGATGGTTGTGGAGATTTTGTTGAGGGTAACGTTGACTGTCTTTCTATATTTCAATTGCCGGGGCGTTCATTTGGAAAGGCAAAGAAAAGATATCTAGATGATGCGGAGTTCCGAGCAGCACATTCCTACGTACTACTGAATTGTGAAGAAGTCCAGCCTTATATACAGTAAGTTTTAACACATGTTAATGCAATTGATAACATTACTATTATACTTAGATCTTAATATATTTCATTGTTAATGACCGCAACCACTGTTTTTGAAGTCTTTATACGACTGAGTTGCAGCAGAGTCAACTGAACATGTCAATTGGCGATATTGATTCAAGGATAGCAACTGAATTTGCAACTTGGTTCAAATATCATGTAAGATTAAATTAAGTCGATTCATTATTATGCATATTTAACATTCTTGCAATACATAATTTAAAAATCTCCTAACAACGACTTGTATTATTAGGTTCTCAACAATCCAAACGTTCATAGTAAAATGATTAGAGATCTGTCAAATGGCCCATCTCGCAGAGTTAAAATATATCATGGTTATTATGTGAATGGCTATAAATTCCACACTGTTCGATACGGAGCTTCTAAATCAACATCAAATAGTGGGGTTTGCATAAAAGGAACAAATTACCTTACAGATGAGAGCGACTATTATGGGATGTTGGATGAGGTAGTGGAATTAGATTACCCTGGTTTACCTATTAAAAAGGTTGTGTTGTTCAAGTGCGAGTGGTTTGACCCCTCACATTTGGGAACAAGGATTCATCCAGAATACAAACTTGTTGAGATTAACCAGAAAAGGAGGTTCAATCAATATGAGCCATTTGTGTTGGCAATTCAAGCTGTCCAAGTGTATTATAGTACATATCTTACGGAGAAGAGGACAAAGAGTGATTGGCTGCCAGTTTGTAAAGTAAAGTCAAAGTTAAACATTTCGAAAATGTCTACAAGTTGTGAAGATTCTACTGCATTTCAAGAGGAATTCATAGATGAGCCCAACAATGTGCAATCAGATGATGGTCCTTCATACCTAAACGATGAAAGTGGTGCATTCATGGAAATCATTGATGAGGAAGATGACATCAATGAAGAGTTGCAATCTGATAATAGTTCTGAAAATTTAAATAATTTACATTCAGCAAATTATTCTGACACTGAATTTTAAGATGTATTTCACAGTATATATATGATAGGTTCGCAACGTTTTTAGAGTCCTTCTCTCATATTTTTTTGTTTACTTTCATGTTCTCTAATATTTTATATAATGCAGATGGTAGGTGGACGCACTAGAACAAGTACTGATGGACATATTGGTGGACGTGGTCGGGGGCGGGGTCGGGGTAAACAGGGTGGAATTTCTAGACCATCTACATCTACTGAACCATCACGTGAACCCCCAATTGCAACTTCGTCTACACTCCCAACAGCTCCTGGGCCTATTGTAACACCATTTGCACCATCATTTTCAGCTGCCCCATCAATGTCCTCTACACCATCAACTTCAGCTCCCACACCTATACCATCTGCACCATCTACCTCAGCTCCACTTCCTGCACCATCAACGTCATCTGCCATTGAGAATTCTCACACTAAGGATGGCTTGCTAGAAGTAAAAATTGCATACAACTGGTAAGTTAGTTTCCTTATAATTCTTATAATTCTTTTACTATGTTTAACAATAAACTACAATATGTACCCATGATTTGCTTGATTTGCAGTTTAAGTAATGGTCATGACATCTCTGAGCTACTTAGAGAGATATTTTGTGGTCGCGTTGAGAAAGGAGCAACTCGTTGGAAGAAGATATCTAAGGAGACCAAACGCATATATTTTGAGGAGTTTGAGGTATGCATTGAAAAGTTTAGAGTTCTATTTAACATAAGAATATTTGTGCATATGTATATTCTTAGTTAAATAATATAAATATAATCTTAATGCTTCACTTAATTTATTTAGAAAAAATGTGTGTGGCACTCATCCATCGATGCATTAGTTCGGCGCAAATTCAAAAGCAAAGCAGCTCGTCGATACAGTGGCATAGTCCATGAGTGGAAGAAATTATGGGAAAATAATAAGGCTAAACCAGAATATATGAGTGATGAGACTTGGGCTGCATTCATTTCTCATTGGGAAGATCCCCATGAGATAGCAAAGGCTGAACAGAATAAGAGAAATCGTCTAAGCGAGCCGGCCGGAGAGGGTACTGGTGTTTCTTGCCATAAAGGAGGTTCGAGAGCAGCTTGCGACTATGCTATAGCATTCGTGAGTTTCTATCTCTTATTTTTTTTATGAATTATCAGTTTGTTAATTAATCTTTGTAGTCTTTGGTTTGAAAATGTTAGTTTTAGTTTGACATTTTTGATGCATTTCAGTCGTAAGAGGCAATATAAAGTTAAGGTATAACAGTAATTTATATCAATGTGTTTTCATATAATGATGTTGTACGCTTGGATCTTACTATGTTTAATGGGTATTGGATGAATTTGTTGTAGTTTGCGTTGGTCATTTTGATATATGTACAACATGCATCAATTAGGTTTTAAATTTGAAATTAAGGTAATGTGAAGTATTTCTCAACTTCGTGTAATTTGCTCATCTTTATTAAATAAAATGTTTTGTCAAGTGAATTCTCTTAAGTAGGTTCTTTGTATTGGATGAATTTATTGTAGATTGCGTTGGTCTATTTGATATAAATTTAGTAATTATGTACACGACTGCTGCTTCATTTATTTTCTGGGTTATTTAGGAAAAGGAGAATAATAGAGAACCCAATGAGTATGACATCTTTCTTGGGTATCACAAGCCGGATGAAGAAGGAAAGTGTACCTATGCAGTTGCTGAAAATGTGGTTGTACGTATAATATTTCATGTTTGTTAAGCATTTTAGGTTTTTAGTATAATGTTAAATTCATAATATTTGATTACTGATTTGTTACTAACAATGTAAATTCACAGAAAACTATACAAAAGAAGAAAGATGAGTTCAGTCAAATACCTGATGCTCCTCCAATTGATATGGGAGATATCTTCCGCCGTACTGTAGAATAAAAAAAAGGTCGCATCTTCGGCATTGGAAATTTGGGCGAAGGAAGTACAAGCACTCAATCTAGTTTTACTCAAGCTCCTACTTCATCGATGTTTACTGAAGCAGAGTTTAAGAGACAATTAGATGAAAAGATTACAGAGATGCGTACTGAGATGCAAGTTGAGATGCAATCAGCAATTCAAGCAGCAGTTCAAGCTCAAATTCAAGCTGCAGTTCAAGCCCAAGTGCAACAAGTTATGGAATTGTTACGAGGTGGCGGTTCATTGGCTTCTCCTTTTGGGGGTGGTTCTACATCAGGTGTTGGTCATAATGACACTGATGTTGATACAGATGATGGAGTTGATTTGGAGGACTCGTGAGCATGTTAAACGTATTAAGATATTTGTTATTTATAATTTAGTAGAATTTGATATTTTGTGATGATTTTGGATCTTTATTTGAAATTGTGGAGATTTTATATTAGGTTGTACTTATTTTGAAGGTTTAATTACAATTTTGTGGATTTATCAGGTAATAATTTTAATTTGGAAATATATAATATAAATACAGGAATATTTTATACATTTCCGTCGGCAAATCTGTCACTAAATAAAGTTTTATATCAAAGCACATTTAAATTTTGCGACGGATTTTTCCGTCGGTAAAAATATCCGTCGGTAATTCCGTCGCTAAAATGAGTTTTTTAATTTCATATTTTGTATTTAGCGACGGATTCTTCCGTCGGTATAATATTCCGTCGGTAATTCCGTCGCTAACATGAGTTTTTTAATTCCATATTTTGTATTTAGCGACGGATATTTCCGTCGGTATAAGATTCTGTCGTTAATTCCGTCGCTAAACTAAGTTTTATTTGGACCATATTTTGTGCTTAGCTACAGATATTTCCGTCGGTAATTAGGGACGAATAAAATCCGTCGATAATTTCGTCGCTAATTTTTTGGTTTCCAACGAATTTCAGTTGCATAATTACCTACGGATAATTTTATTTACTGACGAAAATTTTCGTCGGTATTTACCGACGGATTTTTAAATCCGTCGGTAAATAATTACCGACGATCGATATAGCGACCGTTCAACTTCCGTCGGTAATCCGTCGATAAACTGATTATCGACGGATTTTCCTAACATTAGCGACGGAAATTTCCGTCGCTAATCTCACTGTTTCTTGTAGTGCACTAATACAAGTAAAATATGGGTTCATATTCTCACTATTACAACTATCCACTACACAGTTAAATAATAGTAATACTATTTAATCAACGTGCACAAAAGTAAAATACACTCTTTCGGGCGGACAAAAGCAGTATATTATTACCGACACAAGATTGGAAATGTTTAATAAAATTACAAATACAAAAATTAAAACATATATGATGATTAAACCATTTAATAATTTAACGGAGTGCGATTAAAAGTTAAAGAAGACCATTAATTAATAAGTTTAAGGAAAGTTTTTATTCGTATATTACGGTATATTATTTTATTGTAAATATTGTAATAACATTTTTACGAAAATATTGTAACAAATTTTATAAATAAATAATAAGTATAATAAACTATAAAATTATTACAATAATGGACAATTAAATCTCTAAAATGCATGTTGTATACAATTAAAAATGTAATAATATTAATATTATAATTGTGATTAGTATTGAAGTGTGTATGAAATATAGAGATATCATGTTTAATGTTGTATGTTATATATGTTGTGGAACACAAGATATTGTTAACTTATCATATAACACAATTAATTTAAATAACAATTTGCTCTATTTATTACTAAAAATATTCTACATAGACGCCAATTTAAGTGAAAGCTTAAATTTAACATTTCCGAGAAGCTTAAAAAGGGTATTAAGATATGCTTCCCAAACACCTTATTTAAAAAAATAATCCTTCATACTTCACTCATCTAACATATCATAAAGTTGATATTAGGTATGCCGGGTGAAATGCACTCGTGTATAATATTTTATTCTATTTTGTGAACATGTTATTCTATTTTGTATACATGTTTTTTAATAATTGTATATTTTTTCACACTAAACTTTTCATTAAAAAAACTAGTATCCATATATGTATAACTTTTTATTCAATAGTACATTTTTTTTAATAATTATATATTTTTTTACACTTAATTTTTCATTAAAAAATTAACAATTGAATTGTATATATTTTTGTTCATAATTGTATATATTTTTGTTTATATTTATATACGTTTTAGAAAATGAGTACACCCTATCTTAAAGTTTACCCGAATGCACAATATAATTAATCTGTTATATTATTTATTTATTATCAAAAATACCATAATACCTGCAAATATTTGTAGTAAAACGGAGGGAGTAAAACTAAAGATGGATTAAAAGTGGAATAGATTTGATGTGGTTTATTTTAAGTTTTTAACTAAAGCTGAAGTGGATATTTCAATATATATGCGAAAGAATATCCACCATCAAGAAATCCACACTTCGGCCCCACCTAGCTACCATTTTATAACAAATAAATTGATACTTAAATTATCCCAAATTTTATTAAATTATATGTTTTAAAAATATTTTGTTTGTATTAATTTAAGACTAATTATAGTGTGCACCCGCGTGCATCCTAAGATAGGGGCACCCATATATAAATATAAACAAAAACATATAAGTATAAACCATAACTCAACAAGTACACAAGTAAAAATCCACCAAGTCACAAGTTCCAACCAAAAATCATAGCCTCAAAATTTCTCACAATTAAGCACAAGAGAGCCAAGAAAGATTTCTCCTTATTGAAAGCAAGAAAAAGCAAGAAAAGCACGAAATAAAAAGAAAATAACAAAAAAAAAATATGTGCCAAAGAAAAGAGTAAGGACTTAAACGTGCGCCGGTGCAATATGCTCAAGTAGGAGTTCATGGATGCAATTTTATAATTCAAACCGTAGAAAAGTCAAGTAACGAAGACGATATACCCCCCAAACTTAAATTAGACAAAGTCGAATTTAAGTTGAGAAGATGTTTGTTACCTCAATTTGCACCACTCCTTTGCTCTTCAAGGCCAATACCATAGCTCCACGCTTTAGTCCCTACAAACACAACCATAAAACGAAAAACAAATCAAAGAAAAAAAATGTCCCTATCCTAACCACTCAACAAACCCAAAGTCACAAATACAACTAAATTCCCCGGCAACGGCGCCATTTGATTGGTCGTTATAGTTCGGGCGACCAAGCAACAAAAAATATCGAACCCAAGGGAATTTAGGATTCATGGCCTTCAAGTTATGGTATCGTGATTAGTTAGGGACGATCGGAGAGGAGGATTATAAAAATAAAAGAAAATAAAATACAGGAAAAATAAATCTAATTACGATATTTTTGGATGCAATGGTGGTTTCTCGATGCGCTCAAACAATCTTTAATTGATTCCATTTTTAAACTAATCATGGTAAGGGCGATCACTAAATCATATCTACACCTAAGCTCTCTGCCAAGATGAATAGGATGCAAGTAAAAATGGCTCATTAGATCGTCTCCAATGCTCACAATTCCCATAGGTACTTATGGATATTAATATACCTACTAGAGATATTATCACGAAGAATTTTCTCTTTGAGGCAGGGACGTTTTCCTATGTTCCCTTTCTAGGTACTATGCTCACAATGGCTTGGTTCCCTTCACTAACTCAATTACAAGTAATCTCGCTAGTGTTCGTTTATGTAGTTCTAAACATAGGATGGTTCTGCCAAACTCCCTCCCATATTAATCCTCATGCAATAAGTGGAAAAAACTCACATATGATAATCATGTAAAGGGACTAAGGTGAAAGTAACAACAAGACATGTTGATACACAATGCACAACCTAATCACTAAACACTAATATCAAAGGCATTAATCCCAAATTAAAGCATGCATACATATTCCATAAACGAAACCTAATCATAGTAGGAAATTCAATTAAGAAACATAATCATGCATCAATCACCCACCAAAGCAAATTAAGATAATAAGTAGGATTAGATTACACCTTAATGAAGTTTTACATCCATGAAGATCATCTACTCCTTAGTGTCTCCACCTTCTAGGAAAGCAAATAAAATCCTAATCTAGAAAAACATTTAAAACTAAAATGGATCCCTCCCCCAAAGGGGAAGGGATCTCAACTATGGAGGTCTTACTTAAAAAGCCCTCTCTCAACTATGGAATCTTGAAAAGATTCAATTTTAATTGAATTTAAATGGATATAGGAATTGGTTCTAAGAGTTGGTCCAAATGAGGGTATTTATAGGTGTAGGGTGAGTGGATTTTGTGATGATTTTCGATGTGGGACAAGAGTGAATTTTATAGAATTTTCGGTTCCAGGAATTTAGTATAAGAATAAATTGGGCGAGTATTAATCACATGTGATGGCTTGGCAAAGTGGTTAGAGGCGCCCTTGTACATGCATGAGGTCTCGGGTTCGAAACCCATCCTCCGCACATTTTCTTTCAAAACTGCATAAAAACACGGTCGTGTTTTTATGTATCTGCCCGTGTTTTCTTGTAATTTTTCAGTTCTCTGGACAATTTTTGCACTTCTGAATAGACAACACTTTTCTGAAAAGTGTTGTCTTTTCTATGTTGTCTTTGCCAAATTTTCTCTTTTTTTTCGTCTTCGTCCCAATTTAATTCCCGTTTCTTCCATCACTCTTTCAAGCTCAAAACACCCCTTTTCTGCAAAAATACATAATAATACCTCTCTCAAACTAATTAAGCAATTAATAATATTTTCATTAAAACCATGCTTAATTATTGAATTAAATCCAAATAAATCCACATAAATTCATGCAATTTAGCCCATAATTCTAGGTGAATTTCACACCGATCAAACCCCCCAAACTTAAAGTGTTGCTCGTCCCCGAGCAACGAAAGAAAAGAAAGAACGAGGAGGAGAATTCACCTAGAATTGCATCAAGATATCAAGTCATTTCAAAACCATTTCAATTCAATCAAAAAAAGAGACAAGACATCAATTTAAGTGCATACAAGTTAAGCTTAGGAAATATACAAGCAAGTGAGACCTTCACTACTCCTCTCTAGATTTTGCTTTTCACTCTCACACTCAAAGGGTGTATCGGAGAAGTGTATACTCTCATAAATCAATTCAAATGCATGTCATTACCATATGCTTGCCAAAAGTCTACGCTCTCCACCACTTCTATGTGTGTTAATTATTGAATCAAAAAGGTCTTTATATGGGGTTGTAATGTAGGCTCTTTGGTATTGGGTAGGAAAAATATTTAGGAAAAGTAAGCTCAAGATTAGTAGAGAATTTGAGTTGACGGCCAATATCAACTCTCACTCTCTCTTTCCTCAAATTAGTGAAGAATTCAAGTTGGTTGGTAGCCTCAACTCTCATCCACACTTTTTTTTTTCATTTTTTTACCTTAATCAAAATAGAATTTATCCATCCAACAAACTAAAGAACATTTTTCTTCTCTTCTTCATTATTGAGTTTCTTTTTATCTCTTTTCCCCAAGGGCTCTCTTTTCATTTTTCTACTAGAGCTCCTTATGCTTCTTTTATACAAGCTTTACTCAATTTTTCTTTTCACACAACCTCCATTTTTTTCCTCTTTTCTTATACTTTCACCATTTCTCTCTTTCCAAACTCTCTTGTAAGCTCAATTCAACCAATTCATCCCCATTAATCCTCTACTAATCGACAAAGGTGATTAGGATATAAAATATGGATAAAATGGCTAAATTTGTAGGTTGCCAAAGAAATAAGGATAATAAGCTCAATGGGGCAAACTACGATATGATTGCATTTGGTAGGATAAATTTGGCAAAGTGACTTGTCAAAACAAAGATGGCCTTAAATCATTTCCAACAATCTTCACACACATGTAGTTTCAAGAAGACACAATGGCAAGTTCTAGAATGCACACAAAAGAACGATGCACACACAAGAAAGGAAAAACCATTTGATTTCATGATTTTAAGGCTCAAAAGCTCACGGGTTTGTAGTAGTGAAAGAAACACGAAACAAGCATAAACCATAACTCAACAAGTACACAAGTAAAAATCCACCAAGTCACAAGTTCCAACCAAAAATCATAGCCTCAAAATTTCTCACAATTAAGCACAAGAGAGCCAAGAAAGATTTCTCCTTATTGAAAGCAAGAAAAAGCAAGAAAAGCACGAAATAAAAAGAAAATAACAAAAAAAAAATATGTGCCAAAGAAAAGAGTAAGGACTTAAACGTGCGCCGGTGCAATATGCTCAAGTAGGAGTTCATGGATGCAATTTTATAATTCAAACCGTAGAAAAGTCAAGTAACGAAGACGATATACCCCCCAAACTTAAATTAGACAAAGTCGAATTTAAGTTGAGAAGATGTTTGTTACCTCAATTTGCACCACTCCTTTGCTCTTCAAGGCCAATACCATGGCTCCACGCTTTAGTCCCTACAAACACAACCATAAAACGAAAAACAAATCAAAGAAAAAAAATGTCCCTATCCTAACCACTCAACAAACCCAAAGTCACAAATACAACTAAATTCCCCGGCAACGGCGCCATTTGATTGGTCGTTATAGTTCGGGCGACCAAGCAACAAAAAATATCGAACCCAAGGGAATTTAGGATTCATGGCCTTCAAGTTATGGTATCGTGATTAGTTAGGGACGATCGGAGAGGAGGATTATAAAAATAAAAGAAAATAAAATACAGGAAAAATAAATCTAATTACGATATTTTTGGATGCAATGGTGGTTTCTCGATGCGCTCAAACAATCTTTAATTGATTCCATTTTTAAACTAATCATGGTAAGGGCGATCACTAAATCATATCTACACCTAAGCTCTCTGCCAAGATGAATAGGATGCAAGTAAAAATGGCTCATTAGATCTTCTCCAATGCTCACAATTCCCATAGGTACTTATGGATATTAATATACCTACTAGAGATATTATCACGAAGAATTTTCTCTTTGAGGCAGGGACGTTTTCCTATGTTCCCTTTCTAGGTACTATGCTCACAATGGCTTGGTTCCCTTCACTAACTCAATTACAAGTAATCTCGCTAGTGTTCGTTTATGTAGTTCTAAACATAGGATGGTTCTGCCAAACTCCCTCCCATATTAATCCTCATGCAATAAGTGGAAAAAACTCACATATGATAATCATGTAAAGGGACTAAGGTGAAAGTAACAACAAGACATGTTGATACACAATGCACAACCTAATCACTAAACACTAATATCAAAGGCATTAATCCCAAATTAAAGCATGCATACATATTCCATAAACGAAACCTAATCATAGTAGGAAATTCAATTAAGAAACATAATCATGCATCAATCACCCACCAAAGCAAATTAAGATAATAAGTAGGATTAGATTACACCTTAATGAAGTTTTACATCCATGAAGATCATCTACTCCTTAGTGTCTCCACCTTCTAGGAAAGCAAATAAAATCCTAATCTAGAAAAACATTTAAAACTAAAATGGATCCCTCCCCCAAAGGGGAAGGGATCTCAACTATGGAGGTCTTACTTAAAAAGCCCTCTCTCAACTATGGAATCTTGAAAAGATTCAATTTTAATTGAATTTAAATGGATATAGGAATTGGTTCTAAGAGTTGGTCCAAATGAGGGTATTTATTGTTGTAGGGTGAGTGGATTTTGTGATGATTTTCGATGTGGGACAAGAGTGAATTTTATAGAATTTTCGGTTCCAGGAATTTAGTATAAGAATAAATTGGGCGAGTATTAATCACATGTGATGGCTTGGCAAAGTGGTTAGAGGCGCCCTTGTACATGCATGAGGTCTCGGGTTCGAAACCCATCCTCCGCACATTTTCTTTCAAAACTGCATAAAAACACGGTCGTGTTTTTATGTATCTGCCCGTGTTTTCTTGCAATTTTTCAGCTCTCTGGACAATTTTTGCACTTCTGAATAGACAACACTTTTCTGAAAAGTGTTGTCTTTTCTATGTTGTCTTTGCCAAATTTTCTCTTTTTTTTCGTCTTCGTCCCAATTTAATTCCCGTTTCTTCCATCACTCTTTCAAGCTCAAAACACCCATTTTCTGCAAAAATACATAATAATACCTCTCTCAAACTAATTAAGCAATTAATAATATTTTCATTAAAATCATGCATAATTATTGAATTAAATCCAAATAAATCCACATAAATTCATGCAATTTAGTCCATAATTCTAGGTGAATTTCACACCGATCAATGATGTATCTTAAAATAATTATATATATATAAATTATGTATCTTCTAAAAATAAGATGGCGATAGTGCTATCCATAAATTACTGTAAGAGTTGGAAAAATAATGGTGCGGAACAAAGGAAAATAAAATAAAAATAAAAGAACGTATTAGGGTAATTATATATATATATATATATATATATATATATATATATATATATATATATATATATATATATATAGAAATTATGTATCTTCTAAAAATAAGATGGTGATAGTGCTACCCATAAATTACTTCAAGAGTTGGAAAAATAATGGTGCGGAACAAAGGAAATTAAATAAAATAAAAATAAAAAATAAAAATAAAAGAACGTATTATGGTAATTATATATATATATATATAGAAATTATGTGTATCTTCTAAAAATAAGATGGTAATAGTGGTATCTATAAATTACTTCAAGAGTTGGATAAATAATGGTGCGTAACAAATGAAAATAAAATAAAAATAAAAATAAAAAATAAAAAGAACTATTAGGTGAGGGTTTATAGTACGTCGTGCGATCCCCCTCCGATCTTCTCCAATCAGAAATCAGATCTTACGGTAATCATAAATAATGAGAGGACTGCTCGGGAAACTCGCCGGTCGCTCTCTCTGTGTCGCCGGAAAATGGCAGAACCACCAGCTCCGTCGTCTCAACATACACGAATATCAGGTATTCGCTCATACACATTAGAACAAGTTTCAAAGCATATGTGCGGGCACTTTCGCTGTGCTCATGATTATAAAGTCAGTAATTTCAATCGCACAAAGTATACGGATGCCTTCCATTAATTTATGATTCGATTCTGTAATTATTTTGAAGTTTTGGATTGGTTTATTTTAGAGATTTGCCTTGCAATCTGTTAATTGAATAGAATAATAACGTTTCAATGCGAATAGTATCCGGATGTTTGTTATATTGTTTGTGAGGCTTCTAATTTGATGCGTTAATTATGAAATCGAGAAAATAACCCGATTTTCTATCAGTTGTTCAAGTTAACGTGTTGTGTGTTTATTGATACAGGGGGCTGAGTTGATGAGCAAGCATGGAATTAATGTTCCAAAAGGCGTGGTCGTTGGTTCTGTTGATCAAGTCAGAAAGGTCTTGCAAGATGTGTTCCCTAATCGGAGTGAGGTAACGTGGACACATTTAATTAATTTCTTAAATTTAATTGGTGCTTAGATGCTTAGAAAGCTTATTGGACACTTGGATTATATGTAATCTAGGTGGTAGTAAAGTCACAAATCCTTGCTGGTGGGCGAGGGCTTGGAACATTTAAGAGTGGTCTTCAGGGCGGTGTTCATATCGTGAAGGCTGATCAGGTTGAGGACATAGCTGGTAAGACACAAACTTTTGAATTTGTAATTTTTTTGCATTTAATGAGGCACATTTAAGTGCTTTGCATTTCCAATTAGAATATAGAATATATTTTGAAGTGAGTGATGTCTTTTGGTGCTTTTTTATTGCATGTTATACTCACAATAACTATTGGTGTTTCAGGGAAAATGCTTGGACAAGTTCTTGTTACTAAACAAACTGGACCTCAAGGGAAAGTTGTCAGCAAGGTTTGAAACTTAATATTTTTATGTTCATGAAAAATGTCTATAAAGTATAAATGAGTTACGTGGCTGACCTGTAATCCAAAGCCCTTTACTAGTTGTTACAAGGCTACAAGCCTTCTTTAATGTTAATGATTGTATCTGTTCTGAACTTATTTATGATTAGAAGAAGGGAACTTTTGATTGGTTCATCATGTGAAAATTGATTGACCTTATTTACAGGTTTATTTGTGTGAGAAGATGTCACTTGTCAATGAGATGTATTTTGCCATTACTCTTGATCGCCAATCTGCTGGTCCTGTAAGTTCCTAACTATAAAATTTGCCCCTCATCTTTTCTATAGTTGAGTAATTATTATTTAAGCACCTATGTTGGATTGTATAGCAGCACAATAGTATCATGAGTATTGCTTCTTGGATTAGTTAATGAAAATTCAAAATTGTCAAGCATGCATGTTATTCGTCATGTTATTGTTTGCTATCTCATCATGCATCCTTCGATCAATCTAAATTCTAAATTCTTAATCATTTCACATATGACATATCTTATCTGTCATCAAGTGCAAGAGTTAAAAGAACTGCTGTTCGAATAATTCGCCTAGGAAGTTTTTTTAAGATGATCTTTTTGTCCTTGTGCCTTTCTAAGGAATAAAACAAGAAGAAATCTTAATGTTCTCTGGAGAAAAAATTTCATATGACCTTGGCTGTTAACTAGTGCATCAAAAACTTTCTAGAACAGCAGACTTTGTCAGTGATCTTTCTTGAAGCTTTTTGGTTCTTGATCAGAGTTCAGAAGATCACAAAATTCTGAAGCTTATTGAAATTATTTGCTTTGTTATATAGATTAGAAATGCTTCACACATTTCATTTTAAAGCTATTTATTTGCATATGATCTTAATTATTGACTTAGCACATCAAAGAGTTTCTTGAACTGTAGATTTTGCTGCGGATCTGTTTTACAGTATTTTGGTGCTTGATCTGAAGATAATAGAAGTCTTGATCTTACTAAAATTCATTTGCTTTTGCTTTATAGGTTGAGAGCTTAAAACGTCTAACTTTAAATGCTAATTACATTCATTAGAAGTTTCTTTTCTAAAATTGTAGTTAGTCATGGGACAATTTTTTTTCTTTAAGTTGGCTATCACATTCTGTATATCAGTAATTTTAAACACGATTTGCTGTAGAATGATTTGGCAAAAATTCTTGTTAGCATAACCTTGAGGCTAAGCAGTGAACATACTTATTTTTCAGCTTATTATTGCCTGTAAAAAGGGGGGAACCAGTATTGAGGATCTTGCTGAGAAACATCCAGAACTGATTATAAAGGTTACCCCTATACCATGTATCCTACTTTTTTTCTGTTGAACAATTTCACTGGTACGTGATCCCAGTGCTGTTTTCTCTTCTGAATGTAGGTACCTATTGATGTTTTTACTGGAATTACTGATGAGGATGCTGCAAAGGTGGTTGACGGATTGGCTCCAAAGGTGGCTGATAGAAATGCTTCCATAGAACAAGTGAAGAAATTATATGAACTTTTCTGCAAGTGTGACTGCACAATGTTGGAGGTGATAGATAGTGCACATCATCTTTGCATAAGCTTTGTATGAAATCAATTATGGACTATAACTTTTTTAACAGATCAACCCTATCGCTGAGACTTCTGATAATCAATTAGTTGCGGCTGATGCAAAACTCAACTTTGATGATAATGCTGCTTTTCGTCAGAAAGAGATATTTGAACTTCGGGATCCAACACAAGAAGATCCCCGTGAGGTATCTCTTGATATACACAGTTCCAAAGATGCTACTGAATCTTCTGCATTGCTGATTTTTTAATTCATTTTTTGTTTGCATCATTTTATAATTTTCAGGTTGCTGCAGCAAAAGCTGACCTAAATTACATTGGTTTAGATGGAGAAATTGGTTGTATGGTAAATGGTGCCGGATTGGCCATGGCAACAATGGATATAATTAAGCTACATGGAGGAACTCCTGCTAATTTTCTTGATGTTGGTGGAAATGCTTCTGAAGGCCAGGTATAGTGCCCACCTGCATTTAATGTCTTTATTGCATGTTTTTTCCCTTTCACTGATATAACTTGTATGATCATATGTCTATAGATTTTGACTTGTAAAACAAAGCTTGGTGGTTGTGTTCTCCATAATACTCTATTTTAGGGCTCTAATTTTTGAAGTTACTGCTTTCATTACAGGTTGTGGAGGCTTTCAAAATTTTGACTTCAGATGATAAAGTGAAGGCTATTCTTGTGAATATTTTTGGAGGAATAATGAAGTGCGATGTAATTGCTAGTGGAATTGTCAATGCTGCTAAACAGGTAAAAGCCTTGCACTCTTTGAATTTTGTTGTCCATTACAATCACTTTTGTTAAACTTGTGATATCTCGCTCTCTTTTCCTTTTATTCGAAGGTCAAGTATATAAGCTGCTCTCTCATTGTTTTCCTGTCATCTGCCCTTTGCTTTGCAATATAGCCTGTAAAAGAAGTTAACCCTTATGATTAAGCTGCAAATGTATTTAAAACTACTGTAGAAAGGCTGCCTCTTAAACTGATAATTAATATATGCTGAACATCTTGTGCTTCATATCAAGGTTCAACTGAAAGTACCTGTGGTAGTCCGTCTAGAAGGGACCAATGTGGACCAGGGAAAAAGAATTCTCAAGGTGCAGTAAAATTCACATCCGTTTTTGCAAGTTAATGTAGTTATACAAATGGCCTAACTAACCTTTTTACTGCATTCACAGGAAAGTGGAATGACGTTGATTACTGCTGAAGATTTGGATGATGCAGCTGAGAAAGCAGTAAAAGCGTCAACAAAGTGAAATTCTCATCGATAGATTGCTTCACCTTAAAGACTGGTTAATGTTTTTTCCCCTTGCTCTTTTTTGGGGCACAAATGTTTGATACATTAATGTCTCTTGGCATTCCGAGCCAAGATCGAACTCTCCATGAGATTCATAGTTGCATTATTTGTTCGCAGAATACAGGATGGAGCCTTTTTGCATTAATCTCCATTGGTATATGAACAGCACTTTTAATTAATATTGATTTAATAATTTCAGATCCAGTAGTCGTCTATTTATTTGTGTACTTGAGAAATTCATACCCTCGATAAACGAGTGATGGTATCACATTGAATTGTAATTAATCTGCTGTGAGATGTTGAAGATCAAATGCTTTCAGGTCATGATTTACAATCTTTGGCTATTTTTCAACCAAAAGGAACATTATGTGGCAGTTGTTGATTTGTATATACAGAGTAATTTAGCGAAGAGCATCAATATTAAAGTAAAAATCCCCGTAACCAAACCTTAATCAAACCACATATGAACAACAAATTTCATACCAATTAATCCAATTAAGCCCTTTAGGTTAGAGCATAGCTGCACAGGGGTATCTCAAACGCATACTTTGCCTGTTATATTTTGTGGAGGCAATCACAGACCTAGATTCATCAGCACTACGGAATAGTTGATGACCCTTACCGTGCTTGATGGAACCTGGAGAAAACACTCCATTCTTACAAAATAATGCTGTGTTCATTGAACATAAAGCAAGGGAACTTTTCTGAGATGAATTTTGCTTTGAGTAAAAATTTGATCTCTGCAAGAATATTGCTTCATCGAGCTACATCATGGAGAACCTATAACATGGAAAACAAATATTCTACAGCGTTTGCTTAAAAAAATTTACGGTGCTCTATGTAATTGTCACTCAAAAGCTCATTTACACACTTTCATACAACAAGACAATCACACAAGGAAGTTAAGTAGTTATGTAAGAGGAGCACTTAGATCATCTTCTACCTTGTTGTCCTTGCATCTCTTGAGTACGAGTAGTTGACCTCGCAGATGCAGAATCTGCAACATCCAAAAAAAGAGAGAATGTAATTGAATTCTATATGTGATCAACTGAGATGAGTGATGCCCCATCCAAAAAAAAAAAAAAAAAAAAACTAGGACAAGTATAAACCAAATTCAAATAAGAATTTATTGCAAATAAATCTACAAGCAGTCAGGATTGTATATGACACCTTTACCCACCTAAAAAAAAAAAAAATTCTAAGGTTTTAAAAGGCTACAGGCTAATTCTAAAAGCTAATACTAGTAATTATCATTGGCAAGCAAAACTGACAATATCAAGGTTCGGAAAAGGATGGTCTAGATTGGGATAAATAAATTTGTTTACCTCTTCGTGAAGTAATGGATCAAGGTTCTCCATAGAAACTAATCCAGATACTTCATCCAAAGTCTTTTTGTCTTTTATACCAGCCCATGTTTGGGGTGGCAATGCTAGTAAAAGTGCTGTTAGAACATCATTACTTGCTGGGTGCATGCCAGAGTAACCACACGAACTCGAACTGCAGCAGCTAGGATCAGTTTGAGATAATGGGACCAACACATCAACTCCTTGCTCTCCATTGCCATTCACCACCGTTCCAGATACTACAGAAACAGACTTGTCCCCATTTACAGCTCTGTAACATCTCACACATGTCTCCTTGCAGCAAAACCTATCTGAAGAGCCAAATTTCCCACTCAAAATCCCTGCACCTTGGCAGCATACAGTAGCAGCAATTTTAGGCAGACTATCTACATGACCCAAATTTTTTTTAATTGGGCAGCCAAGTTTCTCTGAAGACAAAATATCTGTCACGTGTTTGTAAAGGTCAGTCCCTTGCACTTGTTTCAACACTTCCACCTGAAAGACAGAATAGTTTACCAAATGATATCAAAATAACACTTATTGATCAGAGAGGAACTCAGTGTATAAAGATCTGGTTTTAACACAATGGCCAACTTGTTTTTAGGTTTTTACCTTGTTAGCAAGCCTCCCTTTCTCTTCTTCACTCAAATCTTGATCACCTTCCCCTTTTCTACGAATCTCTGCCACCCACTTAATGAACTCTGCAAAATCTGATGGCAGAGATGTAAAAATGGTCGTGAGCGCATTCTTGACATCCTTTATATTGTTAGAACTTAATAGCACCGGAACATCATCCATCAGATATTGCACAGTAGGGATCCAAGTATCATGTTTGCAGCTCTGCCAAAGAGTATCAACGTATAAAATAAATTGGATTGCTGATTAAATAATAGAAGCTGATTGATCAAAAAGGTGATAAAGTTCTACCTAGCCAACGTGTTACAAATAACATGCATCAGAGGGATATATTTAATATTAAAGAATGAACCAGCACATTCAGTAAAAATATCAGTTGGGAAAAGAAATGTGAACTGATATCTTACCCAAATTCCTTTCAGAAAAAATCATTTTTTTTCTATTGAGATACAGAGACATGGTTATATCAATATGAACTTGTTCTTTTTTTTTTTGTTGTTGTTGTGTGTTAACAAAGGTTAGGAATAACAGCAGTTTTATTGGTATCATACCAGTGTATAAAGTAAACCTGGTGCTCTTTGGTGCCTAGACACGAGCATGAACCTGTTAATTATCAAAATTGGAAAATTTCAAAAGACTTGAGCATGATTTCAAACAAGAAAATAAATATATAAATGCTTGTTTTACTGTAAAACAATGCCAACATCCACATTCTAAATACATGAAGAAATATCTGAATAGTAGTATTAATTGAAGATGATGTCAAAATTGCAGCAACAAAAGAGAGAGAAATGAGGTAATGTGCAAAAGGGTCGCAGATAATTGCAGGGGCATTCAAATTTCAACTCAATAACTTTTAGTTCTTTTTTTCTTCTTTAAAAAACTACAAAGTGCTAATTCAACTTATTTAGATATGAGCTTTCAGTAATAATGAAGCCTATGCACCAGAAATATATAATAACACATTAACACAAGAATAAGTTATCAACATAAAGTAAAATAAAAAGGCAAATAATGGATTAACCACCCTAACACATCTACTAGACCAATGCCAATAATTAATTATTATGTGACGGATGAGATGTGCTACTATTGCCAGACTTTTGCCTCTATGCAGCCATAAACAAAAAGTACTTGCTGATGACCTAATTCTAAAGGTTAATAGTCCGCAATCCCATATAGAACAGGAAAAAAAGCAAAGAAAAATGCAGATGGACATACCCTCTGTGAAGTCCAGTTGATTCATCAATAGTATCCATAGCTTTCCAAAGAAGGCTAAGTGGAACCCAGTGAGGAGGATATTTAAACCTTGCAACATCAAGAATCAGTGCCATATCCTTTTCAGCATGATATCCACCAATAGGTGAAAAATGACCTGTTCCAGTCTGCTATTAAAATCATTAAAATCATCAACTCATGAAAAGTAATGTAGGTTGTGACGTTAAGAAAACAAAATCTTATCAGATAGTATCATAGGCATACTAATTTTTTTAACAATTGCCAGCATAAGAAAAATCAACCTGTTCAAATGTTCCTCTGTTATATGATGAAATCACATGACAATCATCAGAAGAGGTGCATGCCATGACATACTTCCTAAAATCATCTATAGTGCTCTGATTTGTGCGAAAAGCTTCAACTTTAGCTCCAGCACAGTGTGCCAAGCATACCACTTTCCCAAATGAGATACCTTTATCCTTAACCTTCTCCAGAGGCTCACAGCAATCCAGCATGTTTTCATCAAACCATCTCCAAGGCCCTGGATTGAACTTTGTATAAGCACATAAAACACAAACTTATGCTGAGGTAACATGAAAAAAGGACTTTCATACCAAGAATCTCGGAAAGGTAAAAAAATGACAAGAAATAAACTAAAAATCATTGATCATAAAATCATACCATTATGTATGCAAGACAAGCCAAATTCTATTCTACCTATACTCTTCTACTCCTTTTTCCTGGTAACTAGTGCACACGGCATGTTTAAAAGCTTGCTTTGGCATCATACATATATAGATAACCCAAGATAAATACAGCAGACATATCTTCTTTTTTTTTTTGGAAAATTAGAAGATAAGAAACCATAGTAATTAGGGTTCAAGTATCTCAAGTCATTAGAACAAGATAGATCCACTGTAGTTAAATTTCAACAAATGTATGCCATGCATATCTGATGAAAGGAAAAATTCAAATTAAATTCACACTTAATTACATTTTCGCAATATTTTAAGTATACATGCCAATACTTAATCATGAAGTTATTTTAGCACTGAATTGAGATGCAAAGTTGCTGTCTTCATTTTCTAAGTTGCATACTGTTCTAAATTAAGATAAGTACATAGAAAATAATATAAATGGTGGATCTGGAGTCAAATAATGGAAATAGAGAATAGACCTTCTCTTGACAAACTTAGACAATTGATTATCTCAATCATAACATTGACAATCCAAGATAAACATTGTCCGCATTTTTTTTATTGTTAATATAAACTAAGTTGAGATAGAAAATAAGATTAACGTATATAAAGCTCACAGAACAACTAAGATTCAACAAAAATAAGAATATGGTTTCCACGAATCCATGACATGCAAAGCTAAGGAAATACAAATTGAAAATACGATAACAACACATGCAAATACCAAACATGTCATGATACAATTACACTAACTTTATTTCCTATATCCATACAAATTTAAAGGAATACACTTCCAATATTGAGTTAAATAGGTTGAATAACAAAGAAAATGGAACTAGTGAAGTAGCAAAATAAATTTTGATAATAATAGTAATAGTTGGAACTTCACTAAATAAAAATAGACAGCTCTTCAAGCAAGTTTAGCAGAAGGAACTCTTAACAACAGATGTATATTCATTCACTAGCTAAAAAGTTATAAGGCTTCAGTTATGGTTCTTTTTACCTTTCCATTTTCTACCTGGGTCAATGGCAAGGGCATTCAAAATCATTGAAAGGCTAGCCAGGCCACAATATGCAGGTTCAGATTGTGTCTGGAAATAAGAAATCAACTTGAAAAAACCTTCCATAGTTCCACTGTGAATTGCCTCTGTGAAGAGTTTCTGCAGTAAACCAGAAGAGAGCTCAATCATTAGATGATTAACAACAGAGAGCATTCACATGTTTTTGGCTCATAAAGGAATGAATGGAAAATCTGTGCTTCAATGGGTCTAATGTCAGGGATGTATTGGCCAAAAGAAAAGATGTTGGGAGAAGCAACATTGGTGAACTAATTTGTACTCTTCATGTCACCTTCTAAAATCAAATATAATTGCTTATAAAATTAACACGAGGCTGCGGATATTATCCACAAGGTGATAGATAAAAAATAACAGGCACAAAAAACAGTATATAAATTATGAAAGAAAGGCCAATAGACAATCAACCAGTTGAAAAACTATTCAGACATTGACATCTTTCTCTAATCTATATCAAAGGTTATAACGAGACCATAACAAGTAGAACTTGATAACTTCCAGACTTTCAAGTCCGTAAAAATAAGGGCATATGGCAACTACTCAAGATTTAGTCCAACAGATTCACTGGGTCAAATACGTAGAAAAACCGCTTCAGTATAAAATTCTTGCCATCTGCTCACTCATGCTTCAACTTTTGGATACTTCGTTAGATTTGATAGTTTAACTCTTGATAATTTAGATGCCGGTAATGCCCCTCGAAGCCGATCACAATTGACACATTGCCCAATAAACACTATTAATAGAACATTAAAAACTACCAATCCCCATGTGTAAAAAGAAAAAAAAATTCTGATTTTCTTCAATGTATAGAGATACACCCCACCCCAGCTAAATGCACACCATTCTAGTTTCATTCACTTAAAGTCAACAAATTCAAAAAAAAAAAAATTCAGCTTCAACCGTAAAATAGAATCGTGTTTGTTTGTGTATATATTCCCCTATTTTCAATCAGGCAACAACACTCAAAATAACATACTAATTCATGGTTCCTATGAGATTGAAGAAAGCATATGAAATGAGCAGAATACAGCAGAAATCTCAACAAGAAACCGAAAGGGTAGAAAAAAATAAAAATTAAAAGGGGGAAGAAAACCAAAAGCGATTACCTTGCCCTCGGAAGAAGCAAAATCAACGGCGGGAGGAGAAGGGAGGATACGCCTGTATAAACCTGCCATCGCCATCAATACATGCACGATTATACAGTTTTTGTGCGAGGGTTTAATTGGCGGATTGATCGGTTGTATATGGAAATCTGCGAGCAGTTATACCCCGCGTAAAGTAAAAGGTTCAACTTGATTGGCTCAATTCATATCATTAGCGTCTTTCAACTTCTACATACAAGTGGACCACAATTTTAATGAAAAGTAAAAGTAGAGAATTTTACAAGTAAAAAATACTCCCTCCGTCCCATAGTTATGTTCACCGTTACTGTAGATACGGAGTTTAAGAAAAATTGCTTTTTGACCAACTTTATTGACTTTTTAGGGGTATTGTGGTATTTTTAGGTAATAAATAAATTATAAAGTAAGTTATGTGTGTTAGGTATGAGTGGTATTTTTGAAATTAAGATAACTTTTGAGGTTGTTGGTTAATGTGAACTTTCCATTTTTGGGTGGTGAACATAAGTGTGGGACGGACGAAAACGGAAAGTGTGAACATAAGTATGGGACGGAGGGAGTAGTACCTATCAGTTGAGGTTGATTATAAGGTGCACCTGCTGCACCGCGTACAATTGGTGCACACTAAATTGTACATTTATCATTTGAGTATCTCTAAGGAGTGAGTCTCTTGTTAGACATGTATATCACTAACCCAATCAAAATATAAAATTCATATACCCCTCACATTTTATTATTTTAAGTGTCAAAAGGTTTTATTCTTTTATTAAATGTATATATCACTAATAAATGTAAAATCCATATACTCCACAAATACAACTATTCATTACATATTTAATAATAGTACCTTTAAACTATATACAATTAAAATATAAAACTCATACACGCAACTACTCATTATATGATTAATATTTTAGCCCACCTTCAAAAAAACTAAAAGCATCTTGTGATCGAAAATAGAGTCACGTATCTTTTTAAATTACAGTAGAAATTGGTTTGGATCTTTTATGATATTTTTGTGTAACATTACTTGTGTCACTTCGTTAGATAAATAACACGTAGAAAAAAAAGAAACTACTAAACCCTAAGGTGATGTTCCTGTTTTAAACCCAAAATTTGTTTTCAAAACACACATCCAAATTTTAAAAACCACCCATCTCTCATTTAACTTTTTAAATAAATTAATACATTGATTTGACATAAAGCTAAAATCTATCCTATTCAAAACCCAAAACAAACATAGAATGACTCACAAATAACCCCAAACCAAAAATCACCTAACTCAATAGGGCAAAAAGATTGAATTTCTCCACTCGTGTCAATAAAAAAAAAGTAATTTTTAGCATATCCTTGCTACAATAAATAGGCAAGATTCTGCATAAAGAGGGAGTATATACGATGAACGCCTTTACGTATAATCTAGATTCTATCTTACCTATAACCTGGTAGCTGGATCCATATACGAGCAAGATTTAGGTATAAGTATCAAACTTTAATAATATCACGAGAAGTATGAAATGAGATAGTGGTCCGAGTTTGGAGAAAAGAAAAGAAAATGTGGGCAAGGTGTGAAAACGATCTACATATCTACACGGCACGAGAAAAGAAAAGGGTTTCAGACAACGACAACCAAACAAAACCTTGTCTAGGTAGACTCGTGTTGTTTGGTCCTCGTGGTCGTGGACATATTTTCTTTGCCTCCCCACCATTTTACTTGAATAAATTATTACTCCTACATTTTACTCGGTTACACTACATTTTCTTCATCAACCCTCTTAAATCTTGACTGCCGTGGGTGGCTGCCCTTTTTAAAGATTTCATTTTTCTTTGGTACTGAGAGAGATGGAGGTGGCAGGGCCATCTAGTGGAGGGAGTGGTGCAGTTTCAGCATTATCTGGAGAGGAGAAGAAACAAGAAATAGTGGGAGTGAGGTCTTTTGATGAAGAAGAGGATGAGGAAGAAGAAGTTCTTCAAGAACATAAAGGGGCTTTTGGTAATTTCGTCCCTGGCCCTCTTCTTCCCCTCAAGGACCAAATTGAGAAAGACAAGGTTCACTTCCTTACCCTTTCTCATTTCTATCTGTCTTCTTCCATTGAGATATTATTTCTTGGTTGATTGCTTATCTGTGAAATCTAATTTGTCCACATTGTTCATCTTGTTTTTATGCAATTGCCTGCTGTAGATTGCATTAGTTAAACTATCTATCTTAAACAAGGAAAATTAGACTGCATTTAATTGTTATTTCAATCCAAGTACTGCTCAATTGTGCAATTTAAGATGTATGCATCAGTTGGAGTACCTTTTGAAGACAAAATTTTTGTGAAATACCTCAAAATTGGTGAAATTAGTGATTCTGTCTGATTAATTCCCTATGTTATAATTAGGAAGATGAGAGCTTAAGAAGGTGGAAAGAGAAGCTACTAGGTTGCCTTGAAAGTGATTTGAATGGTTTGTCTCAATCCTTGAAAGCTCTATATCATGATCTTTCAGTTAGTTCATCGTATTCGTTACCACGTGTTTCGAATCATCTCTTGCAGGGCAAATGGAACCCAAAGTTAAGTTTCATTCTATTGGAATTGTATCCTCTGATTTTGGGGAAATTAGTACTCCTTTTCCGATTAATGAAGACCAAAGCAAGGCAATACTTTTTACCCTGCACGAGGGCTCTGAGTATCGTCTTAAGCTGACATTCTCTGTTCTTCACAACATTGTGTCTGGCCTTGCGTATATGAATTCTGTTTGGAAAGGTGGAATTCAAGGTATGGTACCTAACACTATGCTGTACAGCATTTCTATGATCTTTTTGGATTTATTGCAACTAGTCTTGTTGATCGTTTGTGGGATGAATATATTATTTCTAAAAAGTAGATGACAAAAGGATGTTGGACTCTTATATACTCCATTTGTTTTCTGATAGTTCTCTTTTTCTTGTGAACTGTACTAAAAGATACAAGTAATTCAAACAACTTTGTACTAATCAAACATAAGTAAAAATACAATATTCATTTGGTTTGAAATGGATTAGAGACCAGAACTTCAAATCTGGACAGAGGCAATTGAGTTGAGATGATTTAGGATAAATTACTGGCTGCGTGTTGGAGACGGCTTTCTCCAAATCATTTAGGATGCTTTTATCTTACGTCCGCCGTTGCCTAGTGGTTAGTCAAGTAGCTTTGATTCTTCCATCACTCTGTTTAATTGGTTTTGCAGTGGATCAAAGCAGAGGAATGCTGGGCACTTTTGCTCCTCAGAAAGACCCATACGTACACACCTTAGAGGAAGAGAACACGCCGTCTGGGGTGCTCGCACGAGGGGTCTACACAGCTAGACTAAAGGTGCCTTCTGTTTACATGTTCTCTGTGGTCATTTTCTCGTTATGCAGAAACTTAGAATTCTTGTCACTACTAATGGAAGCCGTAATCTTGCTCGATCTTTGGTGGACTAACTCAAGTCCACGCGAAGGTCATGAGACACCGAGTCAATGAGTTTCATGCTAGCTATCATAATTCTAGGTTTATAAGTTTATGAGCTTAATGATTGATCTCTTTCGTGCAACGCTATTGTTAAAACCATGCACCGGCTGACTCCTTTGTTAAATTGTGGGTTGGGCAGTTCGAGGACGATGACAAACGATGCCACTTGGAGCTCAACTATTCCTTTGAGATACGAAAGGCGTAAACAATTAGTCGCTTTGCACATCTTGTGTTAGGAAGGAAAAGTTACTGAGCTTTCAAAGTGTTCTCTTTGTTTCTTAGATGATGTAAACGTAAGCACTTCTTTCTCTTCTTTTCCAAATTGGATGTTGGATAATGTTACTCAGTCATTAAATCAAAGAGTAGAAGTTGCACGTTTGTGCTCTTCTATAACATGTTATGTTATTCATGTTATTATTTACCTTGTAATATGATTAAAATATAAACTCTTACCTACAATATCCTTTGCTTACCTCCTTGAGAACAAGATATGATATACAGAACATACAAAAGACAAGTATATATATTCCATATAAAATTAAACGGTTGAAAGGAAATCCACAGAGAAACCACTTTTTTTATGCCCTACAAGACTAAAAATAAAGTTAAAATAATCTTCATATATTGATTTACAAAATCTTCTACTGAATAAATAACAATAACTGTATTACTGAAAGTTGAACTAAATCCAAAAGAGAACAGCAGATAAAGGCACCTCAGTTCATCACATAATACAGGAATTCATCCAACGGCACACAACTGTCTGATCGATATCCCGATACATATTTCGAGTCAACAATGTTTATTAAGATCAATATGTAGTTCAACACATCAACACAAGATCTACATAAGACATTGAAATGAAAACGCCTTCATCCATAATATCAGACAATCTTGCCTGCCCATTCAGCGCCTAACTCCGTTTACCTCATGTTTTCTTGACGCCTTACATGGCGTGTCCGCTCATTGTATCTTGGCCTGTATTGAGCTCTTTGAGGCACTGGTTCAACTCTCCTTTGTCTCTCTGGTGACCGTTGAACTATCTCCCCATTCACAAACAACTCAGCTGATACACCATGAAAAAGTTCAATCAGATTGGAAATCTACATCTACAATAAGTTTTTAGGTGTTCAAGGCAAGGATGGAATACCATTTTATGGTTCACAAGCATATAAATAAAACAAATAACCATCTAGTTTATTCCTCGTGAAAGGAACAATTTAATCTTGAACCACTGCATCTTGAACCCAGAAAAATGGAAAATTTAATCTCATCACTCGTGAAAATGTAAAACTCAAGGGTATGTGACAGGAAATCAGATAAAAACGGTCAACTGCTAAGAAGCTATAACAAGATCAAAATCCAATTCAAACCAGTTGACACAATCATTCATCAAACTTGTGACGTTCACATTAGAAAGCTTGAATGTGAAAAAAGTATACAAGATTTTAGAGGTAACTATTAGTCAAGGAGGTACCTCCATAGTCCTTGTTCTCAGCATCAACATATGAATCTGGAAGAACAAAGAGAACACCAGGCAGCCCTGCAAACAAAACAAAACATAGTCATACTCCTCTCCACAAAGAAAATTAAAAGTTAAATAAAAGTAAAAAATTGCATAAACAACCTTCAAGCTTGTTAGAGGTCTCCTCATCAAGCTCACACCCAAAACCAAAGTACCTTTCACACGAGACATTATATATTCTTTTCTTTGCCTCCTCCTCACTGTCAACAACAAAAGCAAAAAACCAAAAATATAAAGCCCTTAAAGTAATCAATATAATATAGGCAGAGGATATGTCAACAACATATATTTGATTTGGATTCATACTATAGGTCCATTCACTTAATAAATGTAACAAAACATTGTTCTTCTCATTACGCAGTGGTTAGACAAGATCAGTTTTAATTCAGATGGCAACTTCTCTGTACACTATCTGAGTACATTATCGTGCAAAAAGAATAAACGGAAACCAGACCAAAATGAAAAGCAAGTTTCTTCAAATTATCCATTCAGACAAGAGAAAGAAAACTCAATAATTATATTTTTAAAGCTTCTTGACTAAGTTCAGACATTAGAGTTCTATCAGTCCATAACACACAGAAAACTTGACACCCCTCGTTGCCCCTTGATTGATATTCACAAAAGGACTTTACATGTTATCCACTTACAATGAAAATCTTTTTAACATTTCAAGTAAATGTCCAAAAGACACATAACAATGTTATTACACTATGTTCCACTAAGATGATAAACAAAAACAACCAGCAACTCCACAACATGGTTTCGCCAATGTGAATTACAATAAACACATTATCAATTCCTAAATAAATATTCTCACACCAATCAAACATTTATACGCGAAATTTCATTCATAATTCTATCCCAACTTATACATGCATTAATCAACATAGTACAAAACCGGATGGTTCATCTGCATAACCCCACCACACAGACCCACTACACAGAGTAAATTCAGTATCCAAACATAAAAAGTTTAGTTATGAAAACCAACCTTCCGACAATTTTAGCTAGGGTTTGAATGTAACAATCAATCATCTCTTGCTTGGTAGCCTCTTCACCCCCAGGCTTGTCCATCACTATGAGCCAGTGCTCGTAATCGCAACCGGGGAAGAGTGGCGCCATCTCAGTCGGAGGACGGTCGTTGAAGTTCGACCGGGAGTTGAGCGGCGAGTAGGCCGATCCAGACCCGTTAACTCGGCATCTAACCGGGTTGACACGGCTGAGATTGGGAGAAATGACGCGAAGCGAGTGGGATAGCGCGGGCACAGCGGAGCGGGCAATGGAAACTCCGCTTCGAGTGAACCCAGGTAGAGGCGGAGGTCTGGAGACAGTGGAATAGCACAGGCGAGAAGTGGTGGCGCAGGTTGATCGGAGAACTAACATTGATCGGAAGATTGTGGCGGCCATTTTTTTGTGGATGAATTGGGGAAATGAGAAGGGTTTTGGAAATAGGGGTTTATAATTATCTGGGATGAATAAACGTATCCGGGTCCTATCGGGTCGGGACGGATGTGACATAAACGAGGCCCGTTCAAATCCAGGCCTGCCCGCGAGCCTGAAATTACTTTTGGGTAAATTGTGAGTATTTGTGGGCTTACTGTTTTATGTGTTGTTACTGTAATAAAATACAAAGTTTTTAAATATACTATCATAATACCATAAATTGATGTGGAATTATAGATACATAGGTTATGAAATACTAATATAATTATTGAAAGGGAAAAAAATACTTTAATGCATACTACTAATAAAGGTTGTGGAAGAGGGATTTTATATTACTAATCAAATACTTTCTTAATTTATTTTTTTTACTAAAGAGTATATGGCATAATATAGTGAACATGATATATTTTTGGGTCCTAATAGGTACATAAAAAAATGCATAATTGATATAAACTACATGATTCAAAGCACTATTACTCATAACTACACAATTATGATTGTGGTACCATAAATACTCCTATGTATTTGTACAATTATTTTGCACAATTTGATTCTGCACAATTTGGTTCTGCACAATTTTGTTTTTGCACATTTTGTTTGCACGTTTTAAATTTCGGCAGCAGGGGGCGACAATCAGCGGCCGGTCAACGATCGGTCAATGCCGGTGGGTGGGTGGGTGAGGGGTAGGGTTGTTGGTTTAAAAGTGTATGGAGTATAAGGTTATATTTGGTATTTTACTTTAATATTTTGTATGTGAGAGTATTTATTTAAATTCCATGTATCTAATAGTAAATATGCTTAAAAGTGTATATCTGAGAGTAATAAACCCTATATTTTTTTTATATTTAATGCATATTTATTAAGTAATAAAAGAAAAATACTTGCATGACACCTAAGATTAATTTTATGTTTTCCTTACTCTATTATTTTTATAAGAGATATTATTATTTATTATTATATATATATGTTAAATTTGTTCTACGTATTATTCATGAAATAATGTACTACATCAATAATATTTTATATTAATCCATAAATCACTTCTTATTAAAATATTTTTCATAATTAAAATTGTTTACACCAATACAAATTAAAAATGTTTGTGGGTGTACTTGATGGGTTTGACAGATAGGAAGATTAGCATAAATGGGCCTTAATATCACGGGCTATCTTTTCAGCATCCACTCTAGCTCCACGAAATCCTGTACGGCACAATCCAACACAATACAATACATTTTTACCTTTCCAGTGGTTCGGATATTTGGGCTTTGAAAGCCCATCTTCACTTAATAAATAATCATCTCCCTAAAAACATCTCCAATTTAGACCATCAACATCATCATTTCCTTACTTTACGGTTTATGATTCTTTAAGAAAAAATTATTATTACCTTAAGCCATTGTTTGGTGGGTCTTCTGAAACCAGTGGCCAATACAATGACATCATATGAGTATTCTTTTTCATTCTCAAATAAAATGTTGTTTCCCTTTATGCATCTTATAGCAGGTTGTACCTATAAATAATTAAGATAATTAAAAAAATTACTAATGTACCATATATGTATAAATATACCTATTAATAAATATGTATAAATATACCTATTAATAATTAAAAAAATTACTAATGTACCATATATGTATAAATATTTACCTATTAATAATTTTAATGACTTTAGTTTCAAAATTGTTACTCTTACATAATACAATTAAAAATACTAAAACATCTTTAAAAAAATGTTAATAAAAGTTGGTAAATAAAATAATTATTCTTAAAATTTGTAGAACAAAAAACACGAACTATTGTATGAGAAAAGTTGGACCCCCCCTCGACGGAAATCCTGCGTCCGCTACTGACACCAACTATCCAATTTGTTTAATTTATAAAAAACAATTGATTTTTTTTAATGAATTTTTAAATAGTGTTTAATTAATTCCAATATTCTATTTTTATATGTTAATTATATATTTTTTTTTTTATAAATTTTATGTAAGAGAAGTGAAAACGAGATTTAGCAGTGTGGGCCAACTGAGGCCGCCTTAATCCATCAATGAGTCAACGCATATAAGACATGCCGCAATAAATGTCCCGATTCGTATAATCCCGTCCCATTTTGATGAGTTGTAGGTTAACCAAATCTATTTTGAAAGCTCTATATAAACCCTAACTTTACAGATACAAACCTGAATCTCTAATTTTGGCCATGGTTCCAATGTCATACTTTCCATATTTTTGAAGCATAGTAATTGGGCCTTCTTTGGGCCTCTGAATTCCATATCGGAAACATCACCAAACATGATCCAGCTCATTAGAATCAGCATCCACTCTATCCAATATTTACATAAGAATTTTCGAAGAACCATTCCTGCATAAGTTGTTCTCCGCGTAAACACGTGCATCTGCATTGCATTCCATGTAGTCACATTTTTTAATGCAAAAATATTTTTAACCTTCACATTTTTTAATGCATAAATATTTTTAAATGGTTCACCCTACACTCTAATTATACTTTTTACAAACTTTAAGGACAGATTTGTTATAAGTTAAAAGCTTACCCAATATAAATTAAATATTATTGTATTTGTTTAATTTAAATGTCACACTTTTCACTTTATTTCTCTCCCGTTATACTTCAAGACCAAAAAAAATAAAAAATTATATCAATTTCCAATTCTAAAAGTAAATCGGGGTCACTGGCCCCTTTTAAGAACATATATAATAGTTTTTAGGAGAAGTGTTTAAATTGATTTAGTGGTCTTTGAGGACTTAATCCATCCAGGTCAAAGTTTCGAATCTCTTTGTGTGCATTTTTCTTCTATTTTTTTTTTTTAATAGTTTTTGTTATTTTTTTCTTTTATAAAACACCTATAATAAATCTAATGAGTATATTTAATTTAAAAATGTCTCTATTTTTAATTAACACATTCATATATTGTATTTTTTATTCAAAATATCAATGCTTTCAAAAAGTCAACAAAAATTCGTTATTTTTTTCTTTTATAAAACACCTATCATAAATCTAATGAGTATATTTAATTTAAAAATGTCTCTATTTTTAATTAACACATTCATATATTGTATTTTTTATTCAAAATATCAATGCTTTCAAAAAGTCAACAAAAATTCGTAAGAAAAGTTAAATCTTCTTAATAGCGCAAGACAGAAAGAACATCTTATTTTTATTTTTGACATCAATTTCTGGCTCCATCACTGCACCTAATAAACATTGTATATCTAAAAATATTACTTACTCTAAAAAAATCAAGAAATTCAGTCAAAAATATATTCCTTTCATCCCCTTTAAACGACTCAAATTCTATGTGTCATTTGGTATATCATCTTATGTGCCACATCGTTAGATGGATGACAATATGAGAGAGAGAAATTATATCCTAATCCTTAAACCCTAGGGGGAATGGTTGAATTTATTTCCCCTCTTACGTGTCAATCACTTAATGGATGACACAGAAGATGATGTACGAAAATGTCGCAGAAGATCCGGTGTACCTTTTAAATAGTCTTTTTTTCCACTCAAAGAACCTCATTTTCTTTTTTATACACATGGACCCACACACATCATTAATACAATTAAAATATAAGGTTCATACTTCCACGAATACAACTACTCACTACATTTTAAATAATAATATTTCTTAATTTACGTGAAAAAACAAAAAATACCCTTTTTGAATGGGACGAAGGGATTAATTTTTTTTTAAACTCTACGTTTATTTTACCGATGCAAAATAAGTTGTAACGGATATATCTCTCAAGTCTCAACTTACTAATCATTAAAATATTATTTTCTCCATCTCAGTTAAAGAGTATTTTTTCTATTTTGGTCGTCCCACCTAAAAGGTTTCATTTCTTTTTTTTACACACATAGGACTCACACACCCCCTATAATACAATTAAAATATGGGGTCCACCCTCCCACTAATACAACTACCTACTACCGTTTTGATGGCTTCCTCCTCGTTGTAGAGAATTATTCTCAAGCAACCTCGGCCTGCATACTCATAGATCAAGTACAATGATTCATCCTTACAACAGTGTCCATATCGCTTGATGATGTTCCTGTGCCTCACCTCAGTCAATGCTCGGACTTCATTCTGAAAACTTCGAACATTTGGGAGTGATGAATTATCACTCGAGTCTGCTATGTTGAGCCTTTTGACTGCTACTGTCTGTCCAGTCGGCAAATCTGCTCTGTAAACAGTCCCGAATCCTCCTCTTCCGATGCAGAATCTGTCACTAAAATCTTCAGTTGCTCGCACAAATTTCTCCATATGTTAGTTTCCACTCTCTCACCCAAATGGGTGATTCAGGATCCTC
This sequence comes from Pogostemon cablin, assembly GCA_023678885.1. Taxonomy (NCBI): domain Eukaryota; kingdom Viridiplantae; phylum Streptophyta; class Magnoliopsida; order Lamiales; family Lamiaceae; genus Pogostemon; species Pogostemon cablin. The sequence goes on from CM043011.1 coordinate 1,781,599, forward strand.
AACAGATTGTTTCTTGCTATTTCTACAGAAAATGATGCATACAACAGTTCCCAGAATCAAGAGCCCTACTACTGGAACAATGACACCAATAACAATCAGTTTCTTCTTATCTCGAGATTCGGAAGTTTCAGACCTCACATCACAAGGTGGTAATCCTTCAACAGTTCCACACAAATCAGCATTTTCAGTGATGATCCTCTAAATATATCAGTGTTAGGTACTGGACCAGATAGGTTATTATATGAGAAATCAAAACTTCTCAGACTAATCATTCCAGATATTTCTGAAGGGATTTTTCCTGAGAAGTGGTTACGTGACAGGTTGAGACTTTCCAAAAGGATGAACCTCCCAAAAGATGAAGGAATGGTCCCTGAAAGTGAGTTGTTACTGAGGTTCAACAAGTACTGTAACCTCGTCAACTGACCGAGCTCAAACGGGATGCTCCCAGATAGAAAGTTATTGCTCAAGCTCAAGATTTGCAAGCCATTGCAATTTCCAAGCACTTGTGGAATATCTCCCCTGAGATTATTTCCAGAAAAATCAAGATTCTGCAACTTAGTCAATTGGCCAACAGTTTGAGGTATTTCTCCAATCAGATGATTGCTGCTGAGATTGAGTTCTAATAGTTGGGCCAGCTTTCCCAACTGAATGGGAACTTCACCTGTTAAGTCGTTTGAATCCAAGGCAAGAACACGCAGCTCTGTCAGATTACCCATCTCAACAGGGATAACTCCTGATAGCTTGTTGTTGTCTATCTGAAGATTCCTCAGCTGTTCAAATTGTCCCCACTTTGGTGTAAGTTGGCCAGTGAATTGATTGTTGCTAAGAGAGAGGAACTGAAGTTTTGGGTGAATTCCAAAAGCTTCTGAAATATCTCCAGAAAGTTGATTCTCCTCCAGCCGCACTCTTCTTAATCCTGAGCAATTCTTGAAGCAGTCCGGCAACGGCCCTGAAAACTTGTTCACGTTCGCTGTAAAATAATCCAAAGCAAAGCCATTGCACAATCCAGGCGGTATCCTACCCGAGAAGTTGTTGTTCGAAAAGCTAACATTGGCTAATCGAAGGCTGTTTTTTCCCAAGTCCAATGGGAGATTGCCTGAAAGATCATTAGCATACAGACTCAGAACTGTCAGATTACTGAGTCTGGAAAAGGACTCAGGTACTTCTCCACTCGGTTATCACTGAGATTTATAATCTCTAGAAACATCAAATCTCCAACAACAGGAGGGATGGTTCCTGTAAGAACGTTAGTGAAAAGGTTAAGCCTTTACAGTTTTGTGAGGTTGGATATCGATTGTGGTATTTCACCGGAAAACTGGTTAACCGAAAGGTCTAGAAACAACAGATTTCTTAGGTTTCCAATCTCTTGAGGGATGGATCCTGAAAATGAATTCTTATACATCAAAAAATACGTGAGATTTGTAAGTTGGCCTACTTCAGGAGGAACTTCACCAGACAGACTATTCTCATACAAAGACAGGACAGATAATTTGGTAAGATTGAACAAGGATAGAGGGAGAGGTCCAGTGAAGCCATTGATTCGAAGATCAAGCCACTTGAGATTTCTAAGTAGATCTATGGAAGGTGGTATTTGGCCTGTTATGTTGTTAGCTGATAAGTCAAGATAAGTAAGGTTTAGATAACCTAGTATAAAACCTGGAAATCCCAATGTGAGTTCATTGAAATAAAAACTGAGATGTTGCAGCATAGGGAAGTTAGGAAATCTTGACCAATCAGGAGTTTCCAAGTAGTTAGAGCCGAAATCTAAGTACTCTACCTTCTGAAGATTGCCAATCTGGTAAGGGATTTCTCCAGTGATATTGTTGTTGTACAAACTAATGTACTGAAGCTCTGTCAGATTACCAACCTCAGGTGGGATAGAGTTCTCAAACAGATTGCTGCTCAGGTCCAAGACAGTGAGCCTGGGAAGACTGCCAATGCCAGCAGGTATGGAACCCCGGAGATCATTCCCACTGAGGTTGAGACTCTTGAGATTTGGAAACGATCCGAGATCAAGGCTGTCCAAAGTGCCGACAAGACTCTCCCCGGAGAGACTTATCTCCGAGACGGATCCCTCGTCGTTGCAGCCAATGCCCGGTCATGTACAGAGGTTTGTAATGTTGTTAAGGGCCCATGAAGTGAGAAAAGGAGGTGGTGATGACAAGCTGTTCCTCCATGTCACCAGAGCCTCTGCTTCAGTTGATGTTGCTGTGAAAGTGAAGAGAGAGAGGAGAAGAAAGAGGAGGTAAGGTGAGTATGATAATGGCATGTCTGTGGATAATTTGATCAAGGTAAGATGATGTTCATTTCATTGACTATGGAGATGGAAGAAAGATGATCAAGCTTGGGAAATTATTTTAAATATGATTAGTTTATGTATATGGTATAATGTTTGCTGTGTGAAGGCGTTGGAACAAGTTGGTGGAGGATGCGCTTCATTATTTGACATAGACACCTGACTATTCATTTCTTGGTCGATTAATTTATGCATCCCCCACATGTCCAATGGGAATAGATATAAGTTTTTATTTATTTTAATTTAATTATGTATTCAGTAAAATAAAACTTTTCACCTTTACTTATTCTCATAAAAAATTTCACCTCCTAAAAAAAAGTCAAAACTACTCTCTCTTGTACACTTTATTTAAAAAAATAAAATAAAATTTACCCCTACCTAATATACTTAAAATATTTTATTATAAAAAGAAATGCCATATTTCCTTCAAAATTTACACTATAATCTTAACATTCGCAATCAGAGATGAAAACTTTGACAAAAAGGAGGAAGTAGTATGTATTTTGAAGATTGGAATTGCCACGCGGTCGGACAATTTAGTCAGCAATCGACTTTTCCTCTTTGAAATCCTGATATATAGATATATTCGTGTTCACAAGAGCTGTATGTATCTATAGAATGCATGTGTATATATACACACACGTAGTTAGTTGTATACGAATTACAAACACAACAAAAGAAGTGGAGTATATTACAAGGATGATGAGTAGAGCAATGTAATTGTGGGTTACTGTTTTGATAATCTTCCTTGTTAGTTTCACACCCATGAAAAGGCTGTGAGGTGAATCGAACCCTGACATTGAGTTTGAGGGTTAAGAATGCACTTCTGGTCAGCCTCCACCACTGGACCACTCGAGTAATATGGACCATACACTACATATATACTAATTGTTTTTAGAAGTTCAGGCCGCCACTGCCATGGCCATGGCAAGGAATCTGCAACTGCAAACACAGGATGGCCATGTGCTGCCGTCTTCGTCGTTCGGCATGGCGATGGCTACAATCCTCAAATGGGGAGGTCCCGGCGGAGTAGCAAGCAATGCCGGCCAAAGTCCAGCCGGGCCCGGTGAGGTCCCGCGTCGCTGATATTAATGCTTTATTTTGTAAAAATAAATGTTTGATTAAATTTCCATAAATATCCGATTGTTATCGTTTATTTACATTTCATATAATGTTTCTCTTGATTCATTTCAACTATACATACCTATATGGCAAAAGATTTAGTGGAATTTGTGATTGGTAGTTCATTTAAAAAATGTGTTGTAGTTTTAAATAAGCCTCCGTTCATCCTCGATGTATTCATTTACTTTTTGCACGTTAATTAAGGAGTATTATAATTTTATGTGTAGTAGATAGTTGCATTAGTGGAGGGAGTGACTCTCATATTTTATTTGTATTAGTGGCAGATGTGGGTCCCAAATTTTATTTGTATTAGTGGAGGATGTGGGTCCCATAGTTCAAAAAGGAAAATTGATAGATTAAGGATGAACTATCCAAAATAATAAAATTGATAGATTGACAGTGGATGGAGGGAGTAATAATAATTAGAAAAAAATAAATAAAAAGCAATTTTCTAAAAACGGTAAATATGTTATTCAAAAAATATTACATCTCCATAATAGCAAGACCTTTGGGCTAAAATGACAAATCTAATCTAGACATTTCCAACAAGATATGATCCCCAACGCTGTCGTAGAAAACTGAGCTCCATCAAACAAGATAGCATTTCATTGCTCCCAAACTTTCGCCACACACATCATAAGTGCTAGTGTGCGTTGTTTTCTATCAATCAATGAGATCTCTCTGTCCTCCTATTGTTGGACTCTCTCCCAAACTACATTAACAAATGGGCATTTGAAGAATAGATGATCTGTTGTTTCATTGTGATTAATACAAAAGCCACAGAACTTGTCGCCATCAAGGTTCCAAATTCAATCCTTCGTAAGTAGTCTACCCCTCGCTATCAACCAAAGTCGGGCACGGTATTTCCTAGGGATCCATGCGAGAAAATTGCAAAACCAATCTCACCCATCACAGTCTCGTTTGAATTTGGTCCCAATAGTCTTGACTTCGGTCTCAAACGATTTTTTTTTTTTCAGCAATAATGTTCTCGTACAATTATTTTTTTTGGCAATATTCATCCTACAGCCGTCAAAAAAGTAACAGAGAGGGTCACGTGTTTATCACATGACCGTTAGTTCGATAGAACGTAGATTATCTGCTCAAAACGAAACCAGTTGAGACAATTAACCCTAATCTTAATTTTCCCCCCAATTTGGAAGTTTTCTTTCGAAATCAATTTCTTCTCGTCAAATCCCTCGCTCGTCTCGCCATTCTGGAGTGTCGACATCACAATGTGGCGTAAATCTCTCGCTGATTCATAGTCGAATCCTAATCCCTAATTTTTCACCCAAATTTGTGCCCGCCGTAAATTCCTTTCCAAATCGATTTCTTCCTGTCAAATCATGATACAGGCTGAAATTCTCCATAGGAGTCACTCCCCTTTCAGTCTAGATCCTTTCTCCGATCATTGATGAAGTAAGAAGGTGGCGGGGAGATGAGATCAGAGAGGTTGACTCTTGTTTTGGTTAACTTAGCCGGAATAATGAAACGCGCAGACGAATCCTTGCTGCCGGGGGTCTACAAGGAAATTGGAGCCGCGCTGCACGCTTGACCCCACTCGGCTCAGCTCGCTCACCCTTTTTCGATCCATCATGAAGTCCTCGTGTTATCCACTCACCGCCTATCTCGCCATCCGCCACAATTGGACCCACGTCATCGCCCTGGGCGTTTTTCTCTGGGCCGCCGCCACTTTCCTTGTCGCCATTTCCTCCACTTTCGCTGAGGTCTTCTCTTCCCCCCTTCCTATACTTTTCAACTTGTGTTATCTCTGTTGATGCCTTAGATACTATTGTGGAAACTGTGAAAGAAACTTAGATGTAGGTAATGTATTTGTGTTATTGCCTTAGATAAAATTGGTAATGTATTTATTTCCTAATTCTATTCGGGTGGCTTTTTAAAGTTAGATCTATTTGCTTTGTGGATCATACTTTTTTCTTGTTGGTAGAAAATAGAGTATCAAAGGGGAAATGAATATTAACAGAAAAGGTTTCTTGGATTTAACACTATCAGTAATGGTGGAGGAGTTGCTCTATATACACACACACACATACACACACACACACACACACACACACACACACACACACACACACACACACACACATATATATATATATTAAACATGTTTTGTTTGATCTTTGTTCTTTGTTTTGAGGAATCAAAACCGTTTCACCATGGAAGATGCGAATAAATGTAGTTTAGATATAGTCCTTCATATCCACTCTCAGTTGTAATGATTTTGGGGAAATTGGGGTTCCTGAATGAGTATTTAATCGAGGATCGTGACCCCGTTCATGCTTAGTGCGTGATTTCCTGCGTCTGGATTTTTGCCCTTGCAGGTGATTGTTGTTTCTTCTTCTTATTTGCATAATGCTTGATTTTTAGATTAGAATGTGGAAAGATGTTGTGATTAAAAAAAGCTCTGCTTCTGTATAGTTTCTTAGATGATCTGCATTATGTTTCATTAGCTGATAAGTTTAAGTCATCTCCACATGGAAAATTCATCTTTATGAGAAGGAAATTTGATTATAAATGTAGCTAGGATGGATTTAGACTTCTTGAGAATATTTTTGTTTTGGATCTTTAATTTATGTTTTCATCTTTCTTAATTAGATATGTCCCCCTGCTAATAGATATTACTAAATCTTGTTTTCAAGTCATTCCCATCAATCACTGAATTCAGTATTCATTGATCTAATTTTGACTATTTATTCTTAATCTTCTTTTGATTTTGATAAGGTGATGTATTGCTAGTTGCTTCCTGTATAGAAGAAGCATTGATTATCTAGTTTTTGTGAATTTGTAAAGATGGTGGGATTTGGGATTCGGGATTCATGTTCCGAAGTTATAATGACTCGGGGTTTGGGTTTTGGAGGCGAATGGGAGATCCCAGATGGGGAAGAGGAGGACAGAGGAGTAGGATGAGTTGGTTGGGGTGCCAACAAGGTTGGAAATGCAGTAGTTTTGGAATTTTGATGAAAAGCATTTGAGAAAATTGTAGTGACCATTGTCTGCAAAAGCTGCAGATGAGCATGAAAATGTGATGAGAAGTATGAATGGAAGTGTAGATATGATTGTTGTCTTCATGATTTATTTAGAGATGATGATCAGATTACTAATTTGTTTTTGTGTTTGTGAGATTATGATTACTAATTTGTTTATGTGTTTGTGAGATTATGTGGTGCTAGTCATAAGTGTTTATATAAACATGTTTTTATGATTGTTGTTATTATTAAACCAAGAAAATTTTAACAGGTTTCTTATTAAATGAAAATATTATTTATTCAAAGTTTGTACAGTTTCCACAGGTGCTTTGGGACAAAAATTGCAAGAATCTTGCAATTTTGGTCCCAGTATTCAAGGGTTAGTTTAGTGGGACCAAAATTGCTAACGGAAATAACGGAAAATTTAACGGTGGGACTATTATTACTGAAAAAAATCGTGTGGGACTGAAGTCAAGACTATTGGGACCAAATTTCTCGGATCCATGCATAAGAATTAAAGAGTTAATTTTGAAAGGGTCTTATATTAAATTTATTTAAGTTACAATTTTTTTTGACATCCTCTTATACATTTTCACACTTTTTACAAATTTATTTAACATAAAATTTTCATTCATCCTACCAAAACTCATAACAAACATACAAATTACTATTCATAATTTATTAAATTTATATAAACCCAAAACTTACATGACTTTGAAGAAATATTGTTTATACAAAAATCTTACGTCATTAGTACATTATCATAATTGATACTCCCTCCGTCCCGGGAAGTATTTCGCGTATTGGTGTGCGCGGAGTTTAAGAAAATTTTGTATTTTTATGTATAAAGTAAGAAAGAGAATATATATTTTAGTTGATTTAATAAAAAAGGTGTGTAAAGTTATTGAGAGATGTGAAAAAAGTGTGTAAAGTTTTTGGGAGATGTGAAAAAGTAAGTATTATATTGGGATATGTGTAAAAAGTGAGTATTAGTATAATGTATTTTTTACCAAATTTAGTAAAAGTAAAGTGTGAAATACTTTGAGGGACGGATGAAAAAGGAAAGTGTGAAATACTTTGGGGGACGGAGGGAGTACTTTTGATATTTATTGTACACTACTGCTATAGATCTAATAATATTTTTAGTAATAAATAAGAATAATATTTAAACTACTAAGTAAGATAAATTAAAGAACAATACAGTTGAATTTACGATTGTAAAGTAATGTAATGTAACATGACCCATGTCAAGAATATCAAGTACATATTATTAGGGTGTAGCCTGATTAAGTATTAAATGATTCAATTCTTTATCAGTTTAAGCTTTTAGATGAGGTGGTCGTTTAACATGGTATTAAAGCCCATGGTTAATAAAGGTCTATCCATTTATAAAAAAAATTCCACATGCAAGGCTTGAGGCAAAAATTTCCCGCCTGCATGTGAGGGGGCGTATTAGAGTGCAACCTGATTAAGTATTAAACGATTCAATTTTTTTTCAGCTTAAGCTTTTAGATGAGGTGGTCATTTAACACATATCAATCAACAATTGAGGTTAGGAATAACATGGACACCACTTTTAATTCAATCTCCAAACATATCCGTCTCGTTGTGAGGTGGTCGTTTAAAACATGTCAATCAACAATTGAGGTCATGGCAAGAAGCCTACAAACACATGATCTCAAAAGTGAAATACTTATTGATTCATCATCTCCACTCAAGGTGGCTGCCACCACCCTCAAATCCAACTGTCCCGGCGGAGTCGCAACCAACAATGGTATGAATCCGAACGTGCCGGTTCCTGGAAAGAATTGACTAAAGACGATGGGATCATAATGAGACGAGTCTGAGATGATGTTATTTTGAGATTGAGTTTAAACCGATGGTGTAAGATGTTATTAATTCTTAAGTTCAATTGTTTATTGATATGTAATGTTGTTGGAGTTAGTCTATTGTGAATCGAGTTTACTGTGTAAACTATATGGTCCCCTTTAATTTAAACTCTAGTAATATGTAAGGTATAATATGATTGAAAAGGGCACCACAGATTTACATTGTTAACCGGCCAATTTAAATTCTAGTAATATGTAAGGTATAATAGAATTGAAAAGGGCACCACAGATTTAGACTGTTAACCCAATTTAAGTATTCCATGTTCCTGATTTCCATAGGTCATTCATCGTGCATTATTTTGCAATTGTAAATTCTTATGTATATTGATTTTTAAGTTGGTTTTATTTTGTAGCTTTTGTGAAAATATGAATTTCTTCTTTTTCTTCAATGGAAATCACCTGTTCCACTCTCATATTTCATCTCATGTTCCATCTATTAAATGTTTGTCACGCGTATTAATCAAGGGCTAAAATACAACCACATGTCCCAAGAGTTTAAATGTCATTAACTAGGGTATATTATTTTTATGAAAAATAAGTTATGAAACATTCAGTGAAACAATACTGTGGAATAGGAGATTATGAATGCCTTTTTCTTGTTGAGTTCTTTTCCCACCATGACATTATTAGGTGAAGAAGTTTGTTAAAGCAATGCGCCTTATATAGATATAGAGAGAGAGTTTGGTCTTACCTATGTTCTTAATTATTGTTCTTAACTATGTAAATTTCTTAGTTAAAGCATACAATTAGACTTGAGACACGATGGTAATCTTGCATGCATACTATAATAATTGCATATATCATTGAATGTGTATGGAGACTTATAATAGAATCGACTCTTGTTTAACATTAATCACTGAATTAATTCTTTACCGGTCTGGCTAGCTAATCTAGGAATGAGTTGAAAATTTCATCCAAGTGTAAATAATGTATATTTGTTTTTTAATTATTTTATATTTAGTTTTTCATCAAAAAAGTAAAAAGTTAAAAATCATTTAAAAATTACTAACAAACTGTATAAGTTCTCATTCAATGGTATGTGGAGTATATTTTTATTAAATGTAGTACTCCATTCCATTGAGATGTACACGTTTTTTTTTTCATTTTGGTCCATCCCAATATAAAGTGTGCATTTTCTTTTTTTGTAAAATAACCCTACACAAATTAATTATTTCTCTCTTTTTGGGCCACACATCACACTAATACACATACCCCCTTTGCATTAAATTATTATTTCTCTCACCATAGTACATTAAAATATTATAGTATCTCTTAATTTACATGCAAAATGTAAATGCCTACGTTTCAACGGGACGGAGAGAGTATATGTTTTGAAAATAGGATACACGAATTTAAATTCATGCACTCGGTTGTATATGAGAATTTGTCACTAGTTTTCATTCACTCGATCCAAATTCAAAAGGAATCACCTATTCAACGTTGATGTTTTATCTTCTATTTTACGCATTAAATATTTATCACGTGTAACAATCGATGTATAAATTATCTCCATAGTCCATATAATCAAACTATACCCTTTAGACATGGTGTAGATGAAGGGGTCAGAAAACAATTAACATGCAACAATTAGGACCAGGCCGAAAAGAAGCGCCCGCGGTCCATTAACAAGTATTGAGAACCCATGGGCCGATTGTTTACCTTTCTTAAACAAATCTATTTATTTTTCATTAATTATTTTAGTTTGGAGTAAAATTAGCAGAAATCAATGTTATAATGTGATTTTTATAAGTAATATTTATAAAGTTTGATAAAATATTTTTGATGTGGAACAAATATTTCAGCAAAAGACTTGCATTAGACAATTTCATAAAAATGACATCATCAAAAAAAAAATATAACTTTTCATTAATAATATATTTAATTTTTCTATATGAATAATGATGATCATATTCATTTAAAGCTAAAAGTTGAATATTTGATAAAATGTTCCTTGAACATTATAACTTAAGGTTTCAATCATTGCGTTACGCACTCTTAAAAATATAAAAATTGCGACACCTATTTTTTATTTAATTATTATTATTATTATATTTAAAATGTAGAGTACATATAAAGGCGTATCCCACACAAGACGAAGTCCACACACTATTTGGAAAATTGAGTCAGGTCAAGGGACCAGAAAACTGGTATATATTCAACCTCACAAATTAAAATTAATTAATGAAAGTGGAAATAAATTTTAATTATTTTATTGGAGTTAAAAAAGAAAGTCTTTGGCAGTGCAATAATAAAAAATTCATACAAAGAAAAATCAGCATCTATAAATGTGTACGCATACATGCATCCTCATGACACATTAGTAAATAAACAGAAATTAATTAGTGAGTTTAAGAAGAGAGATCAACTAATTAAGGTAAGATGAGTAAAGCAATGAAGCACATATTGTGGGTGGTTGTGATGATGTTGGTGATTCATGATCAACCGCTGTCATTCACCCCCATGGCCATGGCAAGAACCCTACAAACACATGATCTAAAAAAGGAAATACTCATTGATTCATCAACTCCTCTCAAGGTGGCTGCCACCACCCTCAAATCCAACGGTCCCGGCGGAGTCGCGACCAACAACGGTATGAATCCAAACGTGCCGGTGCCTGGAAAAAAGAATTGACTAAAGACGATGGGATCATAATAAGACGAGTCTGAGACGGTATTATTTTGAGATTGAGTTTAAACTGGTGGTTTAAAATGTTATTAATTCTTAAGCTCTATTGTTAATTGATATAATGTTCTTAGAGTTAGTGTTTTGTGAATTAGGTTCACGGTGTAAACTTTGTGGTCCATTTAATTAAAACTAGGGTGCAATAGTTTACACCGTGAACTCAGTTTATATAAGTGGTTCTTGATTTCCATAGGTCATCGTGCATTAGTTTGTAATTGTAAATTCTTATATATATATTGATTTTTAAGTTGGTTTTATTTGGTAGCTTTGGTGAAAATATGAATTTCTTCTTTTACTTGTTGAGTTCTTTCCCACCATGACATTATTAAGTGAAGAAGTTTGTCAAAGCAATGCCTTATATAGATATAGAGATAGTTTGGTCTTAACTATGTACTTAATTATTGTTCTTAACTAAGTAAATTTCTTAGTTAAAGTATACGACTAAACTTGAGACACGATATCATGTAATCTTGCATGCATCCTATAATACTTAGCATAAATCATTGAATCCGGCTCTTGTTTAACATTCGCTGAATTAATTCTTTATCTCTCTGGCTAGCCAATCTAGGAATGAGTTGAAATTTTCATCTTAAGAGTAAATAATGTGTATTTGTTTTTTTAATAAATATATTATTATTTTATATTTAATTTTTCATTAAAAAAATAAACAACAATTTCATTTAAAAATTACTAACAGTATAAGTTCTCATTCAATGTATATAGATTATAGAGTATATTTTTATTAAATGTAGTATACGGAATACAGTAAAACCTCTATAAATTAATATACTCGAGACCAAAGAATTTTATTAATTTAGAGAGATATTATATAATCGATAAATTAATTATTTATTAATTTAAAGAGGTTATATACAAAAATTATAATTTTCATAACTTATTTATACATATTAAGAATATATTGGTTTGAATATATGATGATACTTTAAGGAATTTACAATTATATATTACTTGTAAATCAAATTAATTATATGAGTATAATATCTCATGAATTGTGTAATCATATAATATTTATCTATATTTTATAGGAGTAGATCAATATAAAATATTAATTTATTATATTTGTTTGTAACTTGGGTGCAATTGAGAGATTTAAAGATGGATTAATGAAGTTATTAAGTTTAATAAAAAAACAAATGATAGTAGATCCATATTTTACTAAATTATTTTAGAAGGTTAAAGTTGATAATATATATATATATATATATATATATATATATATATATAAATATATTTGAGATTTTTTTAATAATTATTAATTTGTACTTTTATTGTGACCTTAAGAATTCTTTAGAACATCCTAAAAAAGTATTATCATATTATTTAATTAATTGGTACCCAAATTTGAACTGGTCCCAAATTGGGACCGGACAAATTATTAGTTTTATTGAGGTTATTAATTTATCGAGTATTAATTTAACGAGTTTCTACTGTACATGAATTCAAATTCATGCACTCGGTTGCAAATGAGAATTTGTCACTAGTTTTCATTCACTTAATCCAAACTCAAATGGGACCATCTATTTCACATGGGTGTTTCAACTATGTATAAATTATCTTAATGTATCCAAACTATACATAAGGGATGGTTATTTGCACAAAAAAAAAAACTAAATATACCCCAATTACTCTATGTACCCCATTATATTTTATAAATTTATATAAAAATTACTAATCACACCCCAGATAAGACAATCATTTTTATGAATCCACCAAAGTTGAACTTAATCATCCAACAACTATCTAACATATTCCTCCCAAAATCATTCATCGAAAACCAACAAAATTCTTTCAGGGTCTGAATCGTTTCAAGTCCCCACCTCTCCAACCGTCAGAACTCCGGCAATGGATTTATTCCACAACGCCAAAACTGTTCGCCTCAAAAGCTCTCGAGCTTTTGTATCAGCTAATTCAAGTACTGAATGGGTTGTTCAGAGATCAAGTATTAGCTCTGTAGGTTTGTGCATTCATGCCTACTGTTAATTTATTTGCATTATTTTATGTTGTTATTGATGGTATTATTCCCTTCTCATTCCTTATTTTTCTTTCTTTGTAGTATATTGATACTTTTAATTTGGCTGTTTGATTTATTAACAATTCAAAAAAATTTAATCAAGTTTCAAATCCTTACTACTAAAAATATAAATAAAATGAATTCTAATGTTTGGTTTACTTAATAATTCTTTAAGCACATTCTCCGTTACGTGTATGGTGTATGTTTACATTTTCAATTTTCGCTATTCAAATACCTACATATATCACTTGACATCGTAATCTTATAAAACATTTTAATTGTAATGAAAGATACAGTTCTATCTATTCAGTTCTTATTATTGCTTCATTTTATCTTATATTTGATATTCTGAAATATTTATGTATGGTATTTTGAATCTTAGAACTCAGAATTCCCTTTGTGTGATAGTAAGGTTGTTATTTTTAGGGCAAAAGGGAAATATGATCAAATATTATCCTACCAATTCTCTCCAGCAGCGGGCTCAAGCTGTTGAAGCCGTAATGATGTTTCTCCAAGTTCATACAATTTCATAATTTTAGGTAGCAAATGTAACTTAAGCAATGAGGATTTTATAGGAGATGACTTACTAGATATATTCAAATTACCAATACTTTAGTTCTTTAGTAACTTTAATATAAAAATAAAAACTCAATCATTTACGAATTTCATACTATTATATAATACTATAGACATGGTGTTGATGAAGGGGTGAGAAAACAATTATCATGCAACAATTAGGATCAGGGCCCACAGTCCATTAACAAGTATTCAGAACTCATGGTTTTTAGCCCAAATTAATTCCTTCGTGCAGCCCATACTCTTTAATAAAAATCTTAATATCAACGATTAAATAAATCAACTCATTAAGGACCTCTATTGGATTATGGCATAATTAAAGGAGGTGGGGTGGCCCATTATGTTGTTGTTGAGGCCCAAATAATTTCCCCCTGAAAGTGCGTTAACAATCTTTTCTCCCTTAAGCATTCACTCCTAAGTCCTAATTACTCTCCAAACACCGATCAATCATCAAATTCAGAACACTGGATATCTGAGTCCCTTCCTTTTCCAACATCTTGCTCACAATGACAAGTTAGACTATACCTAATAATAATGTATCTCTTTTAAAATATTAATTATTTTATTAAAAATGTTAATTGAATTATTAAAAATATATTTAAATAAAATACATGCAAATTGCGTCCAGAGTGTCATAAATTAATTTTTTACTATAGAAGATGGCACTTGGCAAACATGATTATTTGTCCTAAGTAATTTAAATATTTAATATATATGGTTTTACCACTAGAAAAAGTTATTTATTTATTTATTTATTTAATGTAGTGGTTATCACTTAATGTTAATTTTTATAAAATATAGTTAATTCACACGACCCGTGGCCAAGATTATGTCAAATATCTACTCAAATAAAAACTACCATCATATTTCATTGACTTAACCCAGTTCATAATATATAATATCATCCTAATTAATTAGCAAATACTCCACTATTTGTTTAGTTAATTCATGAGGTAATAGTGGAATTACCACTACAAAAAATTGAAAGAATTTATTTAGTTGCAAAAAAAGGAATCAACATTGTCGCATCATTTTGTAAAATGAAATCTGCTGTGTTTGTTGGCTCGATTTTAGATATTTTAAAACATGGAATTGTCTTTTAATAATATATAGTATTGTTTTCAAAATCATTCATTTCGACCCACTTAATCTCTGTAGATTTACTCTCATTAGTTAATATAGTTTTTTTCTTTTTTTTTAATATCCCTCTTTCAGAAATTTCCATTCACCCAGTCACATAAATTTAATAACAATATCCCACGTTGATATTAATTAATTCCATCATTCGTCATTTGTGAATCCCATTTTAATAATTAGGACTAATTTTTTCGTTTCTATTTGATACTCCTTCAATTAATAAGTAGTACTAGTTATAATAAAAATTTTATTAATAAACATTGACAATAATTTAAAAATCAAGATTTGTTAATAATTAACGGTCCTAATTAGACAAGCACTCTATAGGCTAATTTAATGTGGCTTTATCTTTGTTTGAGTGTTACAAGTTTCGTAGGTTTGACTTTTGTAACTAAAAGTTTATTTGAAATAAAAAGACCCCACCAAAAAATCCTACACAACTAAATTAGTTAGGGATATGATATCATAAATGGTAGGAGTAGTAACTTCTTGTAGTTGAGACTCAATTTTTGTATTGACTGATAGATGATTCCATAAAATAATGATTTAATCACTTAAAATTTACAAAATGGTATTATACAAAACATTTGAATGTCTAATTAAAATTTCAATGATGGGAAAAAAAAATAATAATAATAAATAAATAAAAAGAACACTGTATAGATTTTTCTTGAAAAACTACTTTCCAAAAACGCATTGTATGGAGTAATATTATAGTATGATAATCCTTAGGTCACACTTAAACGAATAATGTTCTCAAAAACAGATACATTTTTAAAATAGTTTTAGGGATATAATAGTAGTATTTTATATTATGAACTTGAGGAGTAGCACTAAGATTTTTTATTTTTATTTTCATTTTCTTGTTTTGGGTCAACCATTGACTTAATGTATGAACACATCATTAGTTGGTTAGATGGATTCTTCACAGAAACCAGCTTCCAAGTAAGACCTTGGGAAAAGAAGACATATTTTAGCTGTCTGATTTAAACAAATCACATCAGTTTTGTTTATCAAAATTTTCAATGGAACTTGTTCACACTACAAACATCATCAACTATGTCAAAAATATACTAGTTTCTAGCAATAAATTCCTTCAACTTTTCAAACAAATCATCACTGTGTTATCCATGAACAAAATGATAAATAAGCCAATGAAATGGCAGCTGATATGATCCCCACAGACATGACAATAACCAACAAATTTTTCCTTCTCTTTCTACTCCACACTTGTCTCTTCTTCTTCACTGCAACATCCTCACCAACTACAGAAGCAACAGCTCTAGTGAGATGGAAGAACACCTTCTCATCACCACCTCCTTTTCTCTCTTCATGGTCCCTCACCAACATCACTAACCTCTGCAGATGGACCGGCATTCGATGCAACGTCAGGGGGTCCGTCTCCAGGATCAATCTATCCGGTGCCAATCTCAACGGCACGCTTGATGGACTCGACTTCAATGCGCTGAAAACGTCACGAGTTTGAACCTCAGTTGGAATGCTCTCACCGGGTCGATACCATCTGGTATCGACAACCTTTCCCGTCTCACTTTCTTCGACCTCAGCAACAATGTCTTGGCCAACGGCATCCCACCGGAGATTGGAAACTTGATCCAGATTAGATACCTCAATTTCTACAACAACAACATTGATGGAGAGATTCCTTATCAGATCAGCAATCTGCAGAAGGTGGAGTACCTGGATTTTGGATCAAATTACTTGACAACTCCTGGTAACTGGTATAGATTTCGAGCTTTCCCATTGCTGACTCGTCTCAGTCTTAACTACAATGAACTTACCTTAGGATTCCCGAATTTCATAACCAACTGTCTGAACTTAACATATCTTGATCTGTCACAAAACAGTTTCACTGGCCAAGTTCCTGAATCATTGTTCAACAATTTGGTCAATCTTGAATACCTTAACCTCAGTACCAATGCATTTCAAGGGCCCCTGCTGAGAAGCCTGACCAAGCTATCGAAGTTGAAGGATCTTCGTTTAGCGAGCAACGATTTTTCCGGCAACATTCCTGAATCCATAAGCCTGATTCAAAACCTTCAAATTCTTGACCTTTTCAACAACTCGATTCAAGGAAATATCCCTCCCTCTTTAGGTGAACTTAAAGGCCTCCAGTTTCTAGATCTCCGGAGGAATGGCTTCAATTCCTCGATTCCTCCGGAGCTCGGCCTGTGTACTAACCTGACATACTTGGCCTTTGCCCAGAATTTACTCACTGGACCTCTGCCTTTATCCTTTGCAAATTTGACCAACTTGTCTGAATTGGGATTGTCTGGCAACAGTCTCTCTGGTGGTATCTCACCTGTTTTAATCCGCAGTTGGACCAAACTAACATCTCTGCAGCTGCAAGACAATCAATTCACAGGGGAAGTTCCATCTGAAATAGGTCTGCTGGAAAATCTCAATTATCTGTATCTGTTTAACAATTCATTTTCTGGATCCATTCCACCAGATATAGGGAAGCTAGGAAATTTGTGGGAGCTGGACCTTTCAGGCAACAATTTTACTGGTGAAATACCCAAAACAATTGGAAACCTCACAAATCTTTCAGTCCTGCATCTTTCCTCCAACAATCTCACTGACAACATTCCACCTCATATTGGAAACTTAACGTTGTTAGTGGATCTTGATCTCAGTACTAACCAATTGAGTGGGCAGCTTCCCGAGTCCTTGTCCGGCCTCGGAAATCTAATCATTCTGTCTGTGTTTTCTAATAACCTTTCAGGAAAGCTCCCACAAGAGCTGGGGAAAAACAGCCCCAGTTTAACCAATGTTAGCTTTTCAAACAACATGTTCACAGGAGAGCTTCCACCTGAACTATGCAGCAGCTTTTCTTTTGATCAATTTACAGTGAACTACAACAGCTTCTCTGGGCCACTACCAAGCTGCCTTAAGAATTGCTCGAGTCTGAGACGAGTTCGTTTGGAAGGCAACCGATTTTCTGGAGATATTTCAGAGGCATTCGGGTTTCATCCACAGCTCGAATTCCTCTCCCTCAGTAAAAATCTATTTACTGGCCAACTTACCCCAAAGTGGGGAGAGTATGAACAGCTCACAAATCTCCAGGCAGATTACAATGGAATATCTGGAGTGATTCCTGCTGAGCTAGGTAATCTGACTCAGCTTCAAGTTCTTGAATTGGATTCAAATGAATTCATAGGTGAAGTTCCTGCTGAATTGGGGAAGCTAAACCTACTGATTAAACTCAAGCTGAGCAACAATCAGTTAAGTGGAGAAATTCCTCAAGCTGTTGGCCAATTGACAAGTCTCCAGACTCTTGATTTGTCAGGAAATAAACTCAAGGGAAGTATACCAGAAGACCTTCGGAAATGTGAAAAGTTGATAAGCTTGAATCTGAGAAGTAATTTCTTGTCAGGAAACATCCCATCCGAGGTTGGAGAACTGACGGAATTGCAAACCTTGTTGGACCTCAGCAACAATTCGTTGTCCGGGACGATTCCATCATC
Source organism: Pogostemon cablin (assembly GCA_023678885.1). Lineage (NCBI taxonomy): Eukaryota > Viridiplantae > Streptophyta > Magnoliopsida > Lamiales > Lamiaceae > Pogostemon > Pogostemon cablin. The sequence goes on from CM043011.1 coordinate 1,799,802, forward strand.
ATTGGGAAGGCTGACCCGTTTAGAAGTTCTCAACTTGTCTCATAACAATCTCACAGGTGTAATTCCTGCAGCATTAAGTGGAATGATCAGTCTGACAAATTTCGATTTCTCCCACAACAAGCTGTCTGGTCCAATCCCCAGTGGTGATGTATTCAAGAAAGCACCTGCAAATGCATACACAGATAACTCTGGTTTGTGTGGAACTGCAGAAGTATTACCTCCTTGTGATATGGTGTCTTCATCTTCCAAGTCCCGAAAGAAAGGAGTGACCATCCTTATCAGCGTCCTCGTTCCTGTTGTCAGCCTCACAATTCTGGCAACCATTATTGCTGTGTGTCTCATTCATCGGAGGAGAACCAAGAATTCTGATGAAGAAGCCAAAAGCATGAGAAAATTCGAGAATTCTGAAACAGTCATTTGGGATAGTGAAGGAAAACTCAAATTTGGAGATCTTGTAAAAGCAACCAATGGTTTTGATGAGAAATACTGCATTGGGAAAGGAGGATTTGGTAGTGTCTATAGAGCTGATTTGCCATCTGGACAGATTGTAGCAATCAAAAAGCTTAATGTATCAGAATCAAGTGATATCCCAATGGCAAACCGACGTAGTTTTGAGAATGAGATTAGAACATTGACACAGGCGAGGCACAGGAATATTATCAAGCTCTTTGGATACTGCTCCAAGCAAGGGTCCATGTACTTGGTGTACGAGTATGTGAACAGGGGTAGCTTGGGAAAAGTTTTGTATGATGATAACGAGGCCATCGAACTAAACTGGGCTACAAGGGTGAAAATCATCCAAGGAGTGGCACATGCACTTGCATACCTGCATCATGATTGCTCCCCGCCTGTCGTGCATCGTGATGTGACTGTCAACAACATTTTACTGGAGTCAGGATTCGAGGCGAAGCTATCGGATTTTGGCACAGCAAAACTACTGACTGCTGATTCCTCGAATTGGACAACAGCTGCAGGCTCTTACGGCTACATGGCCCCAGGTATGGATTTATCTGCATTAAGAATTCGCTTGACTCTATAGCCATAGTATAAATGCATTTACTGACTAAGAAATTAGAATGTTTCAATGACAAGCTATTTCGTGTGTGAATGCAGAGCTAGCACTGACCATGAAGGTGACAGAGAAATCGGATGTTTACAGCTTCGGAGTGGTGGCCTTGGAACTTATGATGGGAAGGCATCCAGGAGAACTCGTATCAACATTATCAGCAAAAGTAGCCTCGGAAAGCGATCTGGATATGCTTCTGAAGGATCTGATAGATCAATGGCTTTCACCTCCTACTGACCACATAGCAGAGGAGGTGGTGTTTGTAGTCACCATTGCATTGTCATGCATAAGGTCCTGCCCAGAGTCGCGTCCAGACATGCGTTTTGTTGCACAAGAGTTATCGGCTCGTACGCAGGCGTATTTGCCAGAGCCTCTGGGATCATTAAGAATAAGCAAACTCTCAAGTTACTCAAAGAAGTAAGAAATTTTGCTGATGTTACTAGGAATAATGTATTACAATCTAGATGAATAATTAGAGGTTGCTCCTCTTTCTTGTCTCATGTGCCATTCATCTTATGATGTTGTACCATTAGATGTTCAGTAAATCCCAATTGCCTCCCATCCCAACCATGTCTAATTTCCTACTATGTCTGTGAAATCTACAGATGATAGATGAAATCAATTTTTTCAAACTAAAATTTAGAGGAGGGATATTTTAGGAAAGTACAATGAGAATATAGCAATATCGACAATAAAATAACACACTGAACTAGATGAAGTTGACAATTTAATCCAAGAAGTTAAAAATATGGGCAGAAAATGAGCCCTTAATAGAGTTCTTATGTTTGCAAAATTTACAGATGGCATCACTTCAATTTCATCACTGCTGGTGAAACAGTACACTACACAACAAGCTATATAGTAGAAAGGACAAAGAGGTTTAGACCAACAGGATAGCTCATCTGTATGAAGGAGATTAGCACTCCACACCACACTGTTTGAGTATTGGGCCAGTTTGTTTAGGCAAGAAAGGATCTATCCGAACCCAAACAAGCGAAAAAATTGAAGCTAGAAGAATAGACCAGAGAACCACTATTGTAGGAGTCCTGTTTTGCCTTCCCATCAACCCCTTGAGGAATGGATAGAGATGAACGATGACCCAGAAAGCAAAGAATAGTTTCCCAAAGAGTGGACCCCACGAGCCATAGCCGTTGTTAATGGCACCAGAAATTCCTGCCACCACTCCGACCATATTAAGGATGATTAATGTAGTTGGTGGAATGAGAAGAGTTGTCCATTTGAAGAGGTAGAGCTCCCCAAACTCAGAATCATCCGCTGTTTTTGTTGTAACTGTGAAGTTCGTGTCAATTCCTGCAAGGACCTTAAGAAGACCTTGGAAAACTGCAAAAAAGTGTGCTGAGACACCACCAATGACCCAAAATTGCTCATTGCGCCACCAATCCTCAATACTAATTCCACTCCATCGAAGTTCAAGCACACCTGTAGCGATGATGGAGACGAAAAGTGCAACGAACCACATGCTTGCTAGGTTGTTCAGCTGCATAAAAAGTGGGATTAAATTCAGGAGATCAGTAAAAAGTCTTATAAATATTCCTGATTATGTCTGTATTACATGATTGATCACCAATATTGTTCCAAGTTCAAAGATATCGAACATTTCTCTACATTTATCAGATAAAATTAGGATGGATGATACTTACAGTTGGAACGATAAATTTTCCAGTAAGGAGACAGACAGCTGGGAGTGTACAGTAGGCAATAAGCGCAATGGAAGTGAATGGGTACACAATGGTGTTAATATAAGCAAGTCTCTCAAGCCATTTAAGCTTTCCTCCAAAGCCATACCAAAGTGGACAATGACGACTAAGGAAAATTTCAACAGAACCAAGGGCCCATCTCAGAACTTGGTGCAACCTATCAGATAAATTGATTGGAGCTGATCCTTTAAAACATGCTCTCTTGGGACAACAGTACACGGACCTCCATCCTCTACAGTGCATTTTGAAGCCTGTCAAGATGTCTTCTGTAATTGAACCATAAATCCATCCAATCTGATAATGAAATATTTAAAAATTAGTTCACACCAGTAGATAAGAAGAGACTTAATCGACCCCTTAAATGAGATAACAAAAAAAATGAGACCATGCAATTGACAGTATTTTCACTTACCTCCTTGCCCCATTCAGTTTTTTCTTCATATCCACAGCTAATTACATGGATGGCTTCTTTAATTAGTGACGTTGGATTGCTCCCCTCAGGAATACCACCTTCTTCCATTAGAGTAGAAGCAATGAAATTTGGTGACATTCCAAAACGCTTTTCAAAATTCTTTTGGGACATGAGGGATGATTTTTCCAACTCATCATATCCTTCCAGGCCTTCTTCAATTTCCTCAAGATCAAAAGTGGGACCAGATGATTTCCTTGTGTATTGCTTACCCATCATTTTCTTCTTCTTGCTATATAGTCCTCCCAATCCAAGAAGAGCCTTAAGTCCTTTCTTCTTAGACTTCGTCTTCCTTGATCCACCACAACAGCAGCAGCACCACTTTGGCCAGCAGTCACAAGTCATCTTGGGCCGCTTCTCAGATGCTGGTGGATCATAGCCGTATAATGCCTGCCTATTAAAGACACATCCAGTTCCAACATATACAGGCCCTTGGATGCCATCTAGGCCCTTCATGTTGATCTGTTAAATGGCAATTTCCAATATTAGAAATTATTTTAAAAGGATAAACTTTCAATCATGCAATTCACAAAATCTTGGAATATACAGGAAATTTGGATTCGACGATCCGAAACAGGTTTTCATACTAAGTATTTGTTATAAAGAGTAGTAAATGCACATTAGATCATATTGACACGAAAATTGGAAGTTGTATGACTTACATCAAAGAACACAACGTTGCGGTTAGCATATCTATCGTGGCGATCAATACCATCAAACCTCTGCGGGAACTGTACATAGCACAGCTTCTTGCCAACTTGGGGATCCATCAGAAAGCACATAGCTTCCCTGACAGCCTTGCTGTTGTTGACATAATGATCACAATCCAGGTTCAACATGAATGGTGCATTACTAAGCACTGCAGAAACTCGGATCTGTTTTTTGCACATATAGCAGGTCCAGCAACATTGAATCTAACTTTCTGTAAGATGTGAAGAAAGTAACCAGCAGACACTTAAAGCTACTTACCAAAGCATTCATTGCCCCAGCTTTCTTGTGGTGCTGATAGCCAGGTCGTTTCTCACGTGAGACATAGACTAGTCGCGGTAGCTCCTTACCTTCAATATCAAGAGCACCTTCACTTCCCAAATACACCTGGAAAAAAAAGAAGCTTCTTGCTCAGTTACACTAAACCTGCTGAATATTTATATTTTTTTTAATAGAGATTCTTAAACCTGAATCATGCCAGGGTGATCACGAGTGTTGTTCCCCGGCCATGGAGTACCATCCTGCATAACCCAACCTTCTTCTGGTTTCTTCATAGCCTTAGCCACTAAGAAATTAATTCTTACTTTGAACTCTTCATATTCTCTCTGCAATGGTTAAGACACTATATAAGTATGGTTAAATTTCAACAAATTCACCCAAGTATAGCAGAAGATTAGGAGTTGCATCGCTCACCTTCATAGCCCTACGATCCTTTACAAAAGTAGCCTGGACCTTATCTTTCAGGTAGTCAATTTTCTCATTGAAGTAGAACTCAGGTGCCCTAGGCTCAATGCTGTACTTCTTGCAAAACGGCACCCACCTCCTCGCAAACTCAGCAGTTTCAGACAACGTGTCGAACAGAAGCATGGATGCACCATCATCCGACACATAGCAACTCACTTTCTCCACCGGATAATCAACAGACAAGATCGAAAGCACGGTGTTTGCAGTAATAATGGGAGGTTCCTTAAGAGGGTCCACTGAACTCACAAAGAAATCAACTGGGGCAAGCCTATTAGGCTCACCCTCACGCTCAAACCTCAAGGAGAGACGATCAAGATAGGTTTCTCGGTTAATAGGAAGCCATTTGGGGAACTGATCAAGAATCCAGGATAAAGCAAACCATATCTCACATATCACAGAGATAATCCATAAGGGAAAAGCATCATAGGCCGGGGTCAAGATTCTAAACCGGAAGAAGAAACACAGAATGATGAAACGAATAACAATGACAATGCGATAAGGGCTTATCAATCTCGATGCAATTGGAACTTTTCTCCACAGTGGTTGACGAGCTTCAGCCAGACTGAGGGAATATAGAACACAAATAAATCCCAGAGATTGATTATTTATCACATTATCATCACAAACTACTGTAATTTGTGGGGATATAAAGGAAACAAAGAAATCGATTTACGAATCAAGAAACTAAACTGATAAGAGTAGAAAATTAAGAAAACTTACAGAAAATCATCATCATCTTCTAGGGCATTTCCTCCATCGTCTGCTTTCGTAATAAGGCCCCTCTTTTCTTGTCTGGTTTTCCATTTCTCCACTCTTTCCTTCCATTCCTCAGAGTCGTAGATTTCTTTTTCACCGTCAATATCTTTGCCTGCAACTGTTCATACATGCATGTGTAGCAGTTTAGAGCAATTCTTGAAAAGGGATTGAATAGTTTGACGATGAATCTGATTACCACTTCCTGCAACAGAATGGATGACTCCTCCATTGATGTGATTTTCATGCTTATTGTAGTCCTCAAATTCCTGCGCGCGTACGACATTGTGTTTATCACTTCTTCAAAAAGTGAATCCAATATCTCTCAGATGACCTTTTTTTTGTTTATTGATGGTGATATTTTGTTAAGAATAATATTTGGAGTAAATGTTTTTGTGTTTGCATGTACAGTATAATTAAAAATATTAAAAAAAAAAAAAAAAAAAGACATCTCTTGGAACTATTTTCAACGGATTAATTCTATATTTAAAATTTTCTCTAAAGAAATATTTTGGAATTAATTGACTTGGGTTTAACTTGTTCCAAAAAAGAAAAAAAAAAAACAAACGAATGATTGAATTTTTACGGCTAGCCTGATTGTCATTACCCTCCTTCAAATTCTTCACATTTTTTCATAATTGCTATTCATGTTTTAATTCTATAATCTTAAAATTGTATTTTTCACTAGATACACCTAACACATCTTATAAAAGTTTTGCCTAAAAACTAAATTACCTCGCAAATTATAGCACAGTACTGCTCCTCATTATAATATATGAATTTTTTTTATTTTTTTATTTAAGTGCAATCCAAATATTATTAAGCTAATTATCTTATAAATCAATAATAAATCTAGTCTTCAAATTTATATATTTCTTACTCTAATTATAATAAAAATGAATTTTTAATCCATGCCTAATTTAGAATAAAATAAATTTTGCTATTTGTACTTTTATATAAATTAAAGTAGTAATGCCCACTCTTTTATCAATTTCTAGATCCATTATTGACCTCAACACACTTAATAAAATTGATATGAATTAACTTTAGATCTTAAACCAGAGTAAGTAATTGTCAAATAGCTTCAAAAATAAAAGAAAAGAAAAGAAAAGAAGAAGGAAAGGAAAGGGGAGGAGGATTAATGTTAGTAATGATAAAGAATTACAGAATGTTGATGATGAGGAGTTTGTAGATGGCGATTGTTGAGTTGAAATTCATCTTCAAAATCATCCAGATTGTCTTCATCATCCCCTTCAACTCTACGACTACCTATTATATCATATCATTAATCATATCATGCATCACCAAATTTATGTATGATTAAATTCTATTCCATATCATTAGAATAAGATATTTGAATCCTGACACACCTTTCTGTTGCTTGTAGCGAGTGCGGCAGTGAGGGCACACCTGCTGGCCTTCGCTCCACTCGTACTCATAGCAAGGCCGGCACACTGGGAACCCGCACTCACTACATGCAACAAAAACCTCTCCGTTCTCCTTCAAACCTATCTCATCTCCACAAACTCTACACGTCCTCCTTTTGCTCGAATCTTCATCATCATGCTGCCATTTACACCAACAAACTCAAAATTATATGACTTAGTTTTACAAGACTAACGTTGCGTATCTTAATGTGAAGAAAATGTACCTCATCATGAGCGACATGCGGATCGTGGCGGCCATGAGAGCCTGTGTAAAGACCAGCCATGGATGGAAAGAAACTGTGGGGGAGAAATTAATCAGTGTGAGAATTATTAATAATGGGGAGTTTGATAAAGTGTGTTGTGTGGGTGTGGGTGTGGGGTAAGAGGGCACCAGCTTATAGGTGAGGAGTCAGGAGATTGATTAGAAGAGAAGTTAGATAGTATGTATGTGTGAGTTGCTTCTTCTTTCTGCATCTCCAGATAGATAATATCTTCCTCTCAAATTTCATATCTATCTTCTATTCAAAGCTTTATGAAGCTAACACCAAACATGCCTTTCCAAATCATATAAAAATATTAGTTATAAATCACACTGTAACACCAAATTTATTCCACACCAACATTCATGTCATGCATCATGAAACTATTGCTTTTAATCATACTTTGGTGGTAGGAGGCTTAGCCTTTATGAGATCAAATTATCAATTAAATCATCTTAAATAATCAATTGGCTAATTGAAAACCAAGTTCCCACCTAGTTTTAAGACATGATTTCCAGAGAGGGAGAGAGGGGGGAAGGGGAACAACAGTGGTTTCCAGATGATGGTAAACACAGTAGATCAATCTTCAAAAAAGAACTTTTTTTCTTTTTTGGCATAACTTAAAGATGAAATTGGTCCATAAATACCCAAAAGAGCATATGTTATGACAGTCGACACATCCTTAATATTTACAGAACCCATATTGCAACTAACAATAATCGACTGAAACATTTCGTACAACATTAAGCTCCACTCTTGGAGTAGAAACATAATTCAAAGCCACAAAGTCGCTTCGATTCCTGACAAAACCGCTAAGCGTCTGCTGCAATAATCAGAATCCAGAGATTGCTTATAAACTAAAGTTAGAGAAGAGGACAAGTCAATGCCCACAAGAGCTTCAGTTTCAGAGCTCCTCGTCTATAGCTTATCCTGGTCCCTCCCGAATATAGGTGATCGTTTATCAATTCAGTTTTCTACAGATATAGACACGATCATGAAGCCTACTCGTGCGTTTTTGCACGTTTTGACAGGGGCGACACCATTTCTTCACTGGAATTTTCAAGAGCTTCAGTGTTGGGTGCTTTTTGTTTCAGCTCTACTGCAGGACAACTTTCCCTTGATCCTGAGGATACATTAGCCAGATCATATCCTCCATTGCTCTTGACAGCATCTAGTTGTGTGTCATCTTTGGGAGGTGAATTTTGCGCGAGATCTGTTAACTCTTTCAGGGGGATTTCACTGGTGGATGAAGATCCCTTGATCAAGTCCATGCCTGATTTGCACTGCTTCTCAAACATCATCTGAAGGTACTTCCCTTGTTCTTCAATCCTCAGCTGTAGATTTCTTTGGATCTGCAATAAATAATACTAATTGGTCATCGAAAAAGGTTGCGCCGCAAAAATTACCACTATGCATCATAAAACCAACAAAACTTGGCATCAGATGGTGTTGACTGGTCTGCATCTACTCAAAAATCTCACCCAACAAACCAAAAATACTTTAAAATGCAATTCAACTTTTTGCTATTCGCAGTTTACAAAACCAACCATCAAGATTCAAGCTAAGCCCAAACCAAACACACCCAAATAACCAATATAAATTCACATGTCAGAGCAAAATTTTCTAAGAAGCAGAGAGTCATACCTCAAGTTGTTCATGAAGCCTCTTTTGGACTTCCATCTGCAATCGCAGAGCTTCTGTGATCTCAATGCCCCTGTTCAATAAATGGATGAGCATAAGAAACTGACAGAAAAAAATTGATGTAGAATTCAATCAACATAAAAAGATATATCAAGCGCTGCATTTTTTTCCAAATTGTCATCCTATGTTAGAAGATATTTGGCCAAAAACTTGTTCCCAAAAGTCTGGTATTCTTTATTTGGCATAGAAAGTACCTGCATTTTCCATACCCAGCTTCATCACTAACTGGGATTTCCTCCAGAAACGTAAACGGTTCCATGAAATAGTTTAGCCCATGGCATTATTTTCACAGCATATTAATACAGTAAGGTTGAACCCAAGCACCAATTTTAAATATTAATGAGTTGTCTGTCTAACCTTATAATACTTGAATTTCTGGATCTATGTTAGTAGGTCCATTCAACTCTAAATGAAGCATTTACTTCATGACATGGTTGTCAAAATAAATTCAATTTCACTAACAGGTATCTGATAAAGAGAGTAAACATACGTTTTCAAGTCCAGAGATGAAAGTTCTTCAATTGAAGTCGTTTTTCTCTCAGAAGATTCTGCAGAAGAAGAAATGGCTTTCCCATTAGTTGATAACAAAAAACCATAAGTGCTTACACGAAGATTTTAGAGCATATTTGACATGCCAATATTTTTTTCTCAATGACATCAAGTTAATGATTCTAGAACAGGTAGCCAGGTAAAGGAAAGGAAGAAGAAAAATAAGAAATACAAATAACAATCCATGAGACAAATTAACCCTCGCTTATAAAAATTAGCATGGATAAATTCATTAGCTGGTAATAAAAGAATCTGAATATTCTAAAATTCAAAATCAGATATTTCTACCTGAAGCAGTCAGAAAGAAAGGCACAAGTAAATTAAAAAATCTGTCGAGGGAATAAAAGGTCAATAGCACAAAGCATAAGTCATCTCTACAATAGGCTAGCAAATGCTTCAGTATCACAGAAACCGAATGCATGCAAAGCCATGTGGTGATATTAAAATTAGTGACCTGCAGTCTTACAACCCATATCTTAAACAATAAATACCAAATCATCTTTGACAGGTAAATAAAGATATCCCACACACTTATGACTAAAAAAAGGCTAAAATGCAGCAATATTATATGAAATGAGAATAAAAAGGCACCATTATAAATCCAAAGCTGCAACCTATTTTTACAGTAAACCTAAGGGTACGTATGGTTTCGGATTACTAAACCGATTTCAAACTTTTCAAGACCTAGGCTTATACTAGTTTGGGTCTTCAAAATCCGGCTTTTAAAACCTAAAAAACCTAGACAAACTCTCTTGTGAGAAAGTGCCTATATGAGACAGGTTTACCCATTATGAAAGTATGATTATTATATAGGTAAAGTGTGCCATTGTGTGTGTAAAGTATGATGAATGCAATAAAGCATGACTATTGGGTAGTGAATCATACTATAACACCCTAAAATCATACTTTAACACATCATTCATCATACTTTAATTAACCAATGACATACTTTACCTATATTATAATCATACTTAAAAATAGGTCGATCCGTCTCACATCCCCTTCTCACGTCAATTAAGAATATAATAATACTCTCTTACACAGTTACACATTTAACACCCCTCTCACACATCACCAGTTTTCAGAAGTCCACACCAAAATAAAACACACACTAAAGGAACTGATGTAGATGTCAAGAAATCCAAGACAAAGATCAAAATAAATAAATAATGCCAGCTGCTACAAAAGAAAAAAGAGAAAGCAGGTACCAGAACAAGTACAATGCCACTACCAAAAGAAAAAAGAAAGCAATTTCACTATTCAGGTATGATTTATGATTTTTTTTTTTTTGTCAATTTCACTAACTGCATCTTACACTATTAACATACATAGCTCATATGATGACATAATATGAAAAACATAAACAGCACAAAATTGGTAGAGAAAGAAACTCTGCACATACCTTCTGTGATCTCAGGCTTGTATCTAGCTGTTCGGTACTTCTACAGTTTGGAAAACAGAGAAGATGTTAAGAATAATCAATTCACAATGATTGATACAAGCCTACAACATGAAATAATGTACCTGTAGATGGCTTTTGACATGATAGATTGTCAAGCTTTCAACTTTCATTAGCTTCAAGACACCCTTGGGAGTAGCTCCTGCAATACAAAGTGAATTAATGGAGATGATTGCAAGGTTCAAAAATTAAAACAACCCTTGTGAAGAAGTTGAGCAAAAGAAAACCCACTCTCACTTCCACCAAGTTTGTTGACCGCCTCCACAAAGGCCTCATGAAGTTCGGGTGTCCAACGCATCCTTTGCTTTGCTGAACCTGTATTTGTCGAGGAGGATTGGACGACAGCATTGCAAGCTTCCCCAGATGAAGTAGGAAGCTGCTGGGATACATGTGGCTGCATCGGGATGCTTGTTGACTGTTTTGATGTTTGGGGAAGCTAGATAAATTTAATATTTGAGTGAGTTAGCTATTTCATGTCACCATTGAGTAATAATAAAACCTACACAAAAAGCAATGATTTATAAAGTCATTCTTAGATGAGAAATCACAACCTTTAGCTCTGGACCAACAATACTAGCATCGGCAAGAAGATCATTCCAATCAGAAGTCAAAGCAGCATCATCAATAATAAGCTGATCAGCCCAATCTTGCCACTCATTTGATTTTCCGAGATCATGAGAAGGAACTGTAACCCCAACACTGTTGCTACCATCAATATGACTATTCTGGATGGCGGCACCCATTGGAAAATCGAGAAAATCAGGTACTGCATCTGTACACCATGTGTTGACATTATCTTTGCTATTGTTGCTTGATGCAGTTGATTGGATGACTCCAGAGTCAACACAATGTGGCACTAGGATGGAAGATCCACTACTTGTTGATTGTGAAATGAACTGAGTAACTCTTGGATGTTTTTCTTGTTGTTGATTGGATGGAACATGAAGATCATTAGAAAAACTTGAAGATGAAGAAAACATATGCCCGACAACCCCACTGTTGGAAGGCGAAATGACCGATGGAGGACGTTGACTGAATCCCCTCTCGCGGAAAACCTGCTGGGAGTCAGAGAAGCTGGGGCATCTTCCTTCTCGAGGAGACGAAAGAACAGATAATGAAGAAGATAAGGCTCCCGAAGCCCCACAATTACTAAGTTGTCTTCCACCAGGTCTTTGAACAGATAAAGCTGGTTTTGCTTCCATCCTTTGCTAATATATGATCCACAGCAGCTTAATATAACTTATAAATAATCAGCAGAGTTTCTCCAGTTACCTATCCAACATAAACCCAAAGCAGCTTAATATAAGTAAAAAATAACCAGCAGTCTCTCCAGTAGCCTATATAATACACAACACAAGTGTATCAACATCTTGCTGAGAGACGAGGCAATCTAGTTAATTCTGCGAATAAATACACTAAAGCAGAAATTTTTCAATAATTGAGGGATGGCAAGATTGTACGTTCATATGTATTAAATGCAAAATATCGATTAAAAAATTCCAATTGTCCTGGGCTCATTAGGTGTTAGCACTAGTTCAAATTTGTTGACGGAAGCAATGAATTATTGAATTGGCAGACAGATATAACCAGCATACAACCACACCACACAAGTTAAATTCTATTGTTGAAAAATCACGCTTCCCCTTCCCAGATCCCAAACCACAACTCGTGGAAAATTGGAACACATCACCAATCAAAATCATAACGCCATAAATTAATAAACAAAAGCAATCAAGGATAAAAAATAAAAAATAAAAATAAAAAATAATAATAAAAAAACTTGCAAAATAAATAAATGCACAAGGGGCGGAAAAAAAACTCGAAATTGAATACCAAATTAACGTGCATCATAAATCGTAATTGAAATTTCAAATAGGAATCATCTTTCGAGCATAAACAATTCAAAAGCAACTATGAATCCGTTAACAATAAACAAACTTGAGGAAACCCTTACGTTGAAGTGCAAAAGATTCAGAAACGCGGAAGGCAAAATTATCCATCGGGAACTATTGAGCAGTCAAAAATCCGGCCAGAAACCCATTGATAATTGAAATTGGTATACGTATTGGATATGTAGGTTTGGGTAAACTGCAACAGCGTACAGGTGTCGATTGGAACGATGAAAAGGGGTTGGGAAGGCGAATTCGGAGCCCCGGAGAGTGCCCTAAAAGAATTGAAAGGTGATGAGTGCGCCTTTTTTGGTGGGTCTCTCTGACTCTGTCTCTCTCCCCTGCTATTTGGATATCAATTGGCTTCTTCCATTCTAGATTTCTATATGCTCCACATCTTTCACACGCGCTCCTGGAGCGCGTTTTTCATTCTCTACTTTCATTAATTTTTAGAGTAAGGCTCTTTTACCCATGGCACCCGTGTTCCTTTAGAATTTAATATTATGGGTAAAGATATATTATTTTATTCCAATATTAATAAAGGTACATTATTTTGTTGTAAAGTGTATACACTTTTCATTAATATTTTTTATTTTTCTTTAAAAAATAAAGGGTACACATTTTATATCAAAGAGTATATAATTTAACACAAAATTCTAAAGGCGCACGGAGTGTGGTCTGTGCCGGGTGCACACAAATTTTTGCCTAATTTTTAATGCAAACAATTAGTGAAAACTATAATATTTTAACAAAAATTTATTTTGAACATGGTACATCGAGACCATTTTAATCGCTTGATTAATTTTTAATTTTATCTTTATTATAGTGCTTTCCATCTGTACACCAATGTATTTAAACGATTTTAATCGTTAAAATTTAGGTACATAAGTGTATCACAATGATTTTAACCATTAAATTAAATTTTAATTTAAATTTCGCCCCTAGATAAAATAAAATAATTAATATTTTTTAAAAATAACTACCAATACACCCTATTTTTAATCTATGCTCTAGGGACAGCTCAAAATCACCCATAATTTATATTTAAATGTATAAGTGGGGTAATATTTGTTCAATGATTTTTGTAAAAAAAATGCAAAATGTAATATATTCTATGATATATCTTGAAGTTGAAAATTTATTTTATTTGGAACAAATGGAACTATATATATATATATATTCTCTTTTTATTTCAAAAATTCATAAGAGAACACTTTCTTTATACTCGCATTGTTGGATATAAGTGAAATGTAAAATAGTAGAAAATAGGTAGGAGTGAGGTGTGGGTGGAATGAAAGTAGGAGGTGGTGGTGGCAAAATTGGTTAAATGGAGTCTACTAGTGGCCTCTTTTCAGATGGTTTAAATGCCAAAATACAAGTGAGAAGTGGGAACCCTTTCATTCTTTTATTTTCATTTTTTTCTTTTTCTTTAATATATATATTTTCATTCTTTCTGTGTTTGTCCTACTTGCAATCTGGACCATGGTCCAACCCCCTAATTCTTCCCACCATCTAATGCCCCCAAATTTTCCTATTTTATAGGCTACTTATTTTAACGATTTGCTATCATCTATTTATTTTCTTTTTAAGGCTTAAAAAAAAAAAATTTGTCATTTTAACATTTATGTTTCCAACTTGTATGTACGGTGTAAACACGTTTGAATTTGATGATCTGGAGAATTAAATTTGATAATCTATTAAAAATAATCAGGTTTTACCAGGAATTATAAAAGCAAAAGTTTAGCAAAATTTAACTCTTCAGTGTATTGTATGAAGTACCTACACAAGACATCATTAAAGGATTGGAGTAAAAGTGTGCAAAATCGATTCAATTAATTGAACAGATTGATTAAATTTTTAAATTGAATTAAATTTTGAAAGAAATTCTTTCTCAACCACACCAAAATTCTAGTTATTCTTTTAATCGTCTTTAATATATATTCCTATAAATATTTTGGATTGTTCTTTTATTCTTTTTTTTTTTTTTTGGAATATGCTCATTTTTATATGTGAAGACATTCAAATTATTCTTTTTATCATGCATAATATATTCACACAAGTGTTTGCTCTGTATTTTCAATCAAAATTAATAATTATCTTTTGGAACATGCTCATTTTTCTCTGCGAAAGACCACAGGTCGTTAAGAGTTGTATTGTTAGTATTAGGAATAGGTAAGATATTCAGTTGCTGAAATTGTAGGAACATTAAACTAAGGCTGGGGAATACGAAAATCAATTCTACTCATATAAATATAATAACTAGATTAATTAGGAAGAGTAATTTATGATAAGAGATGAGATAAGAATTAATAGGATTCGTATTAGTACATAAAAAACTTAAGGAAGATTTATTTAATTTAAATTTAAATTAATAAAACCAAATCAAACAGAGTGTTGCCTAAACCCTAATAGTAATGTATTTATAAATTAGGCCAATCCTTAAACCCTTTAACAAAAGTTTACATCATAGTGTCCCAATAAAAAACAAATCCTTTGCCGAAAGGAACCTAACTGGTAATTTCAGTTAGGTCATTCCAATATTCGAATCTGGCTTGAAGACAGAAATATATTCAAGTTGACCACATCATCACATTAGGTTTCAAAGCAATATATATGTAATCTAAATTGACAGATTCATTGAACTATGTAGACATTTTTTTCAAGATCACCAAGCCACGCAAATGCAGTGAATGATCACCAATAATGTTTAATCATGTTTCGATTCAATTCAAAGAAAAAAGCAAAATGGCACCAAATATCACTTGCAGATCATGGACAAGGAACTATATTTAACATAATAAAATTCAACCTCACTTTGATTAATGACTCCGGACAAATCACTTCAAAAATTCCAACAAAAACTTGATGTCAATTTCAGCAAAAGTGAAACAAGAACAAACTTCGGATACAAACTAAATAATAATCCTAGACGATAGCGTTTGCTGCACTAGCAATCCTGGGCCAAAGATCAGCACACTCCTTTCCAATAGGACCAGTAATAGCAGACCCTACATTTTGCAATCAGAACAAGATGAATGTAAAGATCCAACATGTCTTTAGAGATGTGTTTAATTAAGTACTTATTATATTCTTGAACGAAAATTACCTTTCATTTCACCTTTGGGATTCACAATGACCCCAGCATTATCTGCAGATATTTACAGCCAAAATTCTTAGATCATCATTCATAGGTGTTATTTGAAGCATTGAAGTTATAGGACTTCAAAAGGGGGAACATTTAAAGTGCAATTCACATGATTTGACTAGTAAAAAGAGTGTATATAGTAAAACAAATAATAGCATAACAGTAATATTCAACAATATCAATATATGGATGAAGAAACACAACACATGAATGACTAGGGTTTAGGGTTCTAACTTCTACAGAGACCAAGCAACACGTGAATATTAAGTCAAGAAAACACAAGATGGGAATAGATAGAGATGAATCAATCCAAACAAAAACAAGTATAACCCATTAAAATGTTAATTAAAGCAAAATTCAACCTCCACTTTCCGTCACCATGTATTAATCAAAAACCTCACTTGATTATCACATAACGTTATCAAAATGAAAAATAAAGCAATCAACAAGTAATATAAAGCAAAAAACATTTGATTCGAGGGTTGATCGAAAAGAAAAATAAGAAAACGTAATCAAAGAAGAGAGGAAAAAAGTGCACCTTCGAAGTACATGAAAACACCGTCCTTTCGGCGCCAGGGCTTGCGTTGCCGGACAATGACGGCGGGCATAACCTTCTTACGGAGGTCGGGTTTCCCCTTCTTAACAGTGGCCATCACCATATCGCCAACGCAGGCGGATGGAAGCCTGTTGAGCCGACCCTTGATCCCCTTCACTGATATTATGTAGAGGTTCTTTGCGCCCGTGTTGTCGGCACAGTTCACCGTCGCCGCCACCGGGAGACCCAGCGACATTCTGAACTTGTTCCCCGCTGATCCTCCGCGTCCTATTGAACAAACAGATTCAAAAACAAATCATCAATATCGATAAAACACATGATTAAGCAATTAAACTCAACAATCGAAGAAAACTAACAACAGATTATTGAGGTTTATGAATTGAGATCATACCTCGCTTCGACATCGTCGGCTTCTCTCCCTACTCCGAATGGAAATGAAGTCTGAAGAGAGAGGTAGGCGGCGCTATATTTATATTCTAGGTTAAAACCGAAAGAGAGGTGAAATTTGGGCTTAGGGCTTTTTCTGAACTTCGAAACACTGGTACTGATTAATGGGCCAGCCAAATTATTTGGTGTGGGCTTCCTACTCTAAAATGGATCAAAATTCATAATTTCAAAAAGCAGTTGAGTAGTTATCAGCTGTGATGACTCGCACCGTAAGCAGCACAGGGAACGCATTTGCCAGCAATGTCCGCCTCATCGTTCATCGGCTCCGCTGTCTTCCTCCTGCCGCCCTCCGCCGCCGCCCGCACCGCTCCTCAATCAGAATGTCCTTAAATCCAGACCCCATCACCGCCATCACTAAACTTCTCTGGGGACAGTCCCTCCCACCCAACCTGCTCATCGCCACCGCCCGGTCCGCCTGGTCCGCCGCCTGGCACCTGATGATGTCCCAGCTCGCCCCATCAGACTCCGGCGGCCGCTACACCCGGCCAACCTCCCAATTCCGGCTGACCACCACCAAGCCCTCTCCCACCCTACAAAACCTCCACCTCTACGTCGGCCTCCCCTGCCCATGGGCCCACCGCACCCTCATCGTCCGTGCCCTAAAAGGCCTCGAAGACTCCATTCCCGTCTCAATCGCGGCCCCCGGCGCCGACGGCCTCTGGGAATTCAGGGATAGCTCTATCCCTGTAGGGAATAAGGATAATAATAATAATAGGAATATCCTTGTTCCTGGATTGGATAAAGCCAATGGGCGTAAAACGCTGAAGGAGGTGTACAATCTGCGAAGCAGTGGGTACAACGGGAGGTCCACAGTTCCTATGGTGTGGGATGCTGATCGGAATGAGGTTGTTTGTAATGAGAGTTATGATATCCTGGAATTATTCAATTCTGGATTGAATCACGTATCCCGTAATCCGGAATTAGACCTTGCTCCTCCGCCATTGAAGAAACGGATTGATGAATGGAATCGTATCATTCACCCCAACATCAACAATGGAGTCTATAGGTTATTCTATGTTCTTGATTCTACAAGGTTGTCTTGATTCTTGATGTTATTAAGCTCGGTTTTGTAATGAATAGGTGTGGATTTGCAGAGAGTCAAGAAGCGTATGACAACTCAGTGAGTGAGTTGTTCAGCAGTTTAGATATGGTAGAACAACACTTGAACAATAGTAGGTACCTGTGTGGAGATGCATTGACTCTTGCAGACGTGTGTTTGTTTACTACCTTGATAAGGTTTGATCTTGTGTACCATGTGCTCTTCAAGTGCACCAAGAAGAAGCTAATCGAATATCCAAACCTACATGGATACACTCGGGAAATTTACCAGGTACAGACAAACGAACTTCGTGTAATATTCGAAGTATATTCAACATCAAGAATCCAACCATATGCTTTGATTTTTTTCCTCTTGAAGATTCCTGGAATTGCAGTAACTTGCAATTTGGGTGCAATAATGGATGGTTACTACAAAACCCTTTTCCCATTGAATCCAGGTGGGATTCGACCCGTTATTCCTTCGGACTGTGAGCATGAAGTTCTGCTCAAGCCCCACAATAGGGAACGCTTGTCATCAACTCGAGATGTGGTGTCAAAGCACTTGCTTCGTAGGCGACTTGCCTGTAAATACTACAGTTTTGTATGTAATGACTGAAGATAATGCAACCATACACACATTGGAAATAGTCAATTTCAATTTACTAGTAGCAAGTAGAAAGATCAGTTTGGAAAATTGCAGGATCTACTACCCGCCATGACAGGAAAACATTGGAGGGCATCATCGTATGATGGATCCTAATAAATCAGAATGATAGAAAGAAAAAGAGAAAAGATGTCTTGACACTTAATTCTTCAACTGAGTTCAGAAATTCCTATTAACATTAAGCTTGGATCACTTATAAAATAACCTTTAGCATTTTCCTTGACCCGTGGGTCATTCGTTTGCGCGAATACATACTAGCATGAACCAAAAGTAAACTCCACAAGAATCGGTTAGCCAAAAACTGTTGTAGGGGACAAAGGTTGTAACAAAGAGCTTCCAACAGCCTCCTGATCATCTTCGAGCAGCTCTAGATCCTGCCGTAAGAAAATTGTAAAAAAGTTATAGCAGAACACAGATTCAGTGATGTACACCAAACGTTACAAGATGACATATTGTGCAACAGTACAAAATAATGTGGATTAGACAAATAAAAACTAGCTTCAAAAGCCATGGAAATTTCAGACACAAGTGAAAACCCTTCAAATGGACAAATAAAAGCGAAGATTCTCATTCATTAACAGTTCCTAAATGTAGAGTGAAAATGGAGTATTCTACAAGTTGTAAACTAATTCTCTTCCAATATGTGCTGATGATTATCATTTCATATCTCATGAAGCAAAAATATGTCCAACACTTACTTGTACGCCTTATGTTGCGGCAGAACTTGCTGCCACATTGACAATGGAAGGCCTTAATAGGGTGATCTTGGTCATCAAAATCAATACCATAATCCTGAACAATGCAAAATCTAAACGTCTAAGTAAACAAGATATCAATTCCGGAAACAAATTTAATGTATGCAGAACATCTATATCTTCATAAAGGTTCACCACAATCACAATCACTCCAAAAGATCACACCAAAATATAGATTTAACCTAACTATATCTCTTGATAATTGGATAAAATTAATTTTATAAATTTAAAGCAAAATCTTTCAATTAAAAATAGTAGCAACTTTACCATGTGAAGACATGCTCTATTTACACAATCTTTATTTAAGGTGGTAAGCAAAACTTATTAGATTTGCTACGCTTTACTTCAAACACCAGAAGATTCATTATCTCTTAAACACATACTTTAAGCTCTCCCAAGACCAATCAATTGCTATCCAAAAACAATATTAACAGGTATAAACATTCTACAGTTCACCACATGGAATGATAGTTCTACAGATTAAATGTAACTTGAAATTAAAACTGCACATGGACCAAGAGATTAAACTAATCATTCTGTAGCCAAAAGATGATTGCTCATATTTTGGACCTTAATATGGGGGATTAATTGTGGTATGACAGAAAGTTCCGTTTTTGTTTAAGCAAAGAACTCAACAATACAATCTTCAGTTTGCAAGCATGGCTAATAAAGTTTTGCTGAATTATGATGATCTGAAATTACCACATAATTGTAGCACCCAGAAAATAGATAATATTTGTAAAGACTAAAAGAAACATCTTACAATTCCAAGTTCTTGATGGTTTCAAAAAGAACATTCAACATCAATCATCAAATTAGTTCTTATGTTTTCCTCGCTTCATTGATTTAGAACACGCACAAGTTATACCCCTCTCAATTATGACCAGGAAAAGTCATGTAAATAGCAAAGTTACCTACCCAAGTGAGTTCTTCCATGGCCTTCACATTTCTTGTAGCGAAAAAAGCAAGCTGCACTCAGACATGTCCAATTAACTTCATGCAAAAACTTGATCTCATAAAACTTAGACCGACAACAGGTAGAATATATTAAGAAAATAATATTAAAACTTACATGATAATAGTGGTGGTCGGGAGTGTCCACTTCCACTGGTATCTCCACTAAGTTTGAATCATAACATCTAGCATGGTTGCAACGTGGGAAAGTAAGAAAATCTGGAATTTAAATGTGAAAAGAGGACGAACCATTCGATAAGGGGATTTTGCAGACTTTTACATTGAAAACAAGAAGGATTTGGGAAATAAAGTTGTTACGGGACAAAATACAAATCCAGGAAAACCAGATTTGCACCAGCACAAGTCTTATCAGTTGCCAGTGAAGGAAGAAAGCGTATTGACAATAATCAGTTTCAACCAGAAAAGAAAAGCCCCAGACTGAGTTTTAGAATGCTAATCATCGATCTGGAATCTAGTTTTTATATCATGGAAGATAAGAGTGACCCAACTTTGCCGTATTTACCACAATCAAAACAACAAAAATGATAGAGCAAGAAACCCTAACCTAATTACTAATATGACAGGAATAGAAATTAGGAAACTAAATAATCTAAATTAAGGAAATTATTGACTTGAAATAAAATACTAAAATAACTCATATTCCTTCTTGCTCTATCAAAAAAGCAGCATTAAAACAGTAATACTCAATTCAGACAAACTTACCTGTGATTAATAAACCTAGAAACATTTCCACAATCTGAAGCATCCAAACAAAGAGCTTCTTCATCTTTTAACACTCCTCTAGCACCCCAATCAGCATCAAGAAGCGCAGGATATGAATGTTTCTTGCCTTTAGGACTCCTCAAAACACGATCAAAGAGCTCTGCAATGGTTAAAACTTCTCCAACATACTCACAAACAAAAGCACCTTTTGGCAGGTCCTCCAGAGTACGCAGACCCCAACCTTTTCCTTCAGGGGTCATGAACACCTGATGACGCTCAAAAAGGAAAATGCAAAGAGAATAGCGTGATTATTTCAAAAAGAACAATAACATTCATCAACTCCATAAATCAAGTGCTGGAACTGGGGCTAGCTCATCACTGACTCAACAAGAAAATTCTACCTGTAAATTGTGAGTTATTCCTCTCTGTACCACTCGATTGCCACACTGTTTATTACAGCCACATTTCAACCAACACTCTTTGATGAATTTCCTCCCCAGATGGCCTTTGCATGGTTCAACAATATCCTCACTTTTTGACCTTTCCAGGGGACATTCCTTACAGAAAAACTGGCGAGGTTTCTTTGGATCACGATTCATGGAAATATACTGTTTGAGAAGTTCCTCTTTGATAAGGCCATCGGCTGTGTATGCAAATTTACCTCCGATCTCATGTGCGCATACACAAGGTATGGATGATAACAAGCAATCGCCAAGACAAGAAGAACAACAATTGTTTTTTCCAAAACGAGCTAGAGAAAAATTCACAACTGCATTTTGGAAAACCACATTTTGGGGTATGTAGCTAAATGATGGTGGACACTCATTATTGACTTCATTCACCAGTGTGATTACAACTTTTTCTTGTCCCTTTGCTATGTCAACAACATCATGGAGTGACAATTCAGGAATTACCTGCGGCTGATGAACAACCACCAAGCTCATATTATGGTTTTCTTCTGCAAAAATCTCTTTGTCCTGCATATGCATTCCGTTGGAGTCTCCAGCATCCCTCTTTTTACAATGAGAGCCATCATCTACGCCATCATCAGGAGTAACTATCAATGTTTTGGGCAGATCTGTGACGGCATCAACCAAAGAATCAGGTGACCGGGAGAAAGAACTAGAGCTCTGGCCTCTAGAATCAAGAGTGTCCATTGCAGATGACTTGCACAGCAAATCAGTAGAGAGCATCACATCCATGGTCCCAGGAGCCTCAGTACTTGAATCAGATTTTAGATTAAGAAAGCACTTGCACATATCTTTCATAAGATCCATAACAGAAAAGTTTGAGTCAAAAGTTTTGTACGATCTGTTGTATTTTTCCTCAACCAATTTTAAAACTGTTTCAATACTAGGCATTTGGAAGTCAGGGCTTACAAGAGCCAAATCACAACTGAAGGAAATTTTCACTTCCCCAGAAGGTGATGAAGCAATTTCTTGAATAGAAGAATGTTGCTCTGAGGCCCTCACAAGCTCACTACTCTTGTTTAACTCATTTGGAATGGTGATGCCATCAGTTCTTTCCTTTTCATTCGGAATTTGTGAAACCAAGGGCTCAGGACAGTCATCATGTTCTCTAATGGTGCCATTCCTATCTGATGATTCTCCTCCAGTGGATGGATCTGCAAAATTTAACACAACTCCTGAGAATGTTTAACTATAATACTAGTGTAACTATCCTCGATGACTAGGTTTTCATATTTTTAGTAGGATCTCTAGTAAGTCTTAACCAAGGACGTCAATTGCATATATCAGAGCTACACAGCAACCACATCTCTTCAATATTTAGCACATAAAAAATAACAATAAAATCTATGAAGCAACATCTCATATAGTCATATTTAAGACAAACCCGAATAAAATACTCCTAATCAAATCAGGTTTGGAATAGAATTAAATGTAGTTAATGGATAAACAAAAGGTATCAAGGCTTCAACCAAAGAACAAAAACAAAAACTCCAATAACCAAACTAGGAAATTTTGTAATACAAGAGAATCTAAGAAGCCCCAAGTAAAAGAAGTAAAAGGATAAAAGCATTAGCTGGGATTAAATCTTGGTCAAAGTATCAACTGGTGTTCAATATCTCAGAATACAACATCTCGTAATGATACCAGAGGGAGAAAAGCAGACCTGGATGAACAACAGCAAGAGGAGCTGCCGGATTTGGCATGTCATCAGTTACTGGCTCATCTTTAGGTATAATTAAATGTTGTTTTTCAATGCTCTTCCGCTTGAGTGAGGGAGCCGTACCGGTTTCAACTTTACCCTCAGGGATCGACACCTTTTCCTTGGATTGTACTTGAGGAAGGACAGATCCTTTTCCTCTGTCTCTGAGCCTCATTGAATGAGGACTTTTTCTGCCCACACTACTAGGTGGACCAGGATCACTTGTGTCTGGCGCAACCAAGGACTTGGGAGATATAGGTTGCTTTCCTTTATTTTTACCATGAAATTGAGAATCGACCCTTGCATTTTCAGCAATCGACTGATGTGACTCCACAATTCCTCGTGATGCATTTCGTGGTGGGGCACAGATTTCAGGTAGTTCACATGGTTCATCTTTAGGTATAACAAGCTGCATCCTGGGACCACTATTGTTAGGTGCAGCAGGGGAGGAGCTTTGACCATCTTGGTATTTAAGTCTCAACCTTTTTAAAGGTCGTGGAGGATCCTCAGTTGCCTGAGCTCGTTCCTCTAACTCCTTCAATTTCAAATAATCAGCCAGGAAATTGTATAACAAGATCATAGAATGCATGAAGATAAAAATCAAAATAAAATTATCAGTCACGAATTTAAAATGTGATTATACACAAAAGGGATCACCTACTTCACTATTCAGTGTCTTCTTGGAAAGCTCTGCTGCCTGATAGATTACATTAAACAAAAAAATAAGCATTTAATTGATCTCTGGACAAGGAAACTAACTGTGAAAGTACAGAAACAACAAGAGATCAGAAGGTACAATAATGAAATATAACATACCTCCCTGTCCTTGATTTTCTTTGAACTCCGTTGTGCCTGAAAGATTTATAAGATCAACATGTCAGCACTTTGATAGACAATTGAGTATAACAAAGATGAAAGAGAACAGCAGAGATATTGACAAAAAGGAGCTGGTTGTTCAGCATGCATCACTTACTTCTAATTCTTCACTTTCAAATATAGCATCGGCAAGAGCTCTATAATTTTCCTCTTCAATTAGCTCCCAGTTTTTGTCGTACAATTTAAGTAAATCCTTCAGTACTGGCTTTACTTTACCCTCGGAGATTCCAATAGCCTTCATAGCAATAAAGGCATTTCGAACTCTAATTTTTGTCTCCTTACTGCTCATTTTAGCAGATTTTTATGAACTTAATCTTTCAAGTTCCAAAGGTCCAAAAATCCTAAATTTTGTCAGCAAGAAAAATAATAAGAAACTAAAACAGAAAACTCATTACAGATGATTATTGACTGGCATCACGGACCAAAATTCAAAGAAGAAGAAGAAGAAGTAAAAGAAGCTCCCCAGGTAAACTTATAATCATAACTTCATGCAGATTGATAATATGAGCCTGAGGAGAGTTGGCCAGTTGCCACCCGGAGGCGGTATATGGGTTTCTACCCTGCATGTGAGGTTCGTGGACTTTCAGTTTGAAGGGGGATGGATTCTTATAATACTCCACATCATTTTCACACAGAAGCGTGGAAGGTCATATAAGGGGGGTCAACTTGCCTTTGATCATGGTTTTGAGTAAGTTAAGGCTCCTAGCTTACATGCCTAACATAAGATTACTCAGTTAGAGAAAACTCCTTGAGAGTTTCACTCCGTTGAGTTGTACAGACTATGCTGCAATCATGAAATAATTTCGAAAAGAGTAACCAAATTCACACATACAAAAATCATCTGTTCTTAGATTAGTAAATAAACATCAACACATATTGTGTCCTCACAAAGTACAAGAGCATTGTTATAAATACATGTAACTAAGCACGTAGTTATCCGCATATTACACCCAGAAACATATATGTAGAGGCAGAGCAGAGCGAGGGTGGATGCGTGACGGGAGGGGAGCGTATTTAAGAGGTGAAGGTACATACACATTTATACCCAGATACATATATGTAAAGAAATAGATGGCCATGTGTAGGTGCACCAAACTTTAGGTTGCCATACCACAAGACCATGCTTTATTACCTGTACTTTCAAATCTTAGCTAAAGCAAATAAAAACTCTCAACAGTTGACAGTATACAAGGATGAAATCGGCAAAAAGAACTGTGGCAATTTTCTTTCCTTCAGATGCAATCTTTGCCAATTAAAATGAATTTGACAAGTATTTCGTAACTGCACCAATGAAATGTAATTTTCCTCTACTCAAGACATTATTTTAAAAAATTTTGTGCTCACACGGGATTTGCATCTAAATCTAAATGGAGGGTTCTGCCTAATGAACAAAAGCAAATTAGAGGTAATCCGATTTCGCTGTCAAGTAAGTTTTAACTAAACAGCAAAGTTTCACACGATCAAAATTTTACAGTCATTGAATATATCTGGGTAAATGGCGAATAAACTTAATATAAGGTTATGCTAACAAGTGATTAAGAGGGAGCTTTAAACAAATAAACAACTTATGGCAGGTAATAATGTTGCAAACCTTTAAATTATTTCATGAATTTTTTTTAACTAATTTTAATATAGATTAATCAACTAGGATCAACGCATGCAATGCATGCCCACCATTCAATTAATAAAAATGTATTCACATCTTAAGAAGACGTTGCTTTCCTTCGCCTCAAAAAGAGGGAAGCAGAAATCGCAATGCTGCAAATCAGTAAACCCTAGAAAACCCCAAATATCTCAACAAATGAAAAAATATAAAATTGCGAAGATACGCGCCGAACGAAATCCCCACTAGTACAAGCAAATAATTAAGAAAATCACAATCAAATAAAATCAAGAAATCGAAGAAGAAATCATCATGCATTAAAGAAAACGACGACTCATTTCCCGAAAGAAGCAGTCGAGCATCTTACCAAGAATTTGCAGCTAATGGAAGAGTGATTAATGGGGAAAATTTTCTTACCAGAACTAGCAAGTAGCAGACATTGATGTGAATTTGAGAGGGAAACGAGGCAAGAAAAATTACAGTGAATATAAAATGGGAAAGAAATTGTTTAGAGGTAGAATGGGGAAGTGTACGAGAAGCCTAGCATTAACGCCGTTAATGCCTTGGCGTTAAATAGCTGACGGAATATACTCCGTTTAAAAAGTTTCCCCAAAAGTTTTGGATTCAAAATATTTTAAGGGCTAGTTTGGGAATTTCAAAAGTATACGCATGCAGCAGGGGGGTGTATGCAAATATTTGTTCCGCTTGGCAAAAATCAAATAGGTACTTGGTATATTTATTTATGCAAGTATTTGTTCCATTTGGCAAAAATCAAATACGGTACTTGGTATATTTATTTATTTGGTCATTTATAGTGTACATCCGGGTGCACCTAAAGATAGGGTGCACCCACATACAAATATAAACAAAAACATATACAATTAAGAGTAAAAATGTATACAATTTAATTGTTAATTTTTGTAATGAAAAATTGTATATAATATTCAATAAAATATTATACACATATGGATGTTAATTTTTTTAATGAAAAATTAATGTGAAAAAAGTATACAATTATTACAAAACACGTATACAAAATAAAATAATATGTATACAAAATAGAATAAAAATGTATACACGTATGGGTGCACCTTTGCACCCGAGTGCACCCAATATACACCCTTTAAAGGGTGTTTGTTAAAGGGGTATGGAGGCAAGGAAATGAAAAGGGAATGGAAAAGCATGTCTGGTTGAATACATTGATAGTGCAACAGTAATTCTTATTCCTAAAAAGTGATGAATCATTCATTCCTCCCCAATTTGAGTACTATATGTATCATTCCACCCCATAAAAACATAATCTCTATTTATTAATATATTTTTAATGAAATAAAATTTTATTAAATAAAAAATTGTTATAATAATAATTTTCTATTATTAATAACAAAATATAATAAAATAAAAAATTAACAATAAAAAATATAAATCCATTTCTAAAAAATTTAATCATACAAAACAACATCAATTGTTATAATACGCATTCTCTATTATTAACCAAACAATATAAGAATAAAAGACAAACTCATTACCATTCCTCACTTCTATTACTATGATTCACATTCCGATTCCTTCCCACGAACCAAACGCCCCCTTAATGTGCAGTGGGTAGGTACTATATAAGTTTTACCTTTTTACCCCTCCATCTTATTAATATGAGGAGGGGCAAATGGGTAATTTGCAAATACATTTAGGGTTAGTAGGAGTATTATTAGTGGGTTCCCTCATTGTACATAAATAAAAACGAGATCTTTGGGTACGCACGTCGTAAATGGTAAAATGTAACCTTTGAAAGCGGACGGGGGAGTATAATGTAAAAAAGATATGGATAAGTTGATAATTTTGTGAAAAAAAAAGTAAATAAAGTTGTTGAAAATGAGAATAAAGCGTAAAAAAATTTAATAAAGTTATTTGGATTAATGAATAAGTGTAAAAAGTGTGTAAAATGTATAGTGTATTTTTACCATAAATTGAAATGTGTAAAAATATGTGGGCCGACTCAAAATGAAAAACGGGTAAAAATACGTGGGGCGAAAAAAGTATTACATTTTACCTTTATTAAAAGTGGTAAAAGATACATTATAACTGTACACACTTTTTATCCACATTCAAATATAATACTCATTTTTCACACATCCCAATAATTTTACGTACTCTTTTTAATTAAATTAACTAAAATATTTTTCCTCTAATACAATTACTCATCTTATCTATAATAATAATACTCCTTAATTTACGTACAAAAAACAAATAAAGATCTTAGAACCTTCTACTTGCAAACAGCAAATGAATACATTTCAAGGGGACGGAGGGAGTAAATTGTATACATTTTTATTTATAATTGTATATGTTTTTGTTCATAATTGTATATACTTTTTTTAAAGTGGGTGCACCCGGGTGCATAGTATAATTAGCCTTATAATATAGGGTCTGGTTAGGGGCTCGGATTCCCTGTAACACTTTCTTACATTATTTTTTGTACCACCGCTAGGATCATTGCTACTAAGGAAGTGAGAGAAAAAAAATCAACTCCCCCAGTACACTGTTAAAACACTAGATCTTTTGCACTATTTTCGTGCATCATCTTCTATGTCACACGCTAAGTGATTGATACGTAAGAGAGGAAAATAAATCCAATCATGCGGGCAAGGCCTTTTGGGTGTGAGCGCGAAGAGCAAAATCGTGCGGGCCAGTAAGCAGCCAAAGCGGACAATATCATGCTATTGAATTGAGTGGGGCCGTCTCCCCTGGGCCGATAAATCCAATAATATGTACTATCCAACAAGATTTGAGGAGCTGAACTCAAACCATGCGATTATATATATTATTGGAGGCACTCCTATCTCTACGCACAATATGGTCTATTCCTTTTCAATGCATAAACTCTCCAATCAGTATTATACTTTGTTGCGACCTTCATTTTATGTTTATCTAACGATTGCAATTAATTTGACCATTAATAAATTCCCTTTTTGCTTGCTTGCAGTGCTTCATCACATTCTTATTTGATAAACATGAAAGATTTTGGGTGATTTTTCTCTAATCAACGTGAGAAGGCTATTGTTTTTCGAATCGAAGAAAAAATTTCTCGACTTGGAAATTTATAGTTTGCAAGGTTTATGTTTTAACATATGTGAGTCTCTGATTGTTCGATTGATAAAATTCCAATTGAGTGTCATGATTTCTCTAGAATTATTTGTAAGCATGTATTTCATGATGTAGATTCATTAGTTATTCGTAATTGGCATACACTGCAAGTTTCTTCCTCCCCCTCCCACTATAATTTTGATTTTTACACTCACTGAGCCGCGTCCACACCTTTCACATGAAAACTGCATTTGATTTGATACTAATGAAAATGAATCCTATTATTACACATAACTCTGTATATTCGTCTAAATTTTTCTGTCTTGGTTTACCGTTTTAAATGGATTTACTGTTACTTGGCTTTTCTACTGTATAAGAAGCATACCTAATGTCTAATAGGTAAATTACTGCCCATTAACTGTTTGAGAAATAGCCTCAACCACACTAGCTGTCTGGTTATCCACAACTAAACTTAATTGACTACACGTAAACACCACAAGGCCAACTTCACAAGAACGCCACTGCCCCTACCCTCATCTTTCTTCTCATTTT
The DNA here is from genome assembly GCA_023678885.1 of Pogostemon cablin. Lineage (NCBI taxonomy): Eukaryota > Viridiplantae > Streptophyta > Magnoliopsida > Lamiales > Lamiaceae > Pogostemon > Pogostemon cablin. The sequence goes on from CM043011.1 coordinate 1,829,111, forward strand.
GCTTGGGTAGCAGCACATAGCCTCATGATCGTTGTCCGGCTTCGGCCCAATCGGTTATGAGCTTCTTCACTTTTATTGTCATCGCATCTCCCTTTCAAGCCACAACCTTTGGGTAATGAATCTTATTCTTTTACAATTAATCAAACTATGCATACTTGTGGACTGATCTAGGTTGTCAGTATAAAATTCCATTGCATGTTTTGCTGTGGAACAGGAAAAGCCAGACACTATTAATACTTCCAAAGTTAGTATCCCATTGTTTGTTTGATAAATTGCACCGGTAAATTAAAGCTTCTGGTGTGGCAAGCTTTTATGAGAATTATTGTATATGATTACTTATTTTCTTGGGTTGCAATTTGGGTGAAATTTGAGTTTTCGGTTAAATTGACTAACACTTAGGATTGAAATTGAGCTTTCATCTGATGCACTAGATTATTTTTTATATTTGTTTGATGTCAAGATTAATAACAGAAACATACGCTAGCTCACTGGGCTCCTCACAAAAGTGAGTGACCCATGTTGATGATTGCTATACAAAAAGTAAACGACTACATTTGCTCGGGACGAAGGGAGAATAATTTAAGTACATTATGATATGATTCATTAAAAAATTTCCTTTAGTGGGAGTATCTCATTAGAGGATGTTTTAACATGAAAGTACAAGGCTACCCACTTCGTCAAACACATTATCAATAGGAGATAATAATCTTGATCCTCGTCTATGCAATACATCACATGCAACTTATCTTCTTTAATCTGCAATTTTGCAGCCGACAAGCAAACACATGGAAATCCCAAAACTATTTAACGTCTCAAAAACATCCTTAGTTTAGAGTTAAAACTCTGTTTCTATCAAATTAAAACATCACCAGCTGCGGCGGCTGAAACCGCCGCTGCACCACCGTGCCCTGTTTTTTGTTTAAGCAGCACCACCGTTTTCAAAATTGTACTCGTGGGTCAAATTATTTAACTTAACGAGTAAGTTTTTTATTGAATAAACTTTAGAAAAAATTGCTTTATTTTAATTCAAAAGACCCGCCCCTGTCCCACTGCTAGCCACCATTTCCATTGTCCAATTACCCTCTTTTTATTAACATAGTTTAACATTTCTAATCATCTTCTACATTTGTTTATTGAATCTAAGAAACCCCATCACACTCATATCATTAGCATTAATATTTTTTTAGTGATAATTAACACTAAACAAAAACTATGTCCATCAAGAAAGCTAGTAATCATATACTTCTCATTGTTAATACACAAATTGGGGTACTATTTATATTTAATCTCTTTCATAATTGATTTATAATTTAAATCTATCTTATTAGCTCGGTTTTTTCCGGTTCGTTTCAAAACATTAAATTAAAAATTGGCTCCGGTTCATCGATCTAAAAATTTAAAACCGGAAACCGAGTAAGTGTGTGAATTTTGATTTTGAATTCCAAACAAAATAAATCCCTAACACAAAAATTTCAATGGCGGCGCTCTACTCCGGCGATCGTCTTCTCCGGCCACCTTCTTCCATCTCCACAGTCGAAGGCTCGCCGTATCAGCTCGTCTATCCCATTCATCGCAGGCGAGCTTTCTATAATCATTTACGTTTCTTCCTCGTAGAATCTTCATTTGGTTGAAATGGCGACAACTTCATGTAAAATTTTCTGTGTAGTTTGGTTTAATCAAGTTTTTTGACAGTTCATACGTACGATTTGATTCGTGAATTCTTTGATTTTTTGCTTCGATGAGCTTCCATGAAGTTTCCGGTTCGGTTTCTGAATTCGATTCATTTCTGTTGTACTCCGGTTTATTTTCGGTTTTTTGGGCTAATCATGTTTATCCGTACTGAACCACCCTGTGCCAACTGTGAATCTGGCAGAGGGAAATTACAAAGCATTCACACGCCAAACGCACACCCTTTGTTATTGCTTCTTCAGATCAATCTTCTGTTACTCTTTGATCTCTAGAAACTACCAAAAGTTCAAAGGCCCCCCATCCAATTATTATCCCAGAAATCGCTATTATATACATAATTCTTCATATGGAATTCCAGAGATCTTGAAATGGGTCCAGCTCAATCTGCTCTGATTCTCTCTCTAATCCTACTTCACTCCGCCATTAATATCTCTTCCTCCTCCTCTGACTACACTAACTTAGTCTTCAAAGGCTGCGCCGACCAAAATTTCCAGGATTCCTACAAACCAACACTGAGAAATCTCCTCGACTCCCTAGCCTCCCGATCCTCCGCCGCCAAATTCTACAAAACCACCTCCGGCGACGCCTCCGCCGCCTTCCATGGCCTCTTCCAATGCAGAGGCGACCTGTCGAACGCCGACTGCAACAACTGCGTGCAAAAAGCTTCGTCCATGTCGGGTAAGCTGTGCAGCGAGTCGGTGGCTGCGAGGGTTCACCTGAATGGTTGCTACTTGATGTACGAGATCTCCGGGTTCAAGCAGGTGAGTGGGACCGAGTTGCTGTACGAGGTTTGCGGGTCAACTCGAGCGAGTGGGGCTGGGTTCGGCGACCGGTTGGACATGGCGTTGGGAGAAATAGTGAAGGGTGTCGGCAGTGGGAGCGGTGGATTCTACGCCACCGGGTTTCAGTCGGTGTATGTGTTGGGTCAGTGCGAAGGTGATTTAGGCGGTGGGGACTGCCTGAACTGTGTGAAGAATGCAGTAGATAAGGCTAAATCTGTTTGTGGGAGCTCAATTTCTGCACAAATTTATCTCCAAACATGCTACATCAGCTACACATACTACCCCAATGGGGTTCCCACAGATCGCCAATCATACTCATCATCAGGTAAATTCAAGGAATATTCTACTCATCATTATGCTTATTCTTTTCTCTTTTTTCACACATTCTTGATTCCAAAATTTCAGTATACACATGCATTTCAATTTCAAAATTGTAATGAGCTAGTAATTTGATTGATTGAAGTGAGAGAGAAGAACACGCAGAAAACAGGGATTCACTATTTTTTACACATTCTTGATTCCAAAATTTCAGCATACACATGCATTTCAATTTCAAGATTATAATGAGTGATTTGATTGGTTGAAGGGAGAGAGAAGAACACTCAGAAAACAGTTGCAATTGTGATGGGAGGATTGGTGGGTGCTGGATTGATTATGGCTTGTTTGCTATTTGCAAAATCAGCCTTCAAGAAAAAAGCTAGCCCTTACAAAAATCCAGGATATTGAGTGATAAGCACAAGGTTAGTGTCATTTTCTTGGAGCATTAAAACTACTTTTTATGAAATTTGAATTGACCCAAGTGAGTTATTACCATTATTAATGTGTTTTTGGTAGTGTATGATCTAATGGGTTGTTTTTGATTTGCAGAAGTTTTAAGATGGTTTTTAGAAAATTCAATTGGAGATGGGCTGTAGAAAGGGGTAATTTTTTTTTCACTTAGTTGTAGGTGCAGAGTTTTCTTCATGTTCAAGTTTTCCTAGAGGAGTCAATCTCATCAATGAATGAATTTAGTGTAACTTGAATTTCTTCTTTATGTCAGTGGCATTAAAGCATATCCACTAATTAACATCTGACAGGTGTGGGGATTATTGTGTAGTTGCTTTATATGGTAACTGCAATTTGTTTGGTTTAGTATCTCTTTTCTTTTGACTACTACAAAACCCGCATGACACGTTACGCGGATTATTAAATTATTATTTTTAAAACATATAAATGAAATTGAAAAATATTAAAAGTTATAATTTATATTAATAAAAGACAAAGACTTGCGCGAGACCGTCTCACATAAGGGCTTATGTGAAACGGTGAGAAATTGATAACTTTTATATAGGAAAGTGATAGTAAACTAATGAAATGTGATAATACTATTTCATGAACAGTTTATAGTATAAATAAAAAGTGATAACATTTTATAGCCAAAGTGATAATGTTTTATAGCGAGAATGATAACTATTTTAAAAAGTGAAAAATGACCTCATTTGAGATGGTCTCACGCAAGATCTAACCTTAATAAAAATATCTAACTTTATTGGTAGAATATGGATTATAATAAGGCAAAAATTTGTGTGTTCTCGGGACATGTTGTGCACCCATATCTTTAATATAATTTTGTATATATATCTCATTTATATAAAAAGAAATTAATAGTACTTTGTAATGGGAAAGATCAAAATGACAAAACGAATATTTAAAATAATAATGAATTATCTCATGCATTCGAATACACGCGTACACCCATCTATATTAATTTTATTCGATACAAATGTATATATGTATTTCTTAATATTTATTAAGAACCCTAAACCCTAAACTCTAAAACCATAAACCCTAAATTTAGGGTTTAGGGTTTTAGAGTTTAGGGTATATACATTTGTATATATTTTTTTATATTCAGTAATTTATTAAAAAATTAAGTAAAAATATGGAAAAAAATTATTAACAAACTTTATAAATTCTTTTATTCATTAGTATGTAATATGATAGGTCTGGCATGAAACCGCTTCACGTGAAATCATTTTACACTTTTTATAATACTTATCACTTTCGCCATAAAATATTATTAATTTCGATATAAATTGTTATCACTGTCATTTATACCATAAGTTGTTCATAAAATAGCACAATCATTGGTTTAATATCTTTTTTTATAGTACCCGAGGGTATTGCGGTATTATCCGTACTCGTTCCAAACCCTAATGTGATTTTCACAACTATTTGTATCCGTCTCAAACCCGTTTACAATTACCCATACGTGCCCTATTAAGATTTGGATAGAATAGATACTTAAAATGCCCATTTCATTATCATCCCTAACTATTATCATTTAACAAATAAAATCAATAAATGTATATAATAATTATAAATTATTGTATAATTAAAATTAATTATTAAAAATAATAAAATAAATATAAAATAAATAATTAACAATAAAAAAATTATGAAAATTAATTAATATTAAACTAAGATTTATTTTTTCATGAAATTCCTCATTTAGAATTCTATAATAAACTAAATTTATTAAACTTAAAATTCTAAGGATAAATAGATTAAATCTATTAAATAATTTCTTACTCTTCTAAAAATATTTTATTTATTAATATATTTTATTAAAGAATATTTTACAATATAAAAATTGTTATTAAATTTAAAAATCTATTTCTCCAATCATATATTATTAGTAATATGGATGTCAAATTAAAGATCATGAAAAGACAATTAATTTGATATAATTTTATATAAATTCTATTTAAAAATAAAAAATTTAAAACACTTAAAGTTTTAGGTAAATTTTTAAATAAGATAAAGAAAAATGAAATATTTTGATTGGTTATTTAAAATAAAGTAACTACATTATCTTCCTTCCTAAGCAAGTTTATTATTAAAAAAAATTCAAAAATCTATAAAAATGACACATCACCTAAATTACTCACATGATGCCATATAATAAATCCAAAACCCTCCTTTAGTATATAGTATTATAAATTCCACACTTTATATTGATGATACAAAAATAAAAATATATAAATACATATATAGACTGGTATTGAATGTATATTATTATTTATTAAATTATATTAATTTTTTATTAGAATTAATTGATAATTATTTTAAGAATTTAGTATTTTTCTTCTTAATTTAATCTTTGTTACTCCATCATATTGTTTTATTTTCTTTATTCTATGTCTCAATACATACCTTCAATACACTTTGCTTCGGAACAAATTACATATCTCTTTTTTAGTAGATACTAGGTTTTTATTTACTTACAAAATTATTGAAATCTTTCAATTCAAATTTAAAAAATTGGTAAAATATAAATTTAGGATCGGCATAATTTTTTTATTGGTTAGGGGCGTGAAAAAAACTAATAATTTAGGATTTGACAATTATGAAAACCATTTTAAAAAATACTATATAATTAATTATATTAAACTTTTTTTATAAAAAATTAAAATAATTTATTAGCACTAAAATCATATTTGAATATGTGATTAATTTATATGATTATCATAAAATTATTTTGTTAAAAATTGATAATTTTATATTTCATGTTATTAATTTATAGAAAAAATAATTCATACCCAGATTTTAAATTAAAAGTGTTCTAAAATTTTATTATACTCATTAAATAAATTAAGTCTGTCATTATTTTTATTTTTTATTTTTTTATTTATTTTTTATTTTATCTTCCTACTGTATTGTTATATCAACAAAATGGCCACTAATGATTTTGATTTTCAATTTTATAAAGATATCACCAACAATTCATCAAAAGTAGAATCAAAGAATTTACGTTATACAAAAAATTTCAGAAACAACGATCTTGGAAGATTCTTTCTGGTAAATGGTAATCATGAGTAAAAAAATGAGTTTTGAAATAAATAAATTATTATTATCAGCAATTATTACCATACAATTAATAAAATAATTAATTAATTATCACATGCAACGATTCTCTGTTCCCAACCGAAACTTTAGAAACTTACCATCAAATTCAAAAGTACCGTAAATGGAGAAGAATATTCTCTGCTGTAAATTGGAAGAGGAGGAAAAATAGTTGGAAGAAAATCACTGTGCCAATTTGACTTGTTAGATAAACTAGTAATTTTATTACATATTTAACGAAATATGATCAAATATATTAATAGATTAAAATAATTATAATACTCCATAATTTTCTCAATAACATAAAAAGAAAATGGCAAACTGTTTCGTAGAATTGTTTTACAAGGTGGGTTTCACGGATGGATAAAAGATAACAGGAGTAACATTTTAATTTAAAAAAAAGATGTATTCTGATAAAAATGATAAACTTTTAAATAACTATTCTATTTAAATTATTTAATAAGCAGTTCATATAATTATATATAGAATCTTTAATTAATTAAAGAAAATGACAATAAAAAGTAAATTTCAGATTATCTCACATGCATGTTGCTTAAAGAGAATACTTCATTCTTTGAAAAAAAAAAAGAAAAAGAAAATGGAATACTCATAAATGATTTGTTGATGTACTTGATTTAGATTTAACCAAAAGAAGTTGAAGAAAGTATAAGATGTACTTTAATCCAATATTATTAATTTAATTTTATAGTTTTTTTTTTAATTCGAGTATAGGATAAATTCATAAAACTGGAATGATATTATTATGCAATTAATAAAATAACATATTTAAAATTGAAATTGAATTATATATTTTTTTAAATCGAATTCATATTAGTTTCTTAAGGAAAATTTCAATATAACATGGTAATGTATTAATTAATTAAGTAATACATACAAACTAAATTAATACAAATAGGATGATGGATAAATCAACTCTCAACCAAAAGATGTAGAAAAAAAGTATACGATGTGCTTGATCGTTAATTTAATTTTATAGTATTTTTAAAAATTCTATTAGTGTCTATATACTATAAATTCATAAAATCAGAATGATATTATTAATCAATTAATAAAATGTTATTTAATAAAATTAATTTACTGGTTAAAGACATACTATTATATTTCAAATATTTATTTTAATTATAAGAGCGTTTTTTCTTTTTAAAATTGAATATAATATTGATTGAAATATCTTCACTTAGAAATTTAACTTTTCTTAAACCTGGACAGGCTATTTAATCGGAAAATGGCGTTCAAAATTACAGCACGTTAAAAAAAGTTAACAATTCGGACAAGACAATAATCGAATTAATCGTAGTCGTTAAAACGAAATCCCACCGACGGCCAAGATTCTGTCTTCACAAAACCCCCCGATACAGCGGTGACACGACGCCGATCTAGAGGAAATAAATTGGAAAAGGAAAAACGGAAATTTAGTTATAAATTAATTTTCCTCACTTTTCACGTAATTTATTACTATAAAAAATAATCATTCAGTGCGGGATTAATTCCCATTTTAAACGTAAAAAAGTGGAAACCCCTTTCTGCATCACTGTTCTTGATCTAGGGTTTAACTTTGCGGTCGACAGATTGATTGGTAATGGCGAATCAGTACGCAGCTCAGGTCACCGCATCTCAGGTGATTAACATCCGCTTCATTCATTCGTTGCATGCTTTTGTTTCTGTGTAAGATCTTGATTTTACTGTTATGAATTTGTTAGGTTGGTTCCTACTTCGTTCAGCAATATTACCAGGTGTTCCAGCAGCAGAGAGAATATGTGCATCAGTTTTACAATGATTCCAGCTCTATGATTAGAGTTGATGGAGAAATCTGCGACTCTGCTACTGATATGATGGTAATGGCTTTTTCATACTTTTGTGATCTTAATCTGTGTTGAAAGCTATTGAATTTGCTTAATCGTCAGTATATCTGAGTTGTTAACTTGTTGTTACTTTAAAATCTTAAGTTTGGTAGTGAGGAATTTTAAATTTTAAATCCATATCTTAGTAGCGAATCACGATCTGGATATCGTACATGGATTAAAGTGACTTCTTTTGAATACAGATGAAGAAACGAATGTAAGGACGAGGTCTCTCTCCACCTAAGACCATGTCCAACCGTCTACTTTATTCTTTCCATTCTCTATTCTCCTTCAAAGAGATTTGCTTTCTCTATTTAAAAAATCTTCTCCCACTCGTATGCTTAATTTGTTGTCAAACTTAAAATTTTGATGTATATCGCAGAATACAAATACAAATATATAATTATTCAATAACATATCACTAAAAAATCATAATTAAACAGAGTATTTTGGTGGTTCTGTATCTACTCAAAACATCAAATCCCCATCCCAGACATGACACAACATTTAAAGAACCACTATCTATAAATTAAGTTGATCAAAGAGCCGTTATGCTGTTTTCTATATTCATCCTCCACTTGAATGGTGATTTTCTGAACTGTAAACAATCTTGCACTTTGCATCTTGGAGGATGCTGTTATATATTTGTTGGAGATTTTCTAAGTACGAATCACCATGCTAAACAATGCGAAGACTTACTTTTCCTCTTTAATGGAAATAGAGACTTTTTTTGCTAATGTCATTGTATTTCTTATTTTTGTATGTTTCTGCATTAAAATTTATCTGCTGACCTTCATTTTGTTTAGATACTTAAATCAATCAAATAAAATTTTGTGATGTGTTAATGCTCACACCTCACATGTATGCCACTTTTTATCGCTGCAGAAAATTCACGAATTACTCCTGTCACAAAACTTCACTGGAATTGAGATCAAGACAATAAAGTCTCTTGAATCGTGGAGTGGAGGCGTCCTTGTAGTTGTTTCTGGCTCTGTCAAGCCAAGAGATTTCAGTGTTTGGAGGAAATTTGTGCAGACCTTTTTCCTTGCTCCACAAGAGAAAGGCTACTTTGTTCTGAATGATATGTTCCATTTTGCTGATGACGAGGTGGCACACCAACCATCAGCTCCAGTTGCAGCACATGAACAGAATGTTGATTATAATCCAACTGTTTCATCTCATCTGACTGATCCACCAGGTATATGATTGATTTGATGATCTATATACACATTATTGTTAATGTTCAATGCTGTTCTTATAACGCTCAATTTAATCCTCAGTGAGGTATTTATCCAAAGATACCTATTCTGATGGGAGCTTTATAGATTAAAATTTCAAGCATTATCCATTGGATTACTTTTAACCAAATCCATTCTGAACAGTTTTGGCTTGTTCTCCCCGAAACACAGTTGCATCTATCCAACAATCTTAACTTGCATCAAATACTTGAGTGCATCAAATACTTGCATCTAAAGTTTGTCTGAAATTCTGTAATCAAATATCCCCGAAATAGTGGCATACTCAAAGTGCTGTGTAATTTACCTTACAGCAACTATGTTTCTAGGACAAATGTAACCCACAGTTTTGCAGAGTTTCTGACCCAAATTCATGTTTGCAATATCTTACTTGCAGCAAAAATATATTTGTCAAACTTAGATCTGAACAAGATCCCACAGTTATCTTGCTGAACTAGGTCTTAGATTTTATTGCTTAGATCTAAACTTACCGCAAGAATTCATGGATCAAAATTATACATTTTTACTAAAGTAGATGTTTTTTTAATACCAAATGTCTTATTGTTGGTTGGTTCATAACGCTAATACTTCCTGTAGGAGTGAGATATTGCAGGTTGCCTTTAGGATTTTACTATTGTATTATGTCTCAGGCTAACTGTTTGATTTACAACAGTATCGGATTATGCATTGGAGGAGGAGGCAGGGGAATATGTTAATTCTGTTCATGTGGAAGGAGAAGAGCCAGTTCAAGAGTACAGTTATCAGGAGCATCTTCGGCAGGATGCTGAGCTAGAGCCCGAGCTTGAGCCGGAGCCAGAGGAAGAGCCCGAGCCAGAGGTTGAGAGTGACAGCTTTGATGAGGGAACTCCTTATGAAGAACCAAGTCCTGTGATTCAAAGTACATTAACTTCTGTGCAGGAACCTCAGATTTCAGCTGAGGAACCTGTTGGAGAACCTGAGAAGCTGACTTATGCGTCTATAGTAAGTATCAACTTTGTATAGCTAATACTAAAAATGCAATGTCGCATCATTATTATGTAATTGAATATCTCAGGTGCTTCTTTTTCTATTTCCTCCAACCTAGGCATTTGGCATATGACCTCTTGGAGGACTTTGCTTGATTATATTCAAAATGATTTATATTATTCATTCCTCTAAATAATCAGCCATGAATGATTCCTTTAATATTTTTTGTCTTTTCAACTTTTAGTATGGTGACCATATCTGACAGTATAATCTGTTAATATTTTCTTGTCTGTCTTGCATTGATAGTCTTTTAATTCAATCCTTCTTGAATTGATAGTTGCGGGCTAAAGGAAAGTCTCCGCCAATGAGTTCTCTACCAGCTTACACTCCGAGACCGCCTGCTGCTGATTGGAACCATGTGCCACAGCCTTTGCCGCAGCAGCCAACTCCAAATCTTCAAACTTTTGGTGTGGATTCCTTGGAAGAATCCTCATCATTACATGAAGGTAAACCTTTTTCCTTTTTCTCTTTTGAGAATACATTTTTTTCCTTATTTGGCTTTTACGTTGTACTATTCCATACATTCCAGTAGTCTAAGATTCTTGGAATTAATTATTTAATTTAATTTTTCTGTGTATGCTATTTCAACTGCCACTTATTTGTTTTGTATTTGACGGTGGTGACTATTGAGGAAGTTTCTTTTCTTTGATGGATAAGGATGTCATTTAGGTAATGCTTGTCGTTTTTTCTGATGGTTTTCTAAATGAGGCTTTGGTGTATGATTACCCAGAGGCCAGATATGTGGTACAGTTTATAAACGTTTTACATTCATGAATGAAGAATTATAATTATCTTGTTTCTTTGAAAAATAAAATTGTACGTTACATTAATCTAGTGTCAATTTTTTCCAGGAGAATCAAAATCTGTCTATGTGAGGAATTTACCTTCGACAGTTACAATTTTCGATATTCAGCAAGAATTCGAGAACTTTGGGAAAATCAAGCATGATGGGATCTTTTTGAGGAATCGCACGGTCCATTTCTTTTTCCTAACTTTGCTTAGTATTCAATTCTGTGACTGTGAGATCTCTGAAACTTATTTTGGTGAACAGGATACGGGTGTGTGCTATGCTTTTGTTGAGTTTGAAGATTTTCAGAGTGTTCGGGGTGCACTCCAGGTTTATTATTAATATTATTTTATTACTAATTTCGGTGGGAAATTACTCTTTTTTAAATTTTTTTATTTTTATTTTTAAGCTTATGATTCAGTGAATGTTAGTGATCTACTGGGAGCTGTTAGAATCACACTATTTTCTTGATATTTTAACAGTGCCCTCCTGCTTGGCTAGTCTTTGTTATTGGCTAATGTTTTCCCCATTGAATGCTGCAGTGTTGTGCTGTACCTCACAAAAAATTAGCAGACATTTAGCTTTTAGTTATGCTGTGCCTGCAGTTAGCTATAGTTTGTGAATATATTTTATTTTTGTCCAAATATGTAGTGGATAAGCTCTGATATCTTTCAGCTACTGTTGTGAAAATGCGACTTTCAAAGATAATAACATCTGTTTGTGGTTTTGGAATATCTTTATTTATGTTAACCTTATACTGATTATTATTTGAAATTGGTAAAATTAATCATCATTCTTCTGATTTATTTGAAGTAATGGTATTGCACTGTTCCTTTTTCTTTGGCAGGCTTCTCCAATTCAATTGGGTGGAAGGAAAGTGTATATTGAGGAGAGAAGACCGAACAGTGGCGCTTCTCGTGGTGGACGTATGTTTTTTCACCTTGATTCACTTTTTTCATTTCAGTAGAACTTGCCATGTTTTTGGTTTTGTTACTTATATTATGCGGTTTCATATCCCTGGCTTTTTCTCTCCCTCCTGAAATATTTACAGGCACTGGTGGACGGGTTAGAGGAGGACGTGGCGGAAGGAGTTCAGGGAGGTGAGTAAAATTGAGAGGGATTGCTAGAGGTTTAGAGCCAACGTCCTGTGCAGCACACTCATGTGATGCAGTTACCGACGTCCAATAACAGGAGCAGGGCTCGCGAAAATCTCCAGTTCTTGCAGAAGCAAAAGCTTCCTTTCCTTTTGGTTGGGATATTTATTGAGAACTAATCTTTGGACAAATTTTGTTTTTGAGTGGTTTTTGGTTCGTTTCAATCTTGTGTGCTATCATGCTCTTAGTTTATTTATCATCTTTGACAAAAAACATTTTTGGTAAAATCTTTTTCCTATTTTGAGTACTAGCTAAATCTCTTTTTTCTCCTAAAAGTATACAGTCATGACAGGAGAATGGGAGGCAACCTGAACATGGAGATCACTGTCTTCATGTTTACTTATACTAAAGGAAATACATAATGTAGTTTGAGCATTTTTGCAAGATTTAATTATTGTTTAACTAATGTTTGAAATATAAATTTATTCAAATTTCCTTTGGGGGGAGCTTAGATAAAGTATTGTTTGGAGAAGGGCCCCATGAGACATGACATATTTTGTTATTTATCTCTAATAGTATCCCAATAACAGTGGCATATTTTGAGCAAGAACTTATGGGAGATAATAATAGTCAAAGTGATAACTGTTAGTATTTTATTAACCATTTATAATATAAATGAAAAATTATAATATTTTAAAAAATAAGTGACAATATTTGTAACAATAAAGTGATAACTAATTATAAAAATATACGACCTAGTGAATACTGTATTATTTTTATTTTTGAAACCCAGGTTGTCGATCGTAGTAACCCTCAAATGAAGAATGAATACTTTAACCCAATGTTTTCATAACCAAACCGTAGATCAAAGCGGTTGACCTAACGGTTCACGGTTGGACCGGTCGGATCGACGGTTCAATCGGAAAAAATGAAAATCACATATTTTTTAATATTATTTCATTATTTTATGTATTATTTAATATTTTATTATTTTATATATAATTTAATATTTTATATAACTTAATAATTTATTATTTATATATAATTTTACATTAACATATTAATTTACATGTGAATATACATCTATTAAAAATAATGGATCAAAAGAAAAATAATTCTAATATAAAAAGAAAATAATTAATTATAATTTTAATCAACATTTATTAAAAAATTTTATTTATTTTTTTGTATACAAAGAAAATAAATTTATTTATTTCAAATTCAAACAAATAATGAGTTAGTATTAAATTACATGTAGTAAATATTTTGTTTAATAAAATGCTTCCCATTCTTTTATTTAATATCTCACATTGGTTATTTATTGAAAAAAATGGGGCATTGGAATTCTATATAAAAACTAATGCTTCCCCTTTTTTTCTCATCCCACATTGATTTCTTATTGGAGAGAAGGGGGTATTATATATCTATATATAAAGATCAATACTTTCCCTTCTTCACACTTGTATTGTTGGGATTGTTGGCTCTTAAATTAGTCGACGATCCAAGTTTCAAAGTGAAAATTTAAAAAAAAAGTTAAAAATTAAAAAAAAATTTGTATACTTTTTTGCACACTAAATTTTTCATTAAAAAAACTAGCATCCATATGTATATAACTTTTTATTTAATAGTGTATACATGTTTTTTAATAATTGTATATTTTTACACTCAATTTTTTATTAAAAAAATTAACAATTAAATTATATAAATTTTTGTTCATAATTATATGTTTTTGTTTATGAATTGTATGCGTTTTTAAAAGTGAGTGCACCTTATCTTAGGGCGGGTGCATACTATAATTACCCTATTTTAATTTACTTTACCTCCTAAGTTAGCAACTTGATCAATTATTTGATTTTTTTGTTTTTCTTTACCTCCAGAATTAGCAAGTTGATCAATGATTTGATCTTGTGTTTTTCTTTACCTCCAATATTAGTAAGTTGTTTTGATGAAAATTCTGACGTAATAATCGAAAACTTAATAATTAAATTATTATTACACCGATCAAAAAAAAAGTACTCCCTCCGTCCCATTTTCATCTTCATATTTACTGTTCGCACGCAAATTAAGAAAAGTCACTTTTTGAGTAACTTTTGGGGGTTGTTTTGTATTTTTAGGTAATAAATAAATGATAAAGTATGTTATGTGTGTTAAAAAGGTGATGACAATTTTGAAATTAAAGTATATTAGAGGGATATTAATTTTGTACCTTTTCCTTTTATGAAAGTATGAAGTTAAAATTGGGACGGACCATAACGGAAAGTGTGAAGTTGAAGTTACAGACCAGAGGCTCAACTCCTAAGACATCTTTTGACAACAACCAACGGAACTTTTCAAGGCCTATCTTCTTTTTTGACAGTTATATCGCTTTTTTCCTTATCTCGACAGGAAAAAGAGGATTCTCCCGCGTTCCTGGTTATCTAAGAAAAGGAGCTGGGGTAAAGGCCAAAGAAAGGAGCAGCCGAAGCCGAGGACGAGTACTCACTTCTTGAAAGAGTGCCCTTACTGCGTGGGACAGGATTCAATCCATTTTTGAGAGGGGATAACATCTTTCTCACTTATTCTCGGAGGGAGTAATTAAATTATTACATAAAATAAAAGAAATAGTTTGTTGGAAATAAAATAATGAATTAGAGAGAAATTAGGTTAAGGTGTGAGGGAGGGGGGGTGGTCCTCACAGATTGTCGGGTTGTCTGTTGGCGTAAAGTCATGTTTGTCCGATTCACCATTTTTTTTATATTTATTCCAATTCAATTTCTCGCGATATATCGTCTCATCTCTCTTCTCCTTTAATGCATTGCTCAATGCTATGTCCAATTGTCCATTCTATTCTGCCTGAATCTTTATTTATGCAAATCTAATCTAATGTGGTCCAATCATGATTAATCTTGTTACGTGTGGGTTATTTTTAATAATTGATAATTATGTGGAAGATGATAGAAATATTAGAGATGTTCAATTCTCTTAGGCCTAATATTCAGTTTTAACAGACTTTAGGTTAATTGAGCATATTTAAGGGATAACAAAAGTGTAATGTCTTAACATTTTCCAGGTTAATTGGATTAAAAAATATTAAACTTTTAAAATTTAATGGTCATAATCATCTATGCACACAAATTTAAAAAAACCTCCAAAAAAAAAAATTAAAATATAAAGAATAAAAATTAGAGAACTCCCATTATACTACTTTTTTTTTTCTTGTTTAACTATTAGAAAGTTTATTATTATTAAAAAAAATGGAGTAGTCTTTATCTATTTTATAAAATTTTAAATCCAAAACCTTGTTAGAATAAAAAAAACATAATAAAGAAATAAAAGTAGTAGTCAATATTGTTAGATATCAAACGTGGCCTCATGTTTGCGACTTTGAGAATATATATATATATATATATATATATATATATATATATATACTATGTTCTCTCAATCTTGAATTAATATATACGATTAATTTTTCACTTTTACTCCGGCTCTCTTTAATATTCATCATTTTCTTTTTGCATAAGTTTTCACCTTCTTTAAAATTAAAAAAGTCAAAACAATTATTTTTCCCATACATTTTATTTTAAAAAATAAACCATTCATGCCAAAAATACCTAAACCTAATATACTTTTATTTTGCATTTATTAAAATTAAAATAAGATTGGAACCCTAAACGTTATTTCCCCCTTTCCATAATGAAATTCACTACAAAATTAAAAAATTGTTGTTTACCCGTTTATAGAAGAAAAAAAAAGTAAACTTTACCATAAATAAGAAAATCAAAATGTAAACTATATTGGGATGTGGGAGTATATTTGGAAATTAGTGGAGTGAATTTTCTTTTCCGTTTGAGCTAGTATCGAAGAGTGATAAAATTTGAAAATGAAATAATGATGTGAGAAAACGTCAAAAACAGAGTAAATAATGGGTGAGAAGTTGGCAAGTAGTGAATGATGGGAGTTGAGTTGCAGAGCAAAAGCAGAGTAAATAAAAGTCAAAATATCGTTCATTCTTGCTGGTGTAATTATGGCAAGCAACACCACCAATGGGGGGTCCCTCCCTCCCAAGAAATCTATAATTATGTTCTCTCTTACTAATACAAACCCGACATATGGTCCACCTCAAACCCCTCAATCACTCCTCATTTCTTCCCAATTCCTCACTCTTTTCTTCCCCAAAGATTCAATCTTTCATGCCTCACTCTGTTGTTTCCGGTCTGAATTCTGGTGGGTCTGTCTCAAATTTATCATCCGGAGAGGAGGGTGCTATGGTGATGTCATCAGAGGGTTCTTCTTCGTACCCTGATGAGCCCGAGTTGGAGTTGGGCCTTGGCCTCAGTCTTGGAGGTGGTGGAAAGGCTAAGCCGCCGGCGGTGGCGGCTGGGACGGCGGCGGGTTGTTGGGATCAGTATGCAAGAATTTTGACTGCCAAGGATTTTCCTCCGGTGGTTTCTAATGAAACTTCTTCTTCTTCGTCATCATCATCTTCATCTCCTCTTCATAAAACTAATAGCAATAGCTGTTGTGTTACTAAAAGAACTGCTGAACCCTCTTCACCTCCTGGCCGTTCTGCACTCAGGTTTTGTTACTTTTTTATATCCACCCCCCCCCCCCCCCCCCCCCGCGTTTGTAATTAGTTGTGCAGGAATATATGTAGTTTGGTTCTGCACATGATTTTGATCCTCTTTTATATGGCAGTTTGGTTCATGTGAAGTGTGTTATTGGTATATGAGATGATATAATTTTGGGCCAGAGAATTATCTGGTGTGTTTAAGTAGATGTTTATCTTGATATCCTTAATTTGCTTATTATGTGTAGTGATTAGTTTCTGATATGTTGATATGATTTTGACAAGAAATTGGAGTTGGGATTTCATTTATTAGTTGCTTATTATGCCTTGAATCCTTCTGAATTTTGCTTCACTTGTTTTTATTTCATTTTATTTGTAAGCGATTATAGTATGTGTTGGTAAATTGTGCAATAACATTAACATGTTCTTCTGAGAGCCCATTACCTCTTTTTACTTGATTATTGAACTGTATCTTTTCTGTTCTATATCCTAGTAGGCAAGGAAGTTCTTGAAATGAATAGGATTTATGTTGCATATACTGAGGGCGAAGGGCGTTGTAATGGATTGAGGTGTTCTTATTCCACATTGGCAAACTTTAATCCAACTTTTGCAGTTTCCTTGTGAATTATTACATCCATGTTTTGGTTAAAATACTCTCTATCTGCTTAAATGATGGCTCACATGTTTTCTGCTCTGACCATTTTCCTTTTCTCACTTGTGCCATTTATATAGCAGTCAGGTTGCTGGATGGCCGCCTATCGGAACTTACCGAATGAACAGCTTGGTAAACCATGCAAAATCACCAGCCACTGGAGAAAGTGCATCAATTCTTGAAAAATGTAAATCAGCAAACACTGTGGTGGATAAAACAAATTATAGCTACGAGAGATGTGACAATGTTGCTAAGGGAGGAAGAGTTCCGAAAAAGTCTTTATTTGTGAAGGTAAACGTGGATAGGATCTCAATTGGGAGAAAGGTAGATCTGAATGCTCACAGCTGCTACGGCACTTTAGCTCATACGCTGGATCACATGTTTACGCTCAGTGCGACAGTTGGTCAAAGACGTAATTTTTTCCTTTTATTTGACTTCATCAGTTATGCTGATAAATTGTGAACATTTGCTTATTTTAGGTCCCTTTTTACATAAAAATTGCTGAGTTTTACATGATTTACGAAGTCCATGAAACTCGGTAAAAATATTCTAATAACATGCATAAACTGATATCTGTTACAAGACTTGGTGGTAAATAATTACTACTTGTATCCTATGGGGATTAGAAGCTCGATAGTGCATTTGTACTGTTTGTTTGTACGATTAACGAGAATTCAAGACATTAAGTACTAACTAGAGAAACTGAAAATAGTTGGGAATTCCTAATTTCTTTATTTCACATCAAATAAAGAACAGAAGTTAGCCTCAAATACAAGCTTGTTTAAAAGTTTATGTTTTGAGTTTTGATCAATTTAGTAGGTTTTCAGTGTATTCGTGATGATCTCGTGCTGATTGATTGGCGTCTGATGTTGGTATAATTAGGCCCAAAGGTTGAGGAGCAAGTAGTAAAGGGTCATACCAGACAACCTGCATTCTTGTTGGATGGTTCATCTGAATATGTTCTCACCTATGAAGACAAAGATGGAGACTGGATGCTCGTAGGAGATGTTCCTTGGGAGTATGTTTTTTATTTATTGCGTTTCATAAATATTTTATCTTGCAAACTACGTCCCTTATATGCTTACCATGTTGAATGTCTTTGCTCACAACAAATCGCAAAACAGATCACTGAAAAACTGTTTTATGATAAGGGAGGCCTGTAAAAACTTAGTTTAATAAATATGCTTGTGTAGTTGTATTTATTTTATCTTGAAATCATGAAGGATTGAAATCCTTGCTTTTGTTGGCTCATTAAATTTCCTATAAACTACCCTTAGGTGACAAATAAGACACAAAACAACCACAACCTATTTCTTCACTGAATTAGTTGTCAATTGTTTTCTGTTGCGCGCCTTATGATGCCTGCGTCCTCACTTCCACGATAAAATTGCATGGATGATTCACGTGTTAGCATATGTAATGTAGCTAGTCTTGAAATTTATAATAGTATGTTGTGAATCACACGACCATTGCATACTTTGCTAATGCAATGACATGAATTGTGGCATTTAGTGACAGTTTCATGGATTTTGGTCTGTATCAGGATGTTTCTGAGCTCAGTGAGGAGACTTCGGATCAGAAGGACCTCTGAGGTTAATGGGCTTGGTATGCAATATGCAGATGTAGTTTAGGGCTCGATTTTCGTTCAATCTTGAAATTTTTGTTATTTCTAGATGCTATTCACTGTGTTCTTTCTGTTGTGCAGCTCCAAAATCTCATGAAATCAATAGGGGACAGCTGAAAATGACCAGATAGATACATGTATGCACAGAAACAATCTTCCTCTGGAAGCAGAACAGAAAACCTTTGGAAGCAGAACAGAAAAAACGAAGCGTCAACGCTGTACATCATCATTGAGTTTGTCGAGCGCTTTTGCTTGAACTTTTACATCTTACAAACACTAGTTCAGCACATAACCCTCTGCCTCAGGGGGGTCATGGTGGTTAGAGTTGGGTTTCCAAAATTTTTAAGTATTGTGGTATTTTTTCTGCAACAACTGGTAAATTTTGTGTTAAATGAAAAATCGTCATCATTCCTAAGCTTTGATTCTTCTGCCTCTCTCTTGGACTTCAACTTAAACAAATGTTTTTTGTACTGCATTATGTTGGATGGATGTGTGAAAACATTGAAAGAGAACTTTTCACAAATTGTTACAAGATGTAAAAGCTTGTAGTTACAAAAGAAATCCGAGGAAAAAAAAAGAGAGAGAGGGCTTAGATGTGATTCAGATGGTATTCACATAAAGCCATTTACAGGTGATGTAGTGAACACAGGTTTGTCTTTGTTAGAAGCATTGCAGCTGCTTTTCCTCCGGGGCTTCGCCTCTCCGAGCATCGTCAGAACGTCTCTCATTGAAGGCCTGTCTTTTGGGAGCTTGGCAGTGCAAAGAAGAGCAATTCTTAGAACCAACATCATCTCTTCTTGAACATGTTTGGCACTGCCAACACTCTGGTCTAAAGCTTCTTCCAGAGGCATTTTCTCTCTCATCTTTCTTCTTATCCATTCAACAATATCTGTACTTTCTCCAAATTCACTATCCAATGGCTTCTTCCCTGTTAAGAGTTCCATTAGAACCACTCCATAGCTGTAGATGTCACTCTTCTCATCAACCTTCAAAGTGTACCCATATTCTGCAAGCCATTGTCACAGATTTGAGTACAAACCAAATGAATCCATGAGAGAGGGAGAGTAAGAGAGAGAGAGAGAGAAACCTGGTGCTATATATCCATAAGATCCTGCAACCATGGAAACAGTTTCATTCTTCTGAAGCATCATTTTAGCCAAGCCAAAATCAGCAATCCTTGCCTCAAGATTCTCATCTAGCAAAATGTTGCTCGACTTCACGTCGCGGTGGATCACCGGAGGGTGACAATCGTGGTGGAGATACGCCAGCCCGTGTGCAACCCCGAGCGCTATATTATACCGCGAAACCCAGTCCACCAAGAACCGTCCCGTGTCCTTGCAGTGCAACGCCTCTCCGAGGTTTCCATTCTGCATGAACTCATAGATGATCATGGCTTCAGTGTCATTGTGAAGAAACCCTAGGAGCCTCACAATGTTTCTGTGCCTTAGTTTTGCTAACAAGTTCACTTCTCCAACTAGGCTACCACTTTGTCCCATTTCAAGATCACTTGTGGATCTCCACAGTTTCTTTACTGCAACTGTGGTGTTTAGTCTCTGTATCTCGGCCTTGTACACAGTCCCAGTTGCCCCCATTCCAATGACGTTCGTCTCCTTGATACACGACAGGATGTCGTTGCTGTTGAAACCGAGCCTCTGAAACGCCATCAGCCTCCACGGCCATTCACCACTGCGCGTCTCAAATCTTTCCACGAGGCAGGTCCCGTCTTTCCATCTTAGGTACAAGTGTCGAGCTCCCACGGCTGCCACTACAAGAGCTACTAGTGTTGAAATCCCAATCAACCACCCTCCAACAATGTGCTTTGCATGCAGGCCTTGTTGACTGGATCCATTTGCTGCATTATGAGAGCAAGGCGGAAGCACGCCTCCACACAGACCTGCGTTTCCCACCAGATCGTCGGGGTTGATCGTTCTGAGTATGCCGTTTAGAGGGACAGGACCCTCTAGCTTGTTGTAAGAAACATTCATTGATTCTAAAGCTGGAGAGTTCCCAAAATTTTCAGGAATACCCCCTGTAAGAGAGTTGTTTGACAGATCAAGAACAGATAATGCAGGCATCATAGCAATGGATTTTGGGATTGATCCTGTTAGCTGGTTGTTCTGAAGATTCAAAGTCACCAACCTCTCACAGGAAGCAATACTCAACGGAATGTTTCCTGTGAAACGGTTAGACGAAAGATCAAGGACAGCAAGAGAAGGGCAGTCTTGGAACTGATCAGGAATTTGTCCAATCAAGTTATTACCAGAAGCAATGAAGTTGAGAAGAGTTGGGATAGAGAGAATAGATGAAGGGAGAGAAGATTGAAGATGGTTTCTTGAGATATCAATGAAAGAAAGAGAAGTAGTAGCAGAAAGATCATTTGGGATTTGGCCTGTCAGACTGTTGTTGGCAAACTCAAGCCTTTGGAGTTTGCCAAGTCTGCCAAAACCAACGGGGATCGTTCCAGAGAGGCGATTGTTATGCATTCTAACGCGAACGAGAGACGAGCACTTGGACAGACTCTCTGGAATGGGACCAGAGAAGGCATTGTTGAAGAGGATGAGCTTAGTGAGGTTACCTCTATCACACAAAGTAGAGGGAATCGGTCCTGAAAACGAGTTGGACGAGATATCGAGCCACGTAAGAGGCGAAACCTTGCCTAGATCACTAGGCAAAGAGCCTGAGAAAGAGTTGTTCCATAGCTCAAGTACCTCCAACTGAGTCAATCCACCAATGGAAGATGGAACCAAACCTGAAAGGCGATTCGACATCAGATTCAACAGCCTTAGATTCTTCAGCTGTGCTATCTCCTCTGGAATCTCTCCAGACAACATGTTATCAGACAGATCAAGAAACTCCAATGCAGTCATGTTACACATTTCTGATGGAATCTTTCCATCAAGATTGTTCTGATAAAAGTAAATTGTGTTCAACATCTTCAGTTTACCCAACTCAGCTGGAATCCAACCACTCAGATTCCCTACAGCAATGTCCAAATACTTGAGATTGGTAAGATTACCAAACTCTGCTGGAATCCCTCCTTCAAACTCATTATAACCAAGAATCATCGTCTCCATCGACGCCAACTCTCCAAGCTCCCCTGGAATCTCACCAGTGAGATTGTTCCCCGACAGGCCAAGAAACCTTAATCTCATCAAACTCTTGTAGTTTCTTGGAATGGAACCTTCAAAGAAGTTCCCTCTAAGATCCAAAGTCTCTAACATGGCAGCATTGCCAAGATCTTCGGGGAGCAAACCCGAAAAGTTGTTCCCCGAAGCATTCAATGCTGTCAACCCTGATGCCATTCCAAGGCCATCAGGGAATCCATCAATGAAGAAATTCTGGCTGAGATCAATGCTCTTGAGAGCAGAGAGATTGGATAATGATTTCGGCAACGACGAAGCGAAGCCATTGAAGCTCAGATTGAGGAACTGGAGGCTTGACAATCCCTGGATTTCATCAGGGACCTTGCCAGAGAGATTCATGTTAGAAAGATCAAGACTTTCGATCCCACCATTGTTGTTGCATCCAACTCCTGTCCAGCTGCAGGGGATTGCTCTGTTTCCATCTTCATTTGCAGGCAGCTTCCAGTCGTTGAGATGATCAAGTGGATCAACGAAGCTTGCTTTGATCGATAACAGAATCGACACTTCCTCATTCTTCACCACCTCGGAGTTGCAGAAAATGAGACAGCAAGAAACCAAGAAAAACAGCAAGAATTTGTTTTTCAACTTCATCTTAATTCTTGTTTTAATTTTTTGTATTCACCATAATTTTGGTGGGGTTGCAACAGCAATGGGGCCTATACCGTTATATGAAACATGAAGAAGGGAGGGAGAGAGAGGAGAGAGAGAGAGAGCAAATGATTGATTAGTTCTTGAAATGTGCAGTAACATGAAATAATTGAAATGGTGATTAATTAGTTTAATTAATTTGTTTTTTATAAACTCGTGAGATCTTGGGTTCTGCAACAGCTCACATTATGACTGGAAAAATTTGGCTGTTATCACTGTCTAATCCGACATGGAACATGGACAGAATGTGTTATTACTATTGTTACTATTATAATCTTTTTGTTAAAATAATCTTTAACTGTTATTACAGTCAAATAAAGTTGGATGTAACACTGATAATTTCTCACATCTGTAGTTGTTTGCCAATAAAGTACAACTAACTCACATTTTAAGCTGCAAGAAAATGATCTGCAGATGAACAGAGAAAAGGCAGTAAAAGGTAGTTCCCACCCCACCCCACCCCACCAAAAGATGCTTTTATGATTTGGAATTCATTAAAGGGCAGTTATTATGACATGGTACAAAAGGCAGCTTCCAAGAATGAAAGAGATCTTGTGAAGATTACTTAGCAGTTAGCTCTACATGAGCAATTTTTTTTTTTTTTTAAATCTCATATTCTTAGCATAATAATGCACATTTAATGTCGACATTTCACACACGTAGTATGTCGGTACAGTGGAAATTTGAGAAACGTTAAGAACTAATCGAGCATATATGCTAGTGAAATACTATTACAAACGTACGTAGTATATCAATTATGTTCAAATTTGTGATTAAAAAAAAAACATATGGACATGGGACATTGATCAAGAATTGTTTCATACTACAAAATATGCCAGATTTTAATCCATCAAAAGAATCTAGTTTTTCCAATTGAGATTAGATCAAAACAAAGACAAAATGTTAACTTGAAATTTGAAAATTTTGTGAATTGGTGATGATGTTTTGGTATATATATATATATATATATATATATATATATAGATTTAAAATTTTATCAAAATTAATATAAAACATTCTGAAAGATAAATTTTGGGTTATTGTTATTGAACAAACGCAGCATAAGAGATAAAGTTTAGGAGCTTAGGTTATTGAAAAGAAATGAATTAATTAATAATTATGATAATAAGCATTAAGTTGATGATTTTCACATGCAAACATGTGGTGAGAGATAAAATAATGAGGGGGTGGATGTTGGTTAGGAAAATGGAGTGTCACTATGTGGGCTAACAGTAGAAGGTTCATGCATGCCATGTGAATTTAGATCACTCCTTCCCAATTATTAACTAGAGAGAGAAATTAATTAAGGTTAATACTTTATTTATACCTATATAGGAGTATACATTTGTATGAATTCTTTATGAATTTTTTTTTTCATATCATTTCTCATAATAAGTTTTTACTAAATTAAAAAATATTGAAATTTCAATTAGTATCACATTCCAACTCAATTCGGATAGTTATAATGTTACATCAAAATTAGAGTAGTTAATCTGACCTTGTTACTTGGCGTTTTAATTTCATGTAATAAATATATATTTGTAAAATGTAATAATCGACGAGGCAAATAGAGTAAAAAAAAATGTATTCAGTTGAACTGTTTTTATTATATATATACTGTTGAATAAATCATACTATTGTTTATCCTGTCTAAACACTTTATATTGCGTAATATTCTACATTATCTACCTAAAAAAAAAGTCTGCCTACAATTTGGCATGATCATATAGTACACTATGATGAAAAAAGTCTTTTTGAGATGGTGATTATGAGATGGTGATTATGGGACGAGTTTAATTAAGGATGGTTGTTATATAAAAAAAATATAATTATTAATAATTAAATTATATTCCTTTAAAATATAAACAAACTTATTTTATTTATATAATAATTATATTTTGATAATACAGTCAGCTATCCCTTCTGTACACATCTCACAAGAGAGAGAGAGGGGGTGTGTGATATAGAGGAAATTGTTTGTATTGAGGGAGGAAAATGGTTTGACAAAGTGACGTATATCTTCACATGGGATTGTGCAAACAAATATGACGACCACTTTTATTTTCTCAGTGGAATTATATTTTATATATATATATATATATATAGGAGGTTTTATTTTATTTTTTATTCTTGTCATGTCAATTAAGAGAAATAATTAATTTAAATTTTTGCATGGCAGATTTTTGAGCTAGAATTTCAGTTTAATATTTAGTGCAAAATAAATATACGGAAAATACAAATTTTGCAATTAAGCTCCGATAAAGGTGTTTAAATAAAGAAGTATATTAATTGAATTTTAAACAAAAAAAATTAGTATAAAAGGTGAAATCGCCTATCTCAAACGCCCCTTTATACATTCCAATAGTGGAGAAATATATTATGATGATTCAATAGACAACTAATTACTTTCACATTGCGAGAATTTTAAATCATTGTTTTTGAAATCGGACCAAATCGATTGGTTCAACTAATTCAATCATAAACCAGTTAATGAACCGATCGGAATATCCTTTAAAAAATAAGAACCGGCAAGAAAAGATGAGGAGGTAGAGTCGGAGGGATGAATTCAGGCGGAGGCGGCGTTGCACATGCGAGGTGGGACCGTGAACATGTGGGCCCAACCCTGATTAATTTTTTTTGGGACTAAATAGTGATTAAGTAGATAATTGTAGTTAACTATTAATTGCGGCTCTTTTATAATTAACTATTAAATTGTGGCTCTTTAATCCCATCAAGAGACCATTTTCTAGTAATTTTCAAGATTTTTATAAGCTCCTTGGTTTTTTAAATCATTTATTTATAAATGTGCACCTCAATAGTGAGGTTTCCACCTTCATGCTTGTGAATTGTTGAAGGACGTAAATAAATGAAAGGGAAAAGAGAAAACGAGAAGAGAGAAAAAAAGGGGAAAAAGACGTACTAAAGAAACATATAAAAATGCTTAGAGCTGCTGCATTGATAAGTTTGAAAATTAGTAATTTATGGTGTAGTGAATGTTATTTATTCTTGTAATGTTGCAGGAATTATTATAAATTTGTCTTAAAATAATTGTATCATCACTATAATTGTTACCATTCAGTCCCAAAAGTAGAAATGCACAATTTATGCAGAACCCGGATTCGAAACCGATGAAAACTTAACTGAAACCAGATATAATTCAATTCGGTTCCGATTCCTCATTTTGTGAAATCGGAACCGACAATTACAGTTCCCGACGGTTTTTCCTTTTTTCTATTTTTTATTTTTACGTTTTAAGGCTTAAAAAAAAAAAACCAAAAGCGGCACCCCGGTTCAGTTCCGACTCCCCATCTCTGGGAGCATCTCTACCCAAAAGACTTGAATTTAAACGGACGGGTTTAAGGTAGTAGAACCTAACCCGAATTTGAAGGGCTCGACTATTTTATGGGAATCAACTTTCAACATCATCCGATGTGGGACGTCATTGATCTATTGCCCTAATAACATCACGTAAATGGTACAATCATATGATGCGTGTAGCACACACTTCTACAAGTATACAAAAACTACGGGATAACAGAAAGCGTTCTACAAAACGATTTTGATTTGAGCATCGTGAGACGATCTCACATAAGAATACTTATACATTGCAAGTACGGAAGTGTTTTCACTTCAACCAACTAATCAATTAACAATACAAACCAGATTAAGGGCCAACCTTTTGCCATCAAATATTAGCAATACTCCCATGTAAGAATACAAGTAACTTTTCAAAAAAATTAGCTACTCACCAAAACGGGAGGCCTATCGACCCAAAACGAATGCGTATATCTCGTCCCAATTCGAAACTGTATAAAGAATGTTGGATCTTCCATTGCTATTTAAGATGCCACTTTCTGCAAGCTCTTTCTGCTTGCTTACCAAACCGGAGAACAATGGAACGAAAGAAATGCCAAAATGATTACCCAGCTTTAATAGGCTGCTACTCAAGCCAATGACAATGCCAATGTCAGCTTCTAGCAGACATAGCAGATCACCAACCGAACCTCCAATGTAGACTGTCGAGGGCTTGCCTTTGTTCTTGCTGCATTTGGTGATGTCATTAAATGCTCGAAGCTTGTCCATGGGAGACTCCATGTTCTTTACTATACTGCCGGTGGAGATAGAGTTTTCGAAATCTAAGTTGTTTGAATGCACATTCATCACATTTTCACCCCCTGTTTAAACAAGAGCAGTAAGCATGAAAACATGTTATGGTGGCATCAAATTTCTACACCTTTTTACTCTTTTTGGTTAAATGTGATGGAACTTGGATGATTCTACATACATAGCCATTTGACTGCATTATACATCATAGTATGAGAATATTCACAAATTCAAGAGCATACCTGATGAAAAAGCTGAGCTGATTAGGTCACCGCACCAACAGTATGATATCACATGAAAATCTTTCGCACAATTTTCACGTTCGTAGACATCCTTAAAGAATCTCTTGCAACCATCTTGGAAAGCAAGGCGCTCGCCTGCCCTTCTTATGTCTTCTAGATTCAATCCTTTCAATACATTAGACTGAACTACTCTTGAAGTTGCTCTCTTCTCAATGTCGGATATTTGTTCCAGCGCCTTGCATAGACCTTCGTAATCGAGTCCCTTTGCTGTGATTTGATTGGAAAAAAGAGTCATCATTTTGATCAATCAGTGTATAATCCCGTCGATGAATTAAATTAATCAAACCTTGAATGGATTTATCTTCATTCGGCATAATGCTGTCGATGCATTCTTGATACTCTTCTACATACTGGCTATAAAGATTGCTCCAAGTTGTTCTGATATCAGAAGATGGGGCGAGGGAAAGTTGTGGTTCGGATACATTGTTTGATGTGACAATTGCAAGCTCTGCTAGAAGGGCAGATGAATCGACAGCAGTACATGTCAGGTCAAAATCACAGGATATGATGAGATTGTCTTCAATATTGTTGTGGAGAAGAGAAAACGGAACTATGGTTCGCTGAACAACCGATTGAGACCAGAGGAAGTCTAACTCAAGTTTCATTGCTCGATTATAAAGCCTTTCAACAACATCTAGTTCTTCACCCGTCAAAGAAATGCTTAATTTATCTAGCAAGTCTTCAATTCTCGAAGCTGATGCCTAAATTAAGAGCAGTAATATGAAGCAATCAGGACTAATTACTTCACTTTAACCTCAAGAATCCAACAAACCACCATTGTATAAGAATCATCATTCAAGCAAACCTCAAATTTTTCGGACGAGAGACTGTTAAGCCACTTCTTGTAGATGTGCTCATTCTCCTCAGGGTTTAGGAGAGCTTGTATCTCCCTACTAACAAAGCTGAAGAGCCTCATGCATGGTGAGATCGCGCTCAGCGTATAGGCCGCCAATTTAGTCTTCTCGAAAGGTGTAACGATCTTGACAGAGAATTTCTCTCCTCCAACTTTACCTGATGCTGTTTCAATCAAGAATTCTGTGTACTTTGCTGTTGCAGCATTGCAAGCTCTTTCCTTAGGTGGCTCAAATCCCCACTCCTGCGATATCAACATATTATCACGCAATAAACATCAGAGAAACCTAAGAAACACCCAACAAATGAATATGTAAAACAACATCGACACATACAAACTGTAAATTACATGTCTCCCAATCAGATGGTTAAATCAAGACCAATAAAACGATTACTAGCACAGTGTTTGAAGTGAAGGTCACAAATTTTCGCATCTTATGAAATCATCATTACATAATCTATTATTGGCATCATATAAAGCTCTTCAAGTAAACATCAACAAACAAAAAATACAATCAGATCAAAGTTAGTTGGGCAACGTTCTTCATTCATAATAGCCATGAAGAAGTGGTTAGAGCCTTACAGTAATAAGCGCATCTTGGTTCCTCAGCCGCTTCAAAACGCGCTTTCTCAACTTGACAATGGCTTCCTTGTCCTCATCATCATCTGCATATTCTTCAGCAAGTTCATACCTGCAATGCACAATTCTTTTTTTCATTTAAAACAAAGTATATGGCATCTGATTTCCATTCGATCCCATCAGCAATCCCAGTTCAATATCAAAGGCCAAAGCAAAATTCAAACAAAAATATCTTCCAGAACATAGGATAAACTTTACAGATAGCAGAAAAAGGAACAGTGGCTCAACTTAATCACATAGGAACATTAGTACAACAAACAATAAACAATAAACAATAAACAGTAAACCACATTGACAGCCATAATCAGAGAGAGAGAGAAAGAGAGAGATGGGGGGCTTACGCACGAGCGTAGGCTTGAAGAAAGAAGACGTCTTGAGAGATGCAATGAAGAAAAGAATGGGGTTCCAAAGTAGCAGAAGCCAAACAGACAACATATGGGCTGTAAAGAGCTAAAGCCCTTTCATTCTTGAATTTGTTCCACAGCCTTTTGGCGATACCCCCTTCATCCATTTCCGAACTACCCATGTTTTTTCTTCCTAAGAATCAACGAACCCAATTCTTTAATTTCAAACAATCCCAAAGGTTGGTGGCCTTGGGAGACGTGATCGAGAGTTGGTGGGGTGGGGGTCAAATAATCGAATATTAAACCTACAGCCCTCAATACATATAATCGAAATCTAATTTCACGTTTGAACACATATATAATAAAAAACTAGTACTACAATTCTTTGCTCGCTGATTGTTTAATATTATAATAATATGGTGGGACTGGGAAGGGGATGAGGACAAAGCCGCGTAAAATAGCCTTGGAGAAAATGAATACGGTTTCTAGAGAGAGAAAGAGGGGTTGAGGCGATGAGAGAGAGAGAGGAAGGGAGCCGGCGGTGAACTGGGATTCCCGTGAGGAGGCGTGATTCAATCGGGGGTGGCATTAATGCTGATGAAGAAAAGCGAAGTGAGAAAGAGAATGGTGAAGAATATTGGAATGGATTTAGTCAACTACGAATTTGGATCATGCCTATACTTTCCCCACTAATACATACGTTTTCCTTTTTTATTTTTAAGTCAAAATTAGTCAGTTAAGTATAGAGTTTTTAATTTTAGTCTTTTTATTTTTTTTTTAATTCTCAATTTTGATATTTTTTTTGTTCACTTTTAGTCTTTTTAGTCAAATTTTGATCTTTTTTTTTTAAATTTGGTTATTTTTTGGTCTACTTTTGGTTATACACTTTCGAGTCATTTTTGAATTTTTTTTTAACATAAAGGACTAAATTGGACAAAAATGATTAAATTTGGACTAAAAGGACTAAAAGTGGACAAAAAATGATCAAAATTGAGAATTGCAATAGAAAAAGAACTAAAGTTGAAAAACGCAACACTTATAGGACCAATTTTGATATTTACTCTTTATTTTCCACTTTTAATTCTAAATTAAAATAATAGGTTAAAATAAACCAACTTTTTAATTAATTCACAATTATTAGAGTAATAAAGTCTCTTTTTTCACTTACTGGCTGGGCACATTTGATATTTTCAAATAAATTATTTTACAAAGGAATGACATAATTAAAGTTGAAAAACGCAATACTTATAGGACCAATTTTGATATTTACTCTTTATTTTTCCACTTTTAATTCTAAATTAAAATAATAGGTTAAAATAAACCAACTTTTTAATTAATTCACAATTATTAGAGTAATAAAGTCTCTTTTTTCACTTACTGGCTGGGCACATTTGATATTTTCAAATAAATTGTTTTACAAAGGAATGACAATGTTGAAAAATTAAAGTATTATAGTGATATTAGTGGAATTATATTTTCATAAATCAGTCAAACATGATTGCTCTTGTGTATTTAAAATCCTTAAAATCCACATCACAAATTGTCTTTTGTAATAGCCATTCGCGATCACATCATTCAATAGTGAAATTATTTTCAATTTTAAAAATTGTAGCATTAGTTTTCATTTTAAAAAATTCAATTTGATTTTCAAAATCACATATAAATGTTAAAATCGTCTTTATCTCTACTATCTCACCTCTCCTATAACATCAATTAATACTCCTTTTCTTATGAAATACTATATATCACCATCCAACAATTATTCATTAATTTAACATAAAGTTAAAATCAAACCCAAAAAAAAAAAATCCAATGCAGTCATTGTTTGAGTAAAATTATACTCCCTATCTTTAAATGTAAAGAGGTTAAGAAGTAGCACTTTTACGAAGTACTCATTTCTTCCTCAAAATCATTGCAAACATCCCTAATTATGCCTCTGAAAGTCAAAAACTAAGATAACTGAAGAATAACAAAACAGCCTTCAACGTATAGTACAGAACATTATAAAACTAACTGAAAAACACTCAACTCCGACGAATAAATTGCGAAGAACAATCATCCACATCCTTTATTCTACAATTACTCTCAACTTGTTTCCAAAGTTGAACTGATCCGTTTATTAATGATCAAAAAGCATCAGTTTTCCCATCTTCCATTCAATAAAAATGGTAAGGTAATTAGCAAATAATACAACAGGAGTGCACACAAATCATCACTACCTTGTATCATCCGATAGGACTGCTGAAACTCAAAACCGATTCTCTGGAGTATACTTTTCGCTAAAAGTTGAACCATATTGTGGCCCACCTTTGCGATATTGTATGAGATATTCAACTGGATAACCCTTCAGCTTATGAGGTGCAATCCCAAGATCTTCAAATTTCAAAGCTGGAGAACAGAGAACAAGTGAAGGAAAGAAATTTGCATGATCAAATATAAACTAGCGAAGAAGGCGTTTCATTTAGGCACATACCATTATCAGATATCAAGGTATCAGTTGAAAGGGCTTCAATCTGATCCAGGTTGAATATGGTTGGGGTGGGCAACGGGAATGGAACTTTATTGAGAAATACTTCTCGAGGTGTGGCAATGGCCTAGAAGAAAGCAATAATGAAATTAGACGAATTATACAAAAGAATGCTGCACCACAGAGAAGAAAATCATTTTTGTGAAGGCTTTTTCTTCATTCTTTTCCTTTATTGAGAGGTGTGAGCATATAAATTAGCTACATCATCATCCAACAATAAAGATGAACTAAAGGAGGAAATCTCAGAAGTAAATTCACACTGAGAAAAAGTTACAGCAGATTCAATCAAATAAAACTTGAATGAGGCTTCTAAAGGTCTAAGAGCAGCTCCAACAATTTGCCAAGAGAATAGTCAGAAATTAAAAAAATATCTACAACCAAGATGTTCACAAGTATGCAAACATATGACTTACCTTAGCAACAGGAAAAGGAACTTTCACATAATGAGGATATTCACGAATTGTTTCATACATGAGTTCAGCCTGCAGAACAGCGCAAAATTCATAAATTAGCATATCTAGATAAACATAATAATAATTTCGGTAATAAGAGATTTTGCACAACTTTCTTGTTTATCTATTTAGTTACTGGGGACTGGGGAGAGAGGTTCAAGGATTTACTAGTTCGTGTATAGTGTAAATCTCTGGTCCACCAAGTTCGTATACTTGTCCCATGCTGGACCCATCATCTTTTAAGGCCGCAATAATAGCCGAAGCAACATCAACAACATATACAGGCTGAATTCTGGAGAAGCATGATTAAAATGTTTGCGTCAAACAAAATTTTGCGAAACATTCTGAGACTAACTGCAATTTTGAAAACAGTATGGGACAAAATTTAGGTGGCACAAATTCGTACTTGGTTGATCCACCCCCTATAAGTGGGAGAAAACCGAATTTTTTAGCAAAAAACGCCCATGTGTTTAAGATCCGGTCCTCTGTCCCAATCATCACAGCAGGTCTCAAAACTGTGGCCTGAGAACAGATGCAGCCAATTAATTAGCTTCAACAATTATCAGCCAAAACCTTGGGTGCGGGTATTACTGCCTTAAGTAT
Source organism: Pogostemon cablin (assembly GCA_023678885.1). Taxonomy (NCBI): domain Eukaryota; kingdom Viridiplantae; phylum Streptophyta; class Magnoliopsida; order Lamiales; family Lamiaceae; genus Pogostemon; species Pogostemon cablin. Next base: position 1,861,911 of record CM043011.1, read on the forward strand.
ATATAAGTAGAAGAGTTAAGGTTTGGATTAGTGAGGGAGTAAGCATCTACGAACAAATAAAACATTTTGAATGAACTTCAGAAGCATGTTGGAAACGCCAAACATTAACTAGATATAAGGAAATGTTACAGGAGAATGTGTTCCTGGTTCTGCGCAGACAAAGATAACATCTTTGTTTCCATTTGGGGGTTAAAACTCAAATCTTAAAGGCAATCCCCAATTCCACTGGCCATTTTGATTGGAGCCCCATTTGAAGTAGGAAAAAGTGCATAAGTATACCTCAGGCAACTCTCGCAAAACAGCCTCCTCAGCAGCTGCTTTAGCTCTAAGCATTCTCGATGGAGATGATTGAGTAGCTCCCAAGCATGAAACTTGAATGTACCGCATAATACCACCATGTTCCTTGGCAATCTGCGAATGAATGAAGCACTATCACTATATCACACTACCCTTGAGAATGGTGATCAAATGGTAAAGACAGGATTAGACGACCAAGAGTGAACATCAAGAAATCAGCTACTAGATGCAATCTCTTTGCTTATTTGGTAACGAAATGAGGAATCATCAATCATTCAGAATAAAAGAATAAAAATGTAGCAGAAGATACATACCACAGCAAGCTGTTCAGCCATATGATGGTTCACTTCCTCAAAACTATAATTTCTGGTCTCATATTCCCTACCTGCATGAAAACATGACATTTACACACAAAAATGTATATAAACACTAACCCACACGCACATATCAATTTTGATAATTACATATTACCGATGAGATTAATGACAACGTTAGCCTTTGCCATGACAGCCTTGACAGAATTTTCATCTCTAGGATTATATTTCATGGGAACAATCTGCGTAGATATCCCCCAAGTTTTAATGGAATATAGAAAGACTTAAATTGCAATGCATCGGAATAAATATCCATGCATAAATTCTACTAATCAATCACTCATCAATTTAAGATAACGATAAGAATCCTAATGTTAGAGAAATGGAGGATGAAAAAACCACCAAATGCATTGAAATAAAAAAGTCCAAGCAAGAATTCACCTGGCCCAAGTCACCCATCAATTTAAGGTGACGATGACAATCCTCAGATCCTCGGAAAGGAACCAACACTTGGGAACCCATCTTGGCTATAGAAAATAGATCGAGAAACGCAACAAACTGGGATCAAAATCAGAATGCATGATCTAAGAAGCAGACTTCACATGGTATTATGCTACAGCCGAAAAACATTGTGTAGGATAATAGATAACGGACCTAGCTGTTGCACTAAGTATCTTCCAAGAAATCCAGTAGCCCCAAACACAGTCGCAATAATGCCACTGTCGAACACCAAAACAATAATTTCCAATTTGAAATCAAAATGTGGCATCAAATATTGATAAGTTCCATTAAAGTTTCTAAAACAAATCAAGTGCAGAAACACCCAAACTCTAGAAAACCTAACATCCTAAAATACACCAAGCTATATGCGTTTCAACACATTCATACAAATACATACCCACAAAATAGCAATCAAAAACATGTTCCGAAGCGGATAAAAGTGAAAATTAGGGTTCTCCAAATACGGGAAAAAAAATTACCTGACGGATGATCTGCCACCAGTGCCCTTGCGAACTAGATGTCCCACACCTTTGGTGGCAAGAGTAGAAGCCAACCTCTGATTTTCCACTCCATTGACTGAACAAACAAAAATCTCAATTATTGACATTCATGACCAAAAAAATAAAGAAGACATTTATACACCAAACACAGGTGAGCGAGTAGAAATTAAGAGAAAGCAATTACAGGGATCGGAAATTGGGCTGAGTGATTTGAAACAGCCAATCTGGGTGGTTGATTGGTTGATTTGCTGGTGGCGCAACCGCCGGCAAACGGCCTGCATCCTTGCTTCCGCAGTTGAGAGATGGGAATAGGGATTCGGTACTCCTCAAAATCGCAGCTTTAAGAAAATGAAAATTTCAGGCGAGTTTCTTTTTAGGAGAATATACAAATATTAAAATATATTCGTTTAATAAGTATATTGATTGATATATTCAACCATTTTAACTGATAATAAATGTATTTATTTATTTATTGTTCTTCACAATTTTATTACTCTTATTGATATTTAAAAAAAAGTGCATTTGCCGGTTCGTATATTAATATAGTAGTGTTTTTTTAGTGTTTTTTTTAGATTGAATAAAACGAGCTTCTATAATTATTTTTCTCTAGATTTTTTTTAAATATCTGATATACTTATACAAATTTAAAAATAGAATCAATAGATTTACCGAATAATAGTAATAAAATTTGAACCATATTGCCAGAACTGAAAAATTATAGTTGTACTACTTTATTTGGATAATTAAATAGTACAGAAACATTTTGAAATTTTATGCTTCACATTAGACAAGAACAAGAATTAATTTATTTTTATTCTATAAATTTGCATTTTAACCCATAAAAAAAACTCCCTTATAAACAATATTATAAAAACTTGAAAGCATTATTTGCACAGATCTTCAATAGAAATTGGGTCAACCATGTATAATTTTCTTGAAAAAAAAAATATCATACATGTAAAATTATCATTCCATATGAAAAAAAAACCACCATGGATGCTTTTAGTTAATAAAATGTATTATTTGCTATTTTTATTTATACATAATAGTAATCTTACGTCTTATGATTACTTTTTTCGATAATTTAAAAATGATTGTAATGTAAAATTATAAGACTATGCAATTTAGTATTTTATCATACTCGACTGCTTGCTTATATTATGGATGCTTATTAGTTATTATTCATGGCTACTTCATCAGCCTGCTATTAAGTTTTAAATATTCTTTAAAAAAAATACATGTGAAAATCTCAAATATTCTTAATAAAAATATAATAAAATAATTTCCCACATAAAAAATATAACTTTTGATGTATAGAATTTACATTGAAGGAGATGGTGAAGAGATGATACAATCAGTGAAAGTGGAATGCTTAGCTAATCTTTGGTCCATTGCTCCCTCTGTCCCTTCTATTCCTTCCACACGCATAACAACATAAACAGCCAACCAGATTAGTTCCTAAAAATATTACTAAAATGTTTATTTAAAATTAAAATGTAAACATAGCTACCAGCCTACCATGGTAGAGCTTAGAAGAATATTTTATCAAAATCAAAAGCACGCAGTGTTTACCAGTTATCTTGGGGAAGAGTGCGGTTGTAGAGAGGAAACTCGAATAGGAACGTTGCTTTGAACCATGTCGGCAGACTCCCATATAGTGTAGGCGGAAGCAAGACAAGAGGACTGAGAAAATAGTAATTCATTAGCATTGCATTGGTGTTTCTTCAAAATGAGTGGATAGTAGAGAGGGAGAAGAGCCACCTTGTGGTTCTTTTGTAGTCCCAATATGCAGAAACATTTGCGTACTTTTTGTCAGCTGATTCCTGTATAGGTAGGATTTTCAGAGCGTGTTGGTTCATGTAGGCCAAACTGAGAGAAATAGAATGAAACAAACCTCAAGCAGTGGTAAACCGCTGATGAAAAGGAGCAGCAGGGTAAGAAATATTGGGCCAAAGATGACGAGCCATTCTGCGTTTTTCAGTACAGGTGTTGCACCCACAAAAATTCCCCACCAGAGAAAGATCTGTTGAATACATAAAGATTGATTATTAGATAAAATAAACCGTCCATATCAAAATATTGCAGTGCATCTCAAAAGACGAATACAGTTAAATGAAAAAATGCAGCACTCAAAGCCAACCCAGTTGATACTTGTTTTATTTTTTATTCTTCAAACAAATAATTGATACAAAATCCAATCAGGAAGGTGATTTTGGAGAAAACTATTGACTGGCGCATAAAGATTTACTAGTGAACGAAAGACTAAATCATGTAATGTGGACATGCCAATGCAGATCCCGTTTAGAGCAAAAAAAAATTTAGAACTTAACCTCCCCAAAATAGTTTGGATGGCGGGAGTACTTCCAAAGTCCAATGTTGCACCATTTCCCCCTGTTTTCTGGAGAATTTTTGAAGGCTAGTTTTTGTTGGTCAGAAGTTGCTTCAACAAAAATACCAATACCCCATATGATCCACCCAATAATATCTGCAGCTCGAAGGGAAGGATTTCGGTCACTTGCATTTACAATTGTCACGGGTAAGCTCACAGTCCATACCCACACAGCCTGTGAGGAGTAGAACGTCAGATTCTCAAAGAGGGAAGCACTAGATTAAAAGCAATTCAAATTTGATTGCCAATCTTGTCCAAAAATATTTTCTAAAAAAAAAATGTTGTAGGAACCTGAAAAATCCAAAAAATAGCCAGTTTCCCCAAATTATCACGCATTTGATCAAAGCGACGGTCCTCCCCCCACTGCACTATCCTGATAGGAGTTAGAAGGAAACAAATGAGAACGAATTCAGAGTCAAATGAATAAAGCAAACTTTCATTCACCATCTGAAAGGCTGCGAGAGTATGTAAATCCACACAAAACATTGTACATTCGACTTGAAATACTATGACAATCTTTGAGTAAGCTGCATTCTCAGGAGTGAAGATTTTTTTTGGGACAGAAAAGGACATAACGAGGAATAATAATTTTAAATTATCCGAAAGATCTTCATTTGACACACCTCATTAATAGAAAAAGCCCCAAGCGTAGGCCCCACACAGCAACAAGCAAGGACAGAACAACCTGAAAAATCATCGAAACGATCAATTTTTGAACAAAAAGAGAAAATAAGAAAAGCATCAAAGTGGCTGCACTAAAAGTCCAGTGTAATCATTTGCATGATGAAGAAATAGGAAGTCATATGAAATAAATATGGGATAGCAAACAATGGGTTATTTTCCAAAGACTTCACTGAAATTTTTTCTAATGAATATAACATTCAGGGTGTCAGTTTTTTAAGAAGTTGTGAGGAGGTTATTTTAGGGGCTTTCAAGTTTTTGACTAAGCAATTTTGTCTTTTCCCCTTTTCATTAGTATAAAGGCCATATTCAGCCATAACATTCAGTCAGTCCTTCACTCCAGGATATAATGTTGATAGAATTCATAGGATACTGCAGTAATATCTGCGTTCTGGCTTTTTTTTTTTTTTTTTTCCTTCTCGTATTTCTCATCAGGAAATAAGTTGAAGAAACAGATCAAAATGACCCACTTAGTATTATTTTTGTCTAAGAATGTATTTACCCAAGTATACTCAAAAGTACTAATACATAGCCCACTCTCCAAAGCCCACAAAAGAGTATTTTGTGTTTTTAGACAAGGGAAGGTAATTCTGCAAAAACTGTGTTGAGATGGACAATGATTAGAAGGAAAATTTAGAAGCAATCACCTGTCGAAAGTGCCATGATCCTTTCACAACCAAGGTCAAGATGGCAAGTATTACAAAATTTGTGCTACCTATGCAATAAAAATGCAATTCCAATAATGATGAGCAGCTTATACATCATCAAGGAGTGAAGTAAACAGTAGTAGAGTAGGTCTATTAAGACATACAAACTTGTCGCTCTCCATGTTCATTTCACATCCTATTCAAGCAGCTACAGTCTTCTTATACAGTTCACATAACATAAACTCTCCTCAATTACAAAACAACACATGTAAGTGTTTATTATTCACTAAAAACCTCTTCAATCAGTACCACATTGAGCTCATCTAGGTGTTGCAGTTGAAAATTTCAAAAAAATTAATTAAGTGATCTCCAATTTGGTTTGTGGCACCGATGCATCTAATGCCCCCATACATAACCATTCAACAGCACATCAACTAACTGCATTTCACCACAGCTATAAACTAAACACATTTCAAAATGCATCTTCAATTTGCAAGGTAAGAAGCTTTGTCATAACATAATTTCTCATCTTCAGACTCACATATGTTCGTTCAAACTCTTAAAAATACACATCCATCCAACACTTACTCAAGCTCATGAGAAAAATAAAAAAAAATTCTTTGCATGCAGAAATTTCTACAGTTATACCTTATTCGTAAACAGAGATAATTTTTACATTTTCACATAAACTTGATCAGACATGTACCCATAACACAACTTCCTTCAATTAGGTCAAATTAACACCAAAAAGGGGAATTGATCAGAAGTACCTGCAAAGTCAGTGACTTTGTCGAACCGTAGAAGCGCAGTGATAACAAAGAAGAATAACTGATAACACACCTGAAATAAACACAAAATCAACCATTTTACAACACTAAATTCACGCGAAAGAATGGAGGTTCGTGTGTGGGAGGGATAAAACGCACAGTGACAATGGCAGTGAGGGCCAAGAAATGGGAGTCGATAACGGTTCCCATGAACGAACGATCGTCGGAATCCGACCAATAAACCTCTTGAGTTTTACGGATTAATCAGAAAGCAGCAATGGTAAGATCAATTAATTCTTCAGCTGTGTGGTACAAATTCGAATGACGAGAGTTGCATTGCTGTACTAATACCCACCTTATCTTTTTTTTTTTTTTTTTTTTTTTTTTTTTTTTTTTTTTTTTTTTTTAAATATTTCATGATTTCAACGGAATGTTTGTAAGTCAAGGTGCTGAATGCTGCATGTGAATGCAAGGCATTCATAAAAGAAAATTTCTAAAAAAAAAAAAAAAAGAAGAAGAATTTTCCCCTTTAATAATTAATTTTGGAAAATGCTATCTAGTTTTTATTTTAAATGTTATTTCGATTTTTTTTTCTCTGTTATTACAGTAATTAACATATGATTGCATGCAGAGTGTATTTATGTTCTCGTATATAAGGGTTACACATATTGTATAAAAAGATTTACACATAATTTTGCGTAGGATCTCAAGAACGTATGAGATCATATGAACAATGGCATGTATAATCGCATAATAGATCACAGTGCTAGAATTTTGAGGTCCAAAATTAAAATAATAACTGAATAAATAAAAAGTGTCATTTTTTCAATAGTGGATGACAGTCCAAAATAAAGTTATTTTAACAGATAAGAAAAAAAGAAAAAGAAACATGAATGGTTTGGAATCCATTTTATGTTAAAATTTCCTAAGAATTAACAACATACACTCAATAATGTGTTTAGCTCTGATAACATTAGGAATGAAAAAACCTGAAGATGGAGAGAGAGAGAGAGAGAGATGCATGTTATAAAGCAAGATAGTGAGAAAGTTAAATAAACTACAAAATTGAGTGCAAGAAAGACCTAGTTTTAGTGCTCATCTTAGAAATACAAAAGGCCGATTCTTGTTAGGTTCCCTTTCCCTACCAACTTATTCCATGTACAGATTGCACCCCTAAAATCTCCCCGTCACTCCTAAGACGAACAACGAGACCCCCTTCGCCTAGTCTATACTGCCCTCAGGGACTCTCCGTGAAAGCCAGACAATTGTTTACCTGCCAATGCGTTTAGTTGATCAACCGGATGCATCAGCAACGAGCCACCAACCATCCATAGAGCTTGGTCGTTCTTGGTTTCACCGCCTTCTTTTACGTAGATCAAAACTCTGGAATGCCACTTGACCTTGATGAGTATTCGGAAACCAGTTTTAGAAACATGGAAGACCGGTCTTCCAGTAGCCGTGCTGGAGTGTCAAACTCTGCTACCCGTCCTGTAAATCGTATTAAGGGTTAAAGAATGTGTATTGTTAGCCATTATATAGAGACAGAAGAGTATATAGAGCGCACCATCGCTGAGGACCAAAACCAGGTCACTATCGATGACAGTTGGAATGCGATGAGCAATTGTACATACAGTGCAATTCTTGAACTCTGTTCTTATTATCTTTTGAATGAGATTATCCGTTGCAGAGTCAACTGAGGCCGTCGCTTCATCAAGTACCAAAATTTTTGCCTGTTTAAGCAACGCACGGCCAAGCGATACCAGCTGTCTCTGGCCCACACTCCAATTATCTCCACTTTCAAGAACTGCAACACATAGCCCTTGTTAGACTCAGAATTTGGAGAGTTAGCATTCTTAACAGGCTAACATTGAATCGAAAATAATGACGTTATTGTAGTTTTTACAAGATGCTAAGCTTACCTGGCGTATCAAGCTTATGTTCTTTCTGGCGAACTATCTCGCCTAACTGAGACTTTTCAAGTGCCTGCAGGAGTTTAAGAACACTATAAACATTATGCTATGGTGGAAACAGATGGATACAGAAAGACAAACACCAAAGTAAAACGGACAATTATCCATTTACTGAACGACTTGAAGAACTTGGTCTGTTCATAGACAGTTTACCCTGCCTATAAGTAGCTCCCAAGTCCGCAGTTTCCTGTTCCACATCGGAACGAGGGGTGGGTGTGTTGTATCAGGTAGACAGGCAAAGCAAGTCACCATCAATTTATGTTTTTACAATGAGTAGAACCACACAAGATTGGAAGCAATTGAATGTTAAAAGGTATTAAATCTTCATGTCAGAGATGGTAAAGGGTACACACCTCCCAAATTTCATAATCTGAATGCTCTTCGAGGGGGTCAAGGTTGCCTCTAATGGTTCCTTCAAATAATGATGGATCTTGGGGTATGATACTCAGCCGGCTGCGGAGATCGTGAAGACCAATTGTCGAGATATCAATGTTGTCAATAATTATCCTACCACCTGCTGGTTCAATCAATCTGAACAGGGCTTGGATTAAAGTAGATTTGCCACTTCCAGTACGTCCAACAATTCCAATTTTCTTCCCACCAGGAAATTTGCAGGAGACACCATGTAGTACTGTAGGAAGACTCTCCTTATACCGAACCTAAAGAGAAGATCAGTCATATAATTCATTAAATTTCTTCTTACACTCTCAGAATGGCAATGAGACAAGAGAGATGCAAACCTTTAGATCAATAAGTTCAATTGTGCCATTTTCAGGCCATGAGGATGGGGGTCTAGAGTCATCAATAATAGCTGGTGCTTCACCAGGTATTTGGCAGTATTGATGAATCCTTTCAATCGAGATGATTTTGTTTTCAAGCTTGCAAAAGCTGAGAATCCAACGTGATAATCGTGCATTCAGATTGAGGCCATACGTCACAGCCAGGCCAGCCATACCTTTGAAGGAAATATTTTGCACAGAAAAATATTAGTAGCTTTTCTCGTCTTAAACAAAGCAATTGATTCCTATTTCATAGGCAGCATCTTAAAATAGGGAAGACAACAGGGGCCACTAGTAAAGACGTGCTTACTTGGATCTATACTTCCGCGGGGAAAGCTCACCAGTAGAATCATGCAAAAAGCAAATACAAAGGTAGAGAGCAATTCCATGCGCAAGCAAAGCCATTCAATAGCTGCAAGACTGCAGAAGAATGGACGAGCAAAGCAATCAAGTAGATAGAGATTCCTCTTCATAAATCTCTTTTCTTGCCCAAAACCTCTGATTGTAGCAGCTCCAGCAATTGATTCGGCAAAGAGATGAATAACCGGAGATTTCTGGATGCTAACTATGCGAACTAGTTCCCGGGATGAAGCCATATAGTATTTCTGCATTTTTTGTTGAGAAATATGAAATTTATCTCAGAGCTCCATGTCACTTCATCTAAAATAATGAAGCAGTCACAGGTTCAAGCAAGCGTGTAGATAAAGTAGCAGTCATGCGGACATTAGTTGTAAGTTACTTGGCGGCAAGTTAAAAGTATACTATATTAAAAAGTAAATTATAACACGAAATTGCACACCCATAGATAACTGAATTTCAACAATTTAAATAGGACCAAACTTCAAAATTCAAACACCAATTCATGACATTTTATATTAGCTTACCTGCATCCACAAGCAAGCAATTGCCATTGGAACAACAAGAAGCAAAATTTGCCAGGTAACTTGTGTCATCACACCTACAATTCCAAGGAGTTGGATGGTCGTAGCAGCAAAGCCACCAAGTCTGAAGGGAATATCAAGATCAACAACACTTTGATCAATCGATACCTGGTATATCGAAACAAAACCATTATAATGTCAGCAATGAGAGTATTGGAAATCGACAATAAGATAAGAAAAAAAGTATAATTTCAGAAGAAGACATGTCAGTACGCGGTTCAGTATGCGCCCAGCTGGAGTAGAGTCAAAGAACGACATTGGAGCTCGAAAAACCGATCTGAGCATTTTCAGAAATAGTTTCTGTGCAGCAGCTAGACCAAATGTAGCAACAAGAACAGCCCGGATAAATATAAACCATGAGCTTCCAAAAGCAAGAGCCATATAAACAACAAGAAGCATCATACTACTGGTTCTAGGTTCATCCCCAGTAGTTTGTGGATTTGCCCAAGCCATCCACCAACTACTGGCTATTTGAAGAACCTGAAATAATGTTTGTGCAACGCTTATACATGGAACCAGTAAGCCCTTATAAGCAGCAGTCATATATGAGAAATACACTTTCATGCTAACTCTTCCTCGCTCTCGTTCCTCTTCTTGCACAAGTTGCTTTCTTTTAGAACGTTTAGCTTTCTTTTTTTCCTTGATTGCTTTCTTATCTGAAGATGATACACCTTGTTGGACTTCACTAGCCATGTCAGCGATGTTGCTACCAACTGAATTACATTTTTTACTCATGAGAACAGAGCTATTAAGTGGATCGCTTTTATCAGAGTCTTCTGAGACTTGGTTACAGAAGTCCATAGCTTCAATGGCTTCATGATGAGCACAGACCAGTGTGTTAAAATCTGTTCCTGCTTTCAAAAGCTCATCATATCTTCCAGCTTGAGTAATACGACCTTCCTTAAGAACCTGTAATGTACAAAGAAATTTTGTAATTTGCAGGCAATTGATTGAGCAAAAGGTAAATTCAATAACATTAGAATATTTCACAACTTTTATGAGAAATTATATATGCGGGGTGCAATTTCCTCTTATAATCAATTTATTAAATCATTAAATCACTACTGAAAGTTCAGAGAAAATAATTATAATTTTTTTTGGATAAAAACAGCAACTGGAGATTTTAAGTGATAAAGACACATTGACACCATTTTGATGATTTACAAGACGAGACTTGAAACTGTTTGTTTTCAATGCTCCATTCTTTGACGTATTTCACATACAGCAGCCTGCTCTTCTGTATTTTGTTTAGTTTTTCTTCTTCTCTAATAAGATTTTTCAATCAATAGAGTGGGCCTCAGTGACATAATGTGGAATCTCATTTTTTGCAATTTTTACATGATTGGACAAACTAACTCATTCAGGAACTTTACTATTGTCATAATTAATCCATTCTACATTAAGAGTCTATACATACAATATTTCTATGCATTTAAACCTACAGTGACGCAGATATATAATTTCTTTTCAGAAATGAATAAGTTTTTATATGTAAAACAAAGGCACAATGTAGCTTCTACTATTATAATGGAATTTATACTTTAGCACAAAAGTAGATTTATAACTCAAGGACATAATTCTTAAAAGGGACTTGCTCAAATTGAACACAGAAGGTCCAAAATCATGCATATGATTCTATTATCATCTTAACAATCACCATTAGTTTGTAATCCATATTGACAAAGAAGACCGTGAAATGAAGATGAATTAATGAGTAAGAAATACACAAACACTTCAATGTGTAGCTTAGTCTACTTAGTCAATCTTATCCATATGATAAGACATAAAAGAAGATTAAAAAAAACAGCAAAGACACCCACTCACAGTTATAGGTAAGAAATAGCAATAAAGAAAATACCAAAATCAAGTCAGCAGCTGGCAAAAATTCAACTTGATGAGTGACAAATACTACAGTCTTTGAAGCAAGCGCAGTCAGTATATACTCCTGCAGTTGCACTAGAAAAGTTTTAGCCAAAGTCAATTGGATAATCTGAAAAGGAGAGAAACAAAACGAAAAACACAAATGCAAAACAGTTAACCTTAAATAACTCTGAGCCAGTGTGCGCATCAACTGCACTAAAGGGATCATCCAGTAGATAAATATCAGCATCATGATATAATGCCCGGGCAAGTTGGACACGCTGCTTCTGACCACCACTGAGATTTATGCCTCTATCACCAATAATGGTTTGATCACCATGTGAGAAAAGCTCCAAATCTTTCTTCAGCGAACATGCATGAATAACACTCTTGTATTTTGCCTTGTCCATAGGACTTCCAAAGAGGATATTTTCTTCTATATTTCCTGATTGTATCCAAGCAGATTGAGAGACATATGCAGCAGAACCACATGTTCTAACCTAAATGTACAACCATTTTTTTGTAATACATTTCAATAAGAAAAGTCCGTTGAATTATAATATAAATCTTCAAATAAGAGCTAAAAAATATTGAATAATAGTATTCCATAAACTCGGACTTACTTCGCCAGTGACTTTTGGAATCTCACCAAGGATACAAGAAAGAAAACTCGATTTTCCGGATCCAACCACACCACAAACTGCGACACGCATTCCCTTCTCCACCCTTAGTTGAATGCCTGACAGGGTTGGGGTTGATGAAGATGGATCCCAACTGAAGTCTCCATCTTTGATTTCTATGGCCACAGTTGAAATACCTCGTGGCAAGGAGATGGTTGCATCTTCCTGCAGCTCTTCGTCTTGCAAGAATCCCGTGATCCGATCAAGGGAAACTTTAGTCTGAGCCATCATTGAAACCAAATCAGGGAAATTTCTCAGTGGTTCTTGCAGAATACGGAATGTAGCCAAAGCAGAAAGAACACTGCCTGCTGTTAGCTGACCACCCAGCAAAATGCAAGTTCCAAAAGTGATGGCTGAAACAAATATAGGGGAACTCCAGAAAATAAATGTGATGAAGGCCTGTGAGTAAAGAGCTTTCTTCAGATACTTGAATTCCATGCTGCGCATCTCCTCTAGCATGACTCGGTATCTATCTTCCCAAGCTTGGAACTTGAGGATCCTCATATTTCTGAGGCACTCCGAAGTCTTCCTCATCCTATCATCCTTCGCTGCCATCAGATTGTCTTGGTAGTCTTCCTGGATCCTCGCCAATGGAACAGTCGCAACGATTGAGATGATGGTGGCAAGAAGTGTTGCAACAGATGCAATTCCAACATTCTTGTATAAAATTGCAAGAGCAAGGATAATTTGAAGGGGAAGCATCCATATGTCATGTAGATACCAAGAATAGTCCCCTACTCTTTGAACATCTACTGCCATATAGTTAACAATCTCCCCACTGGTGTGACTTTGCCTAGCTGAGCTTGAAAGTTTGAGTCCCTTCCGATATACCATTGCTGTGAGTGCTGACCTCACATGCATACCCAAAATATCAACCCCAAGGTACCATTGCCGCGTTGTTAAGGTCTCTAGCAACTTTGCAGTGAAAAATATTGCAGCAAGAACATAACCCTCGTGTGGGAAAGTCTCTTTCCCAACTAGGTAATCAACAAAGTAGCTAATCATATATGGGCCAACATAAGAAACCAAAGTGTTTATCCCAGCAAATATTGCATTGCTAGCCGCCTCTCTCCAGAAAGTCTTGAGAATAGCCCAAGCTAAAGAAGGCTGATTCAGATGCCCCTCAGCTTTGAGCTTTTCCCAGTTTGAGTTCAATGCCTTATAATTAGTCTTGGAACGATCTTTCGGCGCAAGCAGCGGAATATCTTTCAACTCAAGGGGCCTCCTAGCCCCAGTTGAAAGAAGTGGATTTAACCAGGAAAGAGTGGCCAAGCTAAAAAGCCCAGCTTCACTGTAAGGAGTAACTTTAAGACACCCTGCTTCTTCTTCTTCAAGCAGTAATGGCTCTTGTAGATCAGAATTCCTACATACCTCAATACCACTGACACCCCTGATTGCAACAAAACACAGAAAAGCAAGAGCAGGAATAACAGCAAAATTTGCCAAAACATGAGAACTCAAATGGGTTGATCCTTCAGCTACAAATCCTCTACTATCAACATACAGAACTGACAAAGAAATAACGAAAGATACAATCCACCAAACTCTCAACAACAACGGAAATTTCTCAGCAACATCAAATTTACGATAAAGAGCTGAGAAGCTGAGTACAAACCAAGCTAAAGCCTGAACAGAAGGTAAAAGTACACTAGTCCAATGCGTTTCTGTAGCTTTCTCCTCTGCTGCTTCCTTTATTACACTAACACCATCAAACCCCAACACCAAAACTTGCACAACAAGAACATAAAAGCAACAAAGAATTGAAGCTTTATAGCTTTTACCGATCACAAGGCTCTGAAGCTGGTCACCACCAACAGTCACTCTGTGATTAACGTCGGTGGAATTCCTGTTGGAGTCCTCCTTTCGCCCACGAATCCGACCAAAACAAAGCACAACCTGCTTGGCGGACACAACGGAGAGAAAGACGAGAATAAGCGTCAAGTTGATGCAAATTGACGTTAATTCCAATACAGGGATTCGGTGAAGGGAACCGGGGAGATGGTTTAGGGCTTCTGGTTCAGGAGTCGAGAAAATATTGATACCCATAATAATTTTTACAGATATCAATCTTCTTAAAACCAAGGAAATGATGGAATTCAATGACTAGGAGGCGAGGTGCAATAACTATTATATTAATGGAATTCGATAATAATGCGTCACAGGAGAGATCAAATCGTGTAAAGGGCATTTCACCATCTGGCAATGGAAATCGTCCCCTATGCGCAAACTTGATGACAAGTCATGGAGAGAGAAAGCCAGTGTATCTGCAGATGAAAACAAACTCCCTTTTATCATCAAACCCAATACAGAATACCAACAGAATATGCAGCAGTGGGCGGTAAATGGGGGTGGGGGGTGGGTAAAACCCATTTTCTTTGTTGTTCAATCTCCCATTATTATCATTATAATTACACAAAGAATTGAATTTGAAAACAACCCATTAAACAAAATACAAAAATCTGACCTGGGCTCGTGTTACTTCCTGGAAAATTCGTTGCAATTTTCCTTAATACTACAAATTAGCAAAGAAAACCAGAGTTTTCCATGAGAGAGGAAGCAGTGCAGAGTGGATGATGAGCGAGAAAACAACCCCACAAACCCACAGCTATTAATACTGATAGCAGTGGAATTTCGGGAATGGGGTTTCATATGTTGATCAAAGAAGCATGAATTCATACATTGAGTCTATATATAGCCTAGGTGGTAGGATTATTATAAGTGTGTATTAATCTCCGCTTTAATCACTATTTTTCTATTATAATCATTCTTATTATCATTAAAGTAATAAGCATGCATGTGAGCAATGACTAGGAGGGGTGGGTAAGGATGGCCCCCATTTTTTAATTTTCTTTGTGTACGATAACATTTAATAAGAAAATGAAAAGAAAGAAAACATTCAAATATTTCCTTATCACAATCAATTCTTTAGAAATTCATAGGTGCATTTTAAACATGAGTATTAAAATTGTTATTTTTATACAATAAATTAACAATATCAAGATTCAAAAATATACAAAGTAGTCATTTCAATGTCTGAATTTTTTAAAACACAACTCTACACTACATTGAGGATGACTTTAGACAAAATTTAAGTGGGATTAATTAATAAATACCTAGACATTTTTTAAATATTAATAAATTGGTTTTTTTTATTACATCATCACTGCATGTGAGGTGAATAATCAAGATCCATTGTTTTTGCCAAGCATTTATTCTAATTATTTCTACTGTTGTGCAAAATATAATATTCTGATCGCAGATCTTAATAAGAAAGAATGTCTTAAATTAAAAATGCACATTGATTTGATTCTTCGAGGAAACCATCATTTATCCCTAATTCTTATTTAGTTAAGATGGAAGGAATTAATTCTTTGATATTTATGCAATTACTTTTACATATATGTATATAATCTGACAAAATTCGTTTATAATTAGGTGGGAGATAAATGTATTGAATTAAATGTGGATTATGACAGCAAGAACTTTACAGCTTATTTCTCCATTCAAATTCTTACCTTTTTCTCTTTGGTGATATGATATGATTATATTCACGTATGCTTCCACTTAGCACGAGGTTTTATTGTGTAATGTTTTTAGTTTTTAATTTTTTATTTCATGTGTTAAAAAATGGAGAAACTACTTATATGTGATTATTCATCACTTGATAAATTTATCTTAATAGTTTAAGTCGATATACCTGCTATATATTCATGGCATGTACTATTATATTTATAATATGTATGTAGAGTTAGATTTACATGCACCAATTATCAAACTTTTAGATATGTACGAGTGTATGAAATCTCATGTAATATATTCTTAAATTAATGATATATGTAAGAGAGATGATGAATTATGCCCAGAAAAGAAAATAATAAACTTTAGTGTGTTAATAGTTAGATTTTCTTTTATTCTTACCTGTTAATTTTAAAATAAGACGATTCGAAAAAAATCGAGCAAAAAATTCGATATGAAAGAAGTTTATCAGCTATATGGGTGCTATTTGGACACGTTTGCATGAATGTAATCAATTTTGCTTGACAATTTCAAGAGTTTGTTACAACAAAGATGTTGATATGTTGTCGCATGAAAGATCGACTATTATTGAATCCATATATATATATTCAACTTATAAATTTTGCAAAAAGTTATGTAGAACATCTCATAAAATGATTTGCGTGAAATAAATAAGAAGTACCAATAATATATAGAATAAAAATAATACTCTTATTATACAATGAATATGTCATAAACAAATTCCTAGTACTAAAAAGTGATTATACGTTTTATATAAAGTGATCAATCTTAATTTAAGAAAACGTAAAAAAATTTATTTCATGTGAAACGATTTCATAAAAAACAACGTAATCACCAAACGCTTTGCCAAAAAAAAGAAAAAGAACAATGCGAAATATAAACATTTGAATTTGAAATCCAACTTAATAATACAATCATAACTAGTAGATTTTTGAATTGCAAAGTGAAATTCTAAAATGTACTCCAAGTAAAAAAAAAAAGGCTTAAGAGTATATTATTCCAAGAAATGTGCATGCAGCTACTGTTGGATTTGAACTGATTCCCATTTCCACATCACACATGATGACTAGTTTGATAAACCATTAATATCCTATTAAGTATGATTAGTTATATGGTTTACATATATTTAAGTAATTAATGTTTAATTAAATATATATGGGTGTATAGTCATGTCAAAGGCTGATGTGTTTTGGACCATATATTAAAGAACATGCAATCCAACACGTAATCCTATTATTATGATTGCACTCTCTTTTTAATCATACTTTTATTCATATTGAAATTGGAAGGAAAAAAAAAAAGTGAACTTGTCATCAAACCATTTTTGCTATTATACCAATGTTTGTAATTTCCCTGCATGTGTAATTTATTTATATTTTTAAAAGAAAAGTTAACATCTCAATATTGCCTTATATCTTAATCTTGGTTTAAATAGTTAATTTTTAGTTAATTATATAGTTTTTGTTTACAATCGAAGAATTTTTTTAAAAATATTACATAACCACAAGATTTATATCGTTATATATACTCTTAATAAAAATTATTACTAACTATAAACACAAAGATTAAATGTAGACGTGAAATATTTGCATGAAAAATAATGTGGTTGGAACTTCTTTTAGGTATAAAAAAATAAAAAATAAAATAAAAAAATAAAATCCTATTAAATTAATGTGTAGTGTTGAATGAGCTGGAATGCATTCAAATTGCTCATCTAACATTGCTGTCCAAATCTGACATTAAAAAATATAGTATATAATTAATTGACCCTAATTATATACTGTTCTGTTTATAATTCTTGCGTATATATTTTTGTCTTTAATTGAGGTATTTTGGAGTAATTTGTTGTACAAAATCATCTAATAATAGTGTGTCCTAGAAAGGGTTTGCGGAAAAAGAAAAAAAATAAAATAAGTAATATTAATAAATAGAGGAGGATTTCTGTTTGGATAGATTTTCAACGTGTACGAAAATTAATTAAATTGACATGACATGTTCAAAAAGCAACGTAGGCAAAGGTCAAATTGAAGACTTCTCAGTGGTTGGTGGAGACTAATAATAATATTATTAATACTCCCACAATATTCTTTTATATAAAATAAAATAAAATAAAAATGTTCTCATTTCTATAAATCCCGCAATAATTTTTTTAAAAAAATCAATAAAGAAAACTTTATCTTAACTTGTTGTCTATGCGGTAGTAATGGAAAATGGAAATGTAAAGAGTAATATTTGCAGTTTATAAAATACATATGATAGTTTATGGCTACCGACGTCATTTACGATTTAGGTTGTATAATAATAATAATAATAATAATAATAATAATAATAATAATAAAATAGAAAATTGGTGGAAGATTTCAGAAAAATAGTAAGAAGGGCAAAAGGTCATGCAGACCCCTCATCTTATCTCTAGGGAACGAATTGGTCTTTCAACATTTTTTCTAGTCACTCAACCCCTTTACATTTCTAATTTGATCAATTAAACCCCTCACCTCCATAAAATGGAACAGTCAACCCCTCTCGTTAAATATCAGTCTAACGGTGTTAAAAGAAATAAGGAGAGAACTAATGACGGTGGTCAAGATATCATATCACCAAAATCACCAAAGCTAGATCCACCGACAAGTTCATTTTTCACTTTTCCACTGGGGAAATCCAACGCATCCACGCACGTTGCCTACCCATCGACCGTCGTCGGAAATAGCGCCACCACACCGGTCAGATCTGCTGCTGATCACCATCCGTCGCACCATCAGGGACCGCCGCACGCCACTGCCTTGCGACGCCACCATCACCGCCAATCAGATCTGACGCACCGTAACAGCAGCTGAAAATCACTGAGTGTCATTGCTGTTCTACACGTGCCGCCGAACTCAATCACCACGTTTGCAAACGGCTGCCCCGAAATCACCGTCTACACCATAGCCATCGCGAACCTCGTTCTCATCGCAACCATGTTTGCGTCGCAGGAAGAAAGAACTTGCCTGCTGTTATAGGAAGTGGAGTTGGGATGAGAGAGAGAGGTGATAAGAGAGAGAGAACGGTGAGGAGGTGTGGAGAGTGGTGTGTGGTGTGTGAGAATGCGTGGAGGTAGAGCCAAGACTTTATTGATGGTAGTAACATAACTCATCTGTTGTTATCATTTCTTTGCTGCAAATTATCAATGGAAAGCTGATTTTGAGCAGCAAAAAATGGAAATCTGGATTCAGAATTATATCCTGAAAGATGTTATCAATGAAATCCATCTCGACTTATCAAATTTGAGTCCTCCGTACATGAACTCCTCATCTTTCAAGAACAACAACTCGAAATCTTTCTGATAGCGTGTCCGCTGGAAGGCAACCCGCCATGCCGCCTCCGACTATGATGTAATCATAGGATTCTTCTGATGGGAATTCGTCGCATTTGATAATAATCCACGAGATAGGCTGGACCTGTATCTCAAAAAATTACCCAGTCAATAAATTTTCAACGAATTTATGGAGTAAGATCATTATTTTGTTGAGAATGTGATTTGGGAAGAGAGACCAAAATGCTGAAAATCAAGAAAACAAGATAGGTTGCAGGAAACAGTAGCTATGGGCGTTTTCGGCAAAATACCTTTCCGATTGCCTGGCGTTGGGCCTCGTGCATCTGATATCTTGACCACCATCACCAACTCAGTTCCCTCTCTGTTTCCTTAACACCGTTAGATTGATAATTAACGGAATCTAACGGGAGGGTATGGTTGTTTTACTTTAAGAAAGTGAGGGGTTTATTTGATCAAATTATAAACATAAAGGGGTTGAGTGTCAAAAAAAAGTTGAAGGGGCTAATTCGATCTAGAGAAATAAGATGAGGGCTTCTTTAGTCAGTCCAAGTAGCAGGTTAAAAGGAGTTAGAAGGGCTCACCACTTTTATTTTAATATTTTTTTTATTTTATTTCATATTATCATTCATACAGGTTAAGAAAGTTATAAAGGTCACCACTTTTAGTATTTTGTTAATTTATTAATTAATTATCATCCATGTAATTGTGTGTGTGTGTTTTTTTTTATAAAAGAAATATGTGTGTTTTTCTAATTTAGTATAATTTTTATATTTCTTTACAATTTTTTTAGATAGTTATTACAAAAACTATATATTATTAAATAATTTTTTATATAATTAAAAATTTATGCAAAATAGATTCATAACTTAAATATATTACGATGAAGCTAATTCTTTTATATTTTAAATTTCTTTTAAAATTAATTTTTAATTTTATTCGATAAAATTTTAATGTTTCAATAATAATAAAGAAGATTAATCGTTACACTAATTTTATTGAATATTTAATTTTAAATTTTTATTCAAAATTTATTAAGTTGCAATTTTGAGATTAAAAGTAGTTACCCCAAAAAAAAATTATTTAAGATAATTTAATTATTTAAATTATATTATAATATTATTCTTAAATAAAAATTTATATGTTATTAATAATTATTTAAAATCAAACAGGTGAATTAAGAGATGATAATAAATAGTAATAATAATAATGATAACCTTATTTACATAAATTAATATCATAAGAAATATCATGATAAGTATTATTTGTGTGACTTTTTTTTTTACTTTTTAAAAACATAATTTTTTAAATAATAAATAATGTAAATGATACTATATTGCTTGTTAATAAAAATTAGAGTCACACTATGCACTCGTTGTACCTAAATAATCTAAACTGTTAGATCAGATTTTTATTTAATTATAACCATAAAATAAAATAATTAAAAAAATATAATAACTACCCACTACACCCTAATTTTTACCCTATAACCCTTCAGGTGCACCAGTACACCGGACCCAAGAATAATCCTAAAAAAATATTTTTATAAATAAAATATGTTTGAGAGGTTATTGTGTGAGATATTTTTAAAAAATGGAGCGTAAAATTTTATTGGGATGTTCAAATAAAAAAAAGACGTTTTACTGGTCTAATTTGTGAGATAAATTATCCATTGACTCAATTAGATATATTTTAAATTAAATTAAGAGAAAATCAGGAAAAAAAAATGCCTATTTGTGAATTAATTATAATTTTGAAAATTCGAAATTTTGTAGTAAATAGGAATGTTTGCTGCTAGATATTCTGAACACACTTATTATTATTATTTATTAGATAGTTCGATTGTTCTATTATCATTTTACATTGATCGGGTATCACTTTATATTATAAATGTTACTACTATTTTTTATTTATCCTACGAATTATTCATAAAATAACATAATTAAACCATTATCATCTTTTCTTTATTATACACCGCTTTATATTAAAATTGTTATTATTTTTATTTTTTTAGTGAATTGTTTATGAAATAATTCAATAAGAAGAATTTTCTTTTCTTTGATCAGACTCGTTTTTTTAATAAAAAATATTATCATGTTTTATTCATTTTATAAATTATTCGTAAACCTTCGTCATTAGTTATTATTTTTTATTAAAATTTTTATTACTTTTATTTGAAAATATTATCGTTTTTCATTTATACCATAAATTATTCATGAAATATTTAATAGTACCATTATCACTTTTCATCAATTGGACATCACTTTCATTATAAAAATTATGACTTTTTATCTTTTTTTCGTGGAAGTTATTGAGTTGGTCTTTTGTGTCCCCACATGCACAAAGTGTGTAATGGTACAATATTTTATTCTAGATGGTATATACACATTCATTAATTTTTTTAGAAAATAAAAGGTACGCGTCCTTACACTAAATGATATATCATTTAATACTAAAGCGTATATGGGCGCATGGACCGCATGTTACCCCGGACACACAAGTTTTAACCGAAGTTATTTCATGAAAATGGTCCATCAAACCGTCACAAATCTTTGTCATTATGAATTATTCATAAGATAACTTAAAATAACACACCTTAAAAATACTAGTACTATTTAAAAATATTATCATATTTATAAATTTATATAATTTATTTAAAAATAAATTAAATAAATAACAAAATTTAAAGTACTACAAATAATAAGAACATAGTAAATAAATAAGAAAAAACGTGTACTCCCCCGTCCCATTTCAATGTTTACATATTTCTATTTTGGGTGTCTCATTTCAATATTTACGTTTCCCTTTTTGGTATATAAGACCCACATAAAACAATTAATATATCACCATGGGACCCACATTCAACACTAATACACCTACTCACTTTACATTAAATATTACTACCTTTTCACCCACTATCTATTAAAATATTATACTCCTTAATCAATGTGCAAAAAACAAACGTAAACATTGAAACGGGACGGAAGGAGTATATAATTTTCAGGAATTAAGATCTGTAACACAATTTCATTCAAGTCTTTTCCATAAAATATATAATTTTTTAGTGTGATAGAAAGAGTAATAAATAATATTAAATAAATATTTTATACATTTTATATAATTTTTAAAAAATGAATTTAATAAATAATTATTAATTTAATGGCTTAAAATTTAAATAGAATTAGTATACAATTTCTACTGCTATTCTATATATCTTCTAGTTGGAAAATATGAAGATATGATAATTCAAAATAGGAATTTTATCAATACCGGGCCTGAAAATGAGTAATATATTAATTCGGGCCTTGAATTATGTATACTATTTATTAGAGGTCTGAATTATGTAAAACTATCAATTCAGGGCTAGAAAATAGGTGATAATATTTGACAAATTCAGGTCTTGAATTGATAGTTTTACATATTTCAGGCCTTTGATTGATAGAAAAAATAATCCAGACCCCTAATTGATAGTTTACCCATAATTCGGGCCTTGAATTAATAAAAACCCTTTAAAATAAATGAAATAAATTAGGAAGTGGCACATAATTTTTTTCTCCCTTTGTGAGGAGAAATGTGTAGATATATAAATAAGAATAGGTAGGTTTTAGGCAACACCGTCTCACGTGATACCATTTAAAATAGTTATTACTTTCGCTATAATATGTTATTATATTTATAAAAATTATTATTTTTATTTATACTATAAATTATTCATTAAATAGTATTATCACGTTTTATTAATTTATTATCACTTTCCTTTATAAAAGTTATTATTTCTGTCCGTCTTATATAAGCCCTTATCTAAGATGGTTTCACACAAATCTTTGCAAATAAAAAAAAAATTAATATATTAATAAAAGTATTATATATAATAATCGTTTTTATTTTATTTCTCTCTCTCACCCAATGAATCCATCCTTCTCATATTTAAATAACTTGGAGGCTAATTATAATGTGCACCCGGGTGCACCTTAAGATAGGGTGCACCCACTTTCACAAACGTATACAAATATAAATAAAAACATATATAATTATGAACTAAAATATATACAATTTAATTGTTAGTTTTTTAATGAAAAATTGAGTGTAAAAATATATAATTATTAAAAAAATATGTATACACTATTGAATAAAAACTTATACACATATGGATGCTAGTGTAAAAAAAATATACAATTATTAAGAAACACATATACAAAATAGAATAACATGTATACAAAATAACATAAAAAATTATACACATATGTGCCCCGAGTGCACCTAATATCAACTCTAACTTAGACAGATCGCCACATTAAATTTAAAATAAATCTAGATATTACAAAATTTATATATTATTACATAAAATCTATCTAATCAATA
Source organism: Pogostemon cablin (assembly GCA_023678885.1). Taxonomy (NCBI): domain Eukaryota; kingdom Viridiplantae; phylum Streptophyta; class Magnoliopsida; order Lamiales; family Lamiaceae; genus Pogostemon; species Pogostemon cablin. Next base: position 1,885,446 of record CM043011.1, read on the forward strand.
TAATAAATTAACGGACATTCTCCAAAAGGTTATTCGATATTTTCGGATAATTTAGTTTTTTAAATATTTATAAGATTTAATTAAAAATATTTAAATTTATAATAAATTACTTATTATATTTTAAATATTTATTACATAATTGATGTGGATATCAAATTAAAGCATTTGAAAAGGTGAATAACATGATGTAATTTTTATTAATAATAGATATATAATAAGAAAATTATAAATGTTTAAATCTTTTTGAAGAAAAGTATATTTATGAATAATAGTATAAAATAAAATAAAAATGAATGATTGGATGTATAAAGACGAGAGAGAGAATCATTTATTATATTATTTCACTCTTTTATCGTTAAATGTGATCACCACCTTTTTCACCAACCTGCTGAATAAGTAACCCATCAATCCAAAAAATATCTAATGGCCAGGAATAACTTAATCTAATTTAATGGCTGATAATGTCTGGATCATGTGTGGCTTGGGTTAGCCAAGTAGTCCCCTGAAATTATTCATGTGACTTAATATTATTATACATTTTGGTGTTTACAGACTATATATATATATATATATATATATATATATATATATATATATTAGTTATTTATTTATTTACCTTCTAAATATGTTCGTAAAAAATAAAAACAAGTAATCCTATATAATAATAAGACGTTTATAAATAAAAAAAATGCAAAATTTATTGAGATATTGGAATAAATATCGTACTAAATTATCTATATTTCACTATCAATCCTCATATGCGTGTTGAAATTGTCTGGGGACATAATAATTTTTATAGATTTATTTATGTTCTTTTAATTCCACATGCAGATTTATTTATGTTCTTTTAATTCCACATGCATAAAATATTACGTACGAGTGATACCCTGTTAAGACAATGATATCACATTTACTATATGTATAAAAAAAATATACAAATACGTAATATTTTGTTCGGAAAAGATATTTCTTTTATAAATAAGAATTGATACTTATTTTACGATTTATTTTTGACAGATGATCTCAAATAATTTTTACATTATAAAATATATATGTGTGTGTGTGAATATAAAATTTACATTTTACACCCATCGGATGTCTAAAGTGTTGTTCCTTTTTTTCTTCTTTTTTTTTTTGAAATAATTGAATATCTAAAGTGGCCCATAAAAGAAATGTCCATTTTAGTTGTAGTAGAAACGACAATGGGCATCTGAAAAAGCAAGTAGTGGGCCGAAGGGAATTGCATTGGGCCCCCTAAACCTTTTGGAAATACTACACATTGACGTAATACAGTGGTCCTGCTTTTATAAGATATGGGCTTGTGAGTGAGTGGGCTGAAGGGCATTGCATTGGGAATACTTATATTAAATTAAATGATGAAGATGCTTATTAATAATATACTCCATATATCAAGGAAAATAGCCATTAATTCAATCAATACTCGTAAATTACATTTGATCGATCAAAACTTTGCTACATTTACAATCAAGAAAAGATGTTGTTTCTTCGAAATAACACACAATATCGGTGGTTGCTCATTCTTCTTTCATCTTTCTGGTTGCTCCTGCTCATCTGAACTGTCAAAGCTGTCTTCATTCTCATACGTCGACAGTCGAAAATCAGAAAGAACTGTAAATAGTTGTGTTTCTACAAACAACTGCAAGAAAAACAAGTTCATCAATGCTTCTGGCCATGCAGATAGGGGTTCTTGATCTTGACATGGAGACGTTTGAAGTTGTCGGGTTGAGAAACACGAATGCCGATTGAAAATGCATGAGGTGATGAAGCTGTATGCATGCATTAATATTATAGAGAAAAAGAACATAAGGATGAATGGTGCATAATGTCACCTTAACGAAAGAACGGTCCTTCATGGGGAAGGAATCGATGAAGCTGTCTTTAAGAAGTATTGAAACCTGAAATGGAACGAGTAACTTGTTTTAGTGTAGACCAGACATTGTATATCAAAGTCATGGATATTGAAATAAGGGGTTAGGAGTCGAACCCTGTCATCCGTGCATTGTACATTTGTAATCGTGTGCAATCTCAAATCTTGACAAAGGGACTCCAAATACTTCTTCATAACATCTAAAAATTGGGTAGCTGCTTCAGCCTGCAAGTCCATTATGTAATCTAAAGCAGTGAAGAATTGAGTATTTATATATGGGATACAAATCATTCATAAGAATATGACAATTGTACATCTTGGAGGTTCTTCTAATGTACAAGTTTATCAAGGTGCTTATATATAACAATTTCACTAACATAAGTATGGTGCAAAGTTATATAGACTGAAGATCTCAAGTTACACCATCATCCAGTGATGAGATTTGGCAAATCAATGAAGAATCATACAATAGAAATTAAACTCTGTTTGGTTGTTGGCTGGTATCATGGCTCAGAAGATTGTTCTAATCATTGAGTAGATCAGTAGAGGCAGATCGATGCCGATATTAATATAAATCAGAAGAAGATCAAAGGGTGGTTTGAGCTATACCTGAACTTCATTGCATTTATATACTGGGTGTTTCTGAGCAATAAAGACTTCACGCGACAACTTAGAGTAGATAGGTGCAAGTTCAGAGATAAGCTCTTTGCGACGAGGAAGTTGAGGAAGATCACAAGTTATCACCTACACCAAAATGTTCAATTAGAATATTGCATCCATAACCACATAACCTGACTTAAAAATTCATGATGCAATAGAAATTAGACTAACCTGGTGTTTAACTATATCAACTTGAACAAGGTCAGAAGTTTTATTTTTTGTATCAGTCAGCTTATGCTGTACTCCAACCTGCACGAACATTGCACGAAGAATGATACATGAAATTATACTTTCTTTCTCCTTAACGTAAAACACTGTACTTAATACAAAATCAAGACAAGCTCACAATGAAAGGAACAGGAGCATCCAGAAAATCCAGCATCTTCCCTGGAAGAATCTGCAGCAGATCACAAATAACACACCGGGAATGTTCTCGTTAAAAAAAGCAAAGATGGGAAAAGCAGAAGAAAGTGTCTATTACAAAGGCAATATAATTGAAAATTTTGAAATTGATACAACCAGGAAGCAGCATAACTAAGCCAATGACTTTTTCAGTTCTTAAGCACCTTGGAGGTTACTCATGGTGGAAAAGGATCATTTGCAAGAAACTTTTTTTAGATAAATATTGCAAAACTTACTGGAAGAAATAAACTCTGCCATTCAAATGGACGAATAAGAGGGATAAGAGACAACACCACAGCCGAAAGGACACCCTGCATGGATAAATATCATAATTAAATCCTTAAAGAATAAGGTAACAATATTAACTCATGGTAATTGTGACATTTTAGGAACAAAGTATACCAGATTTGGGCCAAACAACACTATTTGTTTTTCCAATAATACACCAGTGACCAACGTCAGAACCTGAAGCAGAATTTTCATTCACAGCATTGAAGATAACATACTAGAAACTAAGATTCAGAAGTTTAAAATGATTTACGCTCTCAAGAGAAAGAACTCGACACAATGTAGCAGTTGACCATAGAGAGAGCGCGGCAGCTTCTTCAGCATTAGCCAGTTTTAACTTGACCTACAAAAATCAATTGTGTAAGATTGATTTTCTTCTCTTACAGGTAGGCACCCTGAATACTGAGGAATAGGATTTGGTGAATCAAACCTGAGAGTCATCAGTAGAACCTTTCTGTTTATGATTCAGATATTTGTCGCACAATCCAAGGGCAGAAGAAGGTGGACGTTGATACTCAATGGATTGTAGATGCTCGAGAGGCTGAAAAGTGATTTTACTTCCCCTTTCAGGAAGACTAAGACAATGATAGCCACAGATTATTTGTAGCAAATCATTTTTATTTTCCTAAAATACAGATCAGAAAGACCGTTAACAGTGTGCTTGAGAAGTAAATAATAATGAAATCAATACCAAATTACAGAAAATTACAAACTCACCCTAGCCCATTGTAATATCAGATCATCACTGGGGCTTTCGTCTTGATTATTCAAGGCTTCATCATCTTCATCCATTGTCATACTTTTAGCTGAACTGCCAAAACAAAGTGTATATGTAAGAAAATTACATTGACAAAAACAGTCCAGGGTTACGGTGTTTAAAAGCAAATAATTATGAAAATAACACCAATTGCTGCAAAAACAATCAGAGATTCAGATCAGCAGATTCTAACAGTGTGAAAAACCAATTAAAGAAACTAACATATCTTTTACCTTAATAAGGACTCATAACTTCGAGGGCGCTCCAATGACTGGTTTCTATCAACAATGCATGAGCTAATATCTGAAGTATTGCTACCATCTGACTGGTTTTCAGAATTCTCAGAGGTACAATCATCAAAAACAGGCACGTTTTTTCTATCACCCTTATCCAAATCCCTCTTTTGACATTCATCTGATGATTCATTGGCTATAGAACTCCCAGGAGAATCACTCCCAAGTGATGCCTCCTCATTTGATATAATACTTGATGCTGCAGCAGGGAGGGCCGCTGCACAGTCAGTAGGAATTGATGAAGTCATCTCCTCTGTGGCCCTTTCACCACCAGGAGAATTGGCATTTTCATTTACACGATCATTTGGTGTAGATGGTGAGGGGACATCATCAGCAAGAGCCATTTCAGTAACAAACTTGGTAATCCGATTAAGACGTTCCTGTGCAATGATGCTGCATTGGAGTAAATGTAATGCAGTAAAGTCTTAAAATTATAATGTCAAGGAAACTTAAAAGTAAAAAGTTCATCAAAAAAATTGTGACAAGATGTGTAAGAGAGAACGATAAACTCTAATGAACTCAATACTTACCTATTCAACATCTCATAATGTAACTCGAAGAAAGGCACCCTTGTTAAGATACAAAAACAACGAGGAGCAGAGACCAAAAACCTAGTGCCAGAAAGCGATTGAGAAAGTAATGACAAAGCCCCATGGAGAGGTGGTCTCTGAACAACCTCATGTACTTGTAAGCATACGCCATAAAGTGTTGCATTGTCTGATACCTGTAGTTATGCACAAATGACAACTTTATAAAAAATTTTAGAAGTTAACAGGTAAGCCTTGAGCGCGTAGTAGAGGGTACTGCATTCATGGAAAGGAAGTAACATAGTCACAATCAAACTGCACATGTAATATTGATATTCCAGACATTATCATGCTGAGAAGTATTGAAACTGGAAGCAAGGTAGGTTCATTATGTAAAATCTAACCGAATGAGTAAATATTTATTTAGTTCAGTTATCTAGTTTCGAAAGCTAAATGTGGGCATCTTTATGTGTGGGTGTGGGTGTCTTTAGGAAAGTAGAAAAAGAACAAGAGCATTTGTACAATTTAATCTAATCTAATGGCATAAACTTGAATAACCACTTTACACCATCAGTTGAAGATTCATTGCAGTTCGGTTAAGCCACATTCAAATCAAGGAATCATCTTGCTTATACTAGTGATATAGCATGCATTAGCATAATAGCCAGTGATACTATCAAATTTTCGTTATACCCCATCTGAAATCTCGTCGCTAATTAAGAAGGTTATCCTGGTCTTTCAAGGACTGCATCTTCAGGTATTTGGTCCTTTGAGGCCAATTAATCATATTAGAAAGATACACTTTTCTTGTTTGATAATTCGCTTTTTATTACCTAACGAAGGTTCAAAATGTTTGGTATATATAAAAAACAAATGCTAGGAGTAAATAAATTTAGACTTGCCTTGAGTGAAAATATAAATGCTAAATCATCCCTGCACAAGTGTTCCTGAGAAGCCAAATAACCGCTCATTTAATAACAGAGATGCATACTGGAATAGTATTGTCTGAAATTCCTGTATAGGATAGGAGAGAAAGGTACAAATGGATGTATAAGATTTACTGCATACCTGTCCATAAACAATTTCATTCAGCTCACTTAATGATGGCGATCTCTCCAATATGCGTGCCTAGTTAAAATTATAGGGAGTTCATTAGATACACAAACATTAATGTTGAAATCAGTTATGATATCAAACACCCATGGATCCCAAAAAGAATATCAGAAGAAGAATATCAAACAACCGATTATCAGAAGAAGAATATTTCTCATCTTATAAAATTCATAATAGATAACAAGTGAGAAGAAAAATTTAACAAAGTGCAAACCTTAACACCTCCAGGAAAGCAGAAAGCAGCCAGATCCTTTAAACGCATGGCCAACTTCTTTCTAGGAGGATACATAAAGAGCACCTAATTGGATAGTAGAACAATACAGCTTGAGTCTTTATGGGTTCCCCTCGGGTACACCAACAACGTAAGAACAAGCATAATTATCATTTCATAAGTAAACTTAAAATTGTTTCAATTAGGTAGATGAAATCAATTAAAGTAAGAAAAAGTTATATAAAAGATATGATCAAACAAGGGGACGTTCAGAACTAGAATCAGCTGTGAGACATTTTTGTGCCAGTAACAATTTAAAGGAACTGGTACCTGTACAGATAAAAATAACAAGCATTAGGTAGCACACTACGAGAACTTGGACAATGCTATAACAACGAAAAACCGCACCTGAGGTTCAAATGTAGGACCGGAAATTTGTCCAATGCTGGCATCAGACTTTTTAGTGCTCCCCGTTCCTTGTGCAGCAACCTCTAGCTTGGCATCTGGATGGGGACCCACAACAAGAAAGTGCTCAAAAAGAGAGGTTGGCTCTTTATATGTTTCAGTGCCCTACATTCACAGCCATTTGATTTAACTCAAAAGAACATCTATATTCACATGTAACACTGACCATAAGGAAGAAATACTATCAATTCAAATATCAGCATGCATAATAATGGTTGCTTTATGACTTAAGAGTCAGAAATTAGAAGCAGAAAATGAAAAAACGAATATAACTTTGGCCTATGAATAAAAACAAAGTCCAGACAAGTATAAATGCTCAATATAACACATATGAAGTATCTGCATGTATCCAAAAAAATCTTGCATCCTTTCAGGAAAGTAAGGATAGAAGTTAGTCACACAATCTGCATTAACTGCAAATAAAAAATTGTAAGAGTATATTAATGAATTATTGGAATAAGACCAACAAATAAAGACTCAATGAGATTATTAGTCCTGGAGAAATATGTTCACAACCAGACAAAAATCAACTTTCTGGTAATGCGAGGCAGCATACCAATGTGTTTGAGTTAAGCTGATACCACTGCCTTTTCTGATTTGCAAGAATCTCAGGATCAAAAGAATATGGGCTATCTAAGCGTATGCCACTGCCCGTGTGGAGTGCCTTTTGCATCTGACCCTTCCACTTATGGACATTACTTGTGCTACTATTACGCCTATCGAAAGAAGGCACTGCTTCACTTCGGGTACGCCTATGCCTCGGTGCTGGTTCCAGGATCGGAGTATTACTTGAATAGGCAATCTGCCAGGCTTCACCTGCCATTCTAACTGCTTCTTTAGACAATTGTTGCAACACCTCAATTGGTGATGCTGGTGGTGTCCAATCTTCATGAAAATCACCATTTTCCTTTGACCCCATACCCTGACTATACTTCCCCACTCAATCTCCAATTAATTTACAGTCTCTCTCCCTCACATCTAAATTCATGATGAGGCCTCGCTTCTCATTATTTCATTAGAACCCAGCATTCTCCACCACATAATTCAGCACCAATTTTGTTAAATTGTACTCAACATGATGGACTTACTTAGGGCTCATTTGCATATGCGAGTAGAACAATCCCTGCCTCAAAAGTTTCAAGAAGACAACCAAAAAGGATGATCATCGAAAATTGCAAACCTCGAGCCAATCTCTGAGGTTCACAAATCATATGCGCATTGATTACCCTGTTACAAAAACATCAACAAAACAATTAAAGAGGTGTTGATCTTCAAATTTCTGAAACATAAAACCCAGGTTTATTAGTTGCAGAGCATATTGAGTTATCCTGTAACAAAAACTTCAGGAAAATTAAGAAATCATCAACTTTCCAATAAATTCATCTAAAATTAAACAAATCAGCTTGCTGAATTTAGACTTGCAACGTAATTTCATTGTTACATTTCCACAATGAGTTTTTGGAAGAAAACATGAAACCAATTCTTCTTCCTACGTTTGTTCATCGCTGTTTACGTACGCCTCAAAAAAGTAGAGCATTGTGCATCCTAACGTATCACGAAACCAGAGATAAGCAATAATCAATAAGTGTGATCTCTTTACCTTTTGGATGATTGTGATCCTAGAACTTTTCTTCAAATGCAATTCGGTTCATGAAGAATGGTTGTCTGTATGTATATGTATATATAATTGCGCTCATGAGAGGGAAAGAGGGGGAGAGAGAGAGAGAAACCGGGCATGCAAATGGAGGTCGTCTCCGCAAAAATTACAGAATTTCCTGATTCATAAAGCACCACAGTTTTTTTCTATATATATATTTAGATACTTATATTTATAATTTTTGTGTACTTAAACACATACATGAACTTTAAAAAAACACACATGTCTATGTGGTCATTTTCAAAAAAAATATTGAGAAAAATAATACATATTTTGTATGTTAATAGTTAATTTATTATCTTAAGACATTCAAAGTAATTAAAAAACAAAGATGAAAATTAATTGTTTAATATAAAACAAATAACAGGAAAATTTATATGGGATGAATAAAATATCGTATCAGTAGTTATTTAGCAATTTAAAGAGACGTTTGATGCTCTTTATAGATTTTATCCATTAATAGTAGTATACTTTTTGACAATTTTTTTTAAAATTTTATTTAAGAATACGATATACTACCGTCAAACAATTTAGACTATAACTTATAACTTCGCATTATTTTATTGACTTGGTGTCCCAGTGCACAATTGTTCAAATGTATAACAAAATTTATTCATGTTTGAATAAAAAAAAATATTTTTTTTACATAAATTTAAGGGTATAATCTTTTATAATAAAGTTTACAACATTTAATTTTAAAGAATATATTTCAAGATATATGTTTTTATACCAATAATAATTACCACAATTTTATGAGTTCATTTGTTTAATCAATTGTCAAACATCTAAAGGAGCCATTATGATAACACAATTTTATGAGTTCATTTTATGACTTTTTTTACGGAAATCCTACTCAATTTGCACATGCTTCTAATATTTTATTTTATTCCTTGAAACTTGTTATTTTTTACTCTTAACTTTTACGCAACTTTCCGCTAATGCGCTAATGCATGCATAAACATTAAACTGTCTATAAATAAATTGTTAATTAACAAAATGGTGTAGCTTAATCTAAAGAAATTACCTTGTAGACAAATGAGAATATAGCAAATTATTTTAATAAAAAGTGATAAATGATATAATAATATTAAACTATTTTATTAATATATGACAAATAAAAGTAATAATATTTTAAATAAAAAATAGCATTTTTTAAAAAAGAATTAAAATGATTTTTCACGAGAGTTGCTCTTGTAAAATACTCCACGACTTAGATACCGTAAAAATTATATTCGGCATTCACTCTAAGATACATGCGTGAATGGATAAATTAGAAAAAATTAAATTAACTTTTATCTAAAATTAGTAAGTAATTTTTCTACACAGATAATGAAATTAACAAACATATTAGATTATGTTCTAACTGCAAGCACAATATTATTATTCTTAATGGCAACTAACACTACCCATTTTCTACCAAATTTGGGGGGGGGGGGGGGGGGGAAACAAAATTTCAGACAGCGTCTTATAATAATGGTCTAAAGCAGTTTAATCGTAGCACAAAAGGAAACAGTAGATATAGAAGACATTACAGTGGCAAAAAGGTAAAATATGGGGGAGAATTTTGTAATAAATCATAAATTATACATGCATGTTAAGAACAACTCGGAGGCAAGCCCCATCATGCATCATTTCAAATGCTTTATTAATCTCTGGAAGAGTCAGGTTATGGGTGATGTACTCATCTACCTTGATTTCCTGCAAAGAATACGTCGAGCTGTTTGAGTTCTATACGAATGATACGGCTTAGGAAACACGAAAAGGGAAGAATCGGAAAGAGAGTGGTCCTCAGGCGAGAGGGAGGTAGAACGGAATTTACTCACTTTCTTCATATACTTGTCAACAAGCCAAGGTACTTGTGAACGGCTCTTGAAACCACCAAATGCTGTGCCCTTCCACACGCGCCCAGTCACCAGCTGAAACGGACGTGTGGAGATCTCTTGACCGGAGGCAGCAACGCCCACAATCACCGATGTTCCCCATCCCTGTATGTTTATTAGGGCGGATGTTACAAACTTTGAGGGAGAAAAAAGTAGAACAGGAATTTGTTTCCTTGCAAATAGTATAGTGAGGGAAGAAATAATATAAACCTCGAAAGGTTGTTTCATACGCCAAGGTATTTTCAAGAAAACACATATCATTGGGTGAATTTTGTGATCACAGAAAACCTAGAGAGAGAGTAATATTTAAGATGTTGAAACAAATATCATATGGACTTACCTTGTGGCAGCACTCTAAAGCAGCTCTCATCACAGAGACATTCCCAATGCACTCGAAACTATAATCAACTCCACCATCGGTTGAATCCACAATGACCTGTTGTATGGGTTTCTCATGGTCCTTCGGGTTGATAAACTCAGTTACACCAAAGTTCTTTGCTGTGCATCAGGATTTGCACAAAGTAAAGGAAAGAAGAATTACTACGTTATCAATCACCGAGTTAGAGGATAAATCAATAGAATATAGATAGCATGCACAACACATTTCAATTAACTGTTTTTCAAGTATTTAGAACTGCCTATGCTCCAAGCCAATAAGCTAGCTTAATATCATTTATGATTATTTGCCTGGATATGCTAGATATTCTTTCCAGTACTCTTTTTTTTTTTGGAATAAGGGAAAAAGTGATACCACTAGATGCATATATGATATTCTTCTTGCACATAAGAAATATATCAAATAATTAAAAATCACCATGCTGTAATTAAGTCAGTATATAGATTCATAAAAACAATGCTGATCCAATAAGAAGGAATCAAGCAAATCAGTGTGGCACAAATGACACGAAAAAAGAGGTTGGTACCATCATATATAAAGCATAAAGATGATAAATGAAACGCATACCTATATCGAACTTATTGGTGTCAATATCTATCCCAATTATTCGTGAAGCTCCAGCGGCTTTTGCACCCTCTGCAACCTGAATATAAATCATTAATCAATCTTTGCTGTATGAACAGGGAAGTATTACTATTAAATCAATCAGAAGATAACTTACAGCAAGTCCAACAGTGCCTAAACCAAAAATAGCAACAATGGAACCAGGTTCTACTTTTGCCGTATTCCAGACCGCACCAAGACCTGCATGCATGAATCAAATCATTAGGATTGAAGGTTAACTATTCTATTTCTCTAATGCACAATAATATTAATAGATAACATAGTTAATACTATTAAATAAGCATGAATAAAGCGCTTCAACAATCTTGCTAGACCAACAGAACTCAGAACAAAATTCAAATTCTTAACAAGCATGGGGTGAACTTTCTAAAGTGTGCAAAAAGAACCAATGAAGAAATAGAGCTGAAATCATAACCAATCAGATAGACAATAAGAGAATAAAAAAGAAACCACATGCGCATCAAGGTGGTAAAAGCAGCTTGCCTGTTGGAACACCACAACCAAGCAGACAAATTTTGTCCAAAGGCGCTACAGGATCAACCTTTGCAACACTAACATTGTGCACAACTGTATACTGACTAAATGTTGATGTTCCCATGAAATGATAGATTGGTTTTCCATTGATTGAGAAACGGCTTTTTCGGTCACTCAACATAACCCCAACTCCAGTAGCTAATCTTACTTTTCCGCATAGATTAGTTTTCCCAGATATGCAGAATTTGCACTCCTTGCATTCTGCCTGGTAGCAAGGAATAACATGATCTCCAGGTTGAACTTCAGTCACACCTTCTCCAACACTTTCTACTATACTGTGATACCAACACGATAACATGATCAATCATAACTTAGAGAGATAAGTTGTAAAACAAACAGTATTCCTTAAAATAATATACCCTGCAGCCTCATGACCAAGTATGCACGGGAAGAGACCTTCAGGATCCTATATTTAAACAGAATATAGATTACATAATGGTGCAGGTTCTAGATTAACATTATAAAAGAAAAACAAAATAGAAAAAATATATCTACCGACGTTGCCTAATCTAAATAGGAACTATTTTGACCAATACCAGGCGAAAAAATCTAACAATCAAATTCCCCCAAATTCCAAACAAGAATTCCCAAATGATAGTAAGTGGAAATGCAGGCGCATAATGTTACATACCTTGCCGCTCCAAGTGTAGGAGTCGGTGTGACAGAGAGCAGTGAAGAGAATCTTCACTCTCACTTCGCCGGCTTGCGGCGGCGCCACCTGTACATCCTCGATCACCAGTGGCTTGTTGGGTTCCCAGGCCACCGCCGCTGGAGAAACAACCAAAACAAAAATTAGCTATGGAAACAAACGCCGCACAAATACACAGAAGAAAGAGGAGCAATTCACCTTTGCAAGTGATGACTTGACCTTGAGTAGCCATGGATCGATGAATCCAATGAAGACACACAAAATCAATGGGTGAGATTTGGATTGATCAGTAAGCCCTAAGTAGAAATAGCGAAAGCTATGGGATATCGTTTACTCATTTAAAAATTAGTACTATTGAGTCATTGTGTTTGGATTTTTTTTATTATTTTGAATTAAAAAAAAAAGCTTTGTATGAAATTATTTGATTCGAAATGAAGATATTTAAGAATTTTAAAATTTTCAGAAACCGGTACATAGAGAATTTTGCACTTTCGACGTCGCATAACACATAACTTCTTCAAAATAATTTCAATACTTTCACTTTTAATTTCAAATAATTATTTTTTTGCAAATTTGGTCCCATAAAACTTCACCGTTACATATTTAGTCTCATACAACTCCATTATTGATCCCAAAATTTTAGATTCATATTTTATTTTGTTTTTTTTTACTTTTTAATTTTTTTTAATGTTACTAGTATTAAATTTAAAAAAGACATGCTGAAAAAAAAATAATAAATAGAATAAAATAAAATATGAATATATAGTTACATTATTGGTTCTTTTATTTTATTTATTTATTTACTTATTTATTATTATTTTTATTTTTTATTTGACTATTAAATTTTTGCAAACTTGGTCCGATAAAACTCCAACCTTGTATATTTAGTCTTATATAGATGTATTATTGATCCAAAAAATTTAGATTCATATTTTATTTTATTTTATTTACTTACTTTTTTTTAACGTTACCAAATTTTTATTGTTTTCAAAAAAGACATGTTCAAATAATAATAATAATAATAATAATAATAATAATAATAATAATAATAATAATAATAATAATAATAATGATGATATAAAGTTACACAATTGAGTATAAGAATTTAGATTCATTTTTTTTTACTCATTTATTATTTTATTTTGTGTTAGATTTTTATACTTTTAAAAACATGTTTATAATAATAATAATAATAATAATAATAATAATAATAATAATAATAATAATAATAATAATAATAATAATAATAATAAGTATTAAATAAATAAATAAATATAAAATAAAATATAAATTTAATTTCTTTGGACCAATAGTGTAATTGAATGGGACTAAATATGCTAGGTTGAAGTTTTATGGGACCAAGTTTGCAAAGAAATAATTGTTTGGAACTAAAATTGAAAATATTGAGACTATTTTGTAGAGGTCATGTGTCATGTGGGACAAAAAATGCAAAATTCTCCCGGTCCATACACGGTGGAGTATTATTAAAAATCAGGAAGTATAATCGAAAATGTTACTCCATATCCACATAACATATTTTTGTTATTTTTATCTTCAATTTTTCTTTTTCATTTTAAATTTATTACATTTAAAATCATTCCATTTTGATCTTGACCATCCATTTAAGGATCATTGGCAGCATCCATCTCTTTCCATTTCCTCAGCAAAAATTTTTAAAAAATTAGTATCGTTAGGAAGTTTCTTTCAATCATCATCCAAAAATAAGAAAACTGACACTTTCATTTCAAGAATTTAATGGCAATTTTACTTACTCGATCGCATTGTACTCATCATCTGTCAGAAATCTTGTATAGTGTGAGCAGATACAAATGAGTTGATTGTTCAATCATTTTGAAACTTCAAATGAACCAGATGTGATCAAATGAATGTTGCCAATTGCCCCATAAATTTATGGGTGTAGTCAAGGCACTCGTGGATTTTGCTCCGAAGGTTCAGTCTCCTGTTAAAGAAAATCGAACACATAATAAGCAACTCATTTAGACAGCCTGATATGTAGAAGTTCTGCAAACATGTCCTCATCCAGTAAATATGAAGGAAAAAAATGAAATCAGGAAGACAAAATAGAAGAAGAACAGGAAACTCGGAGAAAGATTGATTACCTGTTGAGTAAGCTCAGAGCTGGACAAAGACTTAAGCTGGGAGCTTTGCATATTGGAGAGCAACTGGACTACAGTATCCAGATGAGGCAGACTGCAAAAACTAAAATATGCAATCAAAAAATGAAAATCTAATCAAACCATAACAAAGCATGAATTGTTCCACCAGCAACAACATGGTACTCGTTCTAGCCACTAGAATGCCAAACACATCTATGCAGTATTATAATGCCACCAGAAGTATATTATCATAAGCAGATTTGGACCACTAAATGCAAACTCTCTTTCATTAATCTCCAAAAATTGGCAAGATAAGGGTATATATTTTACCTTACTATTAAGAGATGATTGAGTGTCCAAAGCTAACGCAATACTTACATTACATTGGGAATCTGCTTTCTTAGTTTCATTAAACACAGTTCATTTTCATAGTAGCAAACTAAGAAAATGCAGTCATCCTTATTCAATTGATCATTGTTCTGATAGTTCCTGATTTTCTGTATAACTACACACTTCCCCCTGGATAACACTTTACTGTACAGAAGTGGAAGGCCCACCAAATTAGGGGGAAAAAAAAGAAAAATACAACATCCTAAATGACTTGACATGATCATTAGCAGGCTTTAATACATAAAATGTAAGTCAGATTTGTTCTCCAGTTCCTTCATTCATTAACTTCATCTCACACAGACCTTATTAAGTAAAGAAATACAATCAATTCTCATTTAGTGAAAAGGAATTAGATATGACCATTGTAGTCCTCTTTCAACGTGTGTATCCAGAGAAGAAACTACACGAGGCATCTGTTCCAAGACCTGTATCAAAAGCCTTGTCTTATTATCATATTATCCAAGACAAAAGTTCTCTAAGGATCTCAATCAAAGTAAAAACGGTTGTAGCATGCACTTACCAACTCTGTGTTTTTTATTGTGGAGGTCATAGCCAGAAGATTTCTTGGAAGCTTCATTAGTTGGGCCTGTAAATATTCAGCACTCAATCATTTGTTTAAATATTATTGAAATACAACTACTATTTCTAGTGAACATATAAATCTCGAGACAAATAATGTAGACTATTTGTGCTTCCTGAGGGCCAAACATATAGCTAAAGCTCAAGTAAAATAGAGTAAAACTATCTTTACTCATCTACCAATATGACACAGTAACTTCCCACCATATCTTATTTATTACAATATTCAATCTTTTCAAATGGCTTACTCTATGCCAAACTTTTCATCACCTGAAATTGCTTTAGAGAAATGTTTATATACCCACTATATGAATTAGGGAGCCATCAAATTATAACAAGAGAAAAAACCAGGTTAGACCAATTTCCAATTATTACATTGATATCCCAAAAACATAATCACTAATCTGCCAAGTTCTAAATATTCTGAAAGATCAGCACATGACTATTCTATTTACTGGAAAGAACAAGTCTAAACTCTAGCTCCACCATAATGGTCCTTCTCCTATCTAGGGAGTATTATTCAATTACACTACAATATGAATTTTACAACCTACCAAGACAATCGGTCCATCTCATACATAACTGATTTAGTCCACCCATTTATGCGATTCGTGGTGCTAACATGCAGATTAAATGATGCGAGGAATTCAAAATCAGCACGGAAAATAATACCAAATTGAGTTAATTGTTTGGATTTTTTTAAGAGTGGAAGTCAAGAATAAGTGGAGAAGGTTCCTGTCCCCTTAATTAAAGCACTGGAAACAATTGGAGCTCGGAGAAGTTGTACAAGTAAACAAAGATTAGGAGCCGATCATACATTATAAAAAAAATAAATAAATAAAAATTAAAAAGGGGTGGTGTGTGCGGATGAGAGAGACGGACATGGGAAGGTGAGGACTGCAGCATGAGGTGAAGAAGATTGGAGGTGGACTGTACGGTTTGGGAGATTTGGTCGGCTACAATTGATTTCGCTGATCCTTCTCTTCCGCCGCCGCCGCTTGGCGCCGCCATCAGATTTTCGGCCGTTGTGGGGACTTATGTTAACAACAACTTCGGGGTTGGAACAGAAATGAGAATTTGGGAACTTTGTAGCGATTGAATTAGAACATATTGAGAGATAATGTTGATTTAGAAAACCAAATGAAATATATATATATATATATATATATATATATATATATATATATATATAATGATTAAAATTTGGGTGCATCAGATTCAGTTCGGTAGACATGCACCAGAACCAGTTCTATAAAATTAGGAAACGGAACCGAATCGGTTCTAGAGCGGTTTCGATTTGAACTATCGCTTTCCGATTTCTTTAAGAATCGTGTTTTTTAAAATAAAACAAAGAAAACGACCAAACCCAAATATATTCTATTTCAAAAAACGACCGATTATAGAATTAGCAGTTCTGGTTCTGGTTCTGATTAAAATGTGCATGTATACTCTTCAATTCAATATTTGTTGCCATGAAAACACTTGGGATTGAGATTGATGCAGTTCCAATCCATTCAAGATGAAGTATATTTCTTCAGTGCCAGAATGCAAGCAATCTCCCGAAACAAACTCGTGTGATATCCCATCCAATTCAATCAAGCTACACCCTGCAATCTTTCTAACCCCCCACCTGCACTCTCTGTCTCCTAACCTTCACCAGATCGTCCCACCGCTGCGAATTAGTATACATATGAGCCAACTCAGAATACACCCCACCATCTTCAGGTTTAACCTCCATCACTTTTCTAGCTGCCTCCTCTGCAACCTCAAGATTGCCATGTATCTTACACCCTCCAAGCAATCCTCCCCACACAAACACATCTCCTACCATTGGCATCTTCTCTATCATCTCCATGGCTTCTTCTATCCGCCCGCCTCGTGCAAGAAGATCGGTCATGCATCCGTAATGCTTTAGCTCTCGTGCAACGCCGTGAACGCTATCCATCTCGGCAAAAATCCTCTTGGCCTCGTCGATGAGCCCTGAGTGACTGCAGCCCACTAGAATGCTTAAGATTGTCACCCCATCTGGCTTCACACCCTCTTCCACCATTCTTGAGAACTCCTGAAGCAATGAGATGCCATCACCGTGCATAGCCAATCCCATAAGCATTGCATTCCATAAAGACACGTTTTTTTCACGACATGATCTGAATATGTTTCTAGCCATCTGAATGCAACCACATTTTGCATACAAGTCGACCAATGCAGTGCTCAAATACGAGTCTAACTTAATCGAGTTTCTTTCTATGTATTCGTGTATTTTCTTCCCTTTGGCCACCTTCCCCAGCTGTGCACAAGCTGAGAGTGCAGAAACCAGAGCAACATTGTCGAACTTCGCCATCGACTCTAACATGCGATCAAACAGCTCAATGGCCTCAACACAGCGGTTCCATTTAGCATACCCCGCCAATAAAGTGCCCCAAGAAACCGCATCTCTTTGGGGCATTTCGTCGAACAGCTCCCTAGCATGATCGATCTCACCTGCCTTAACCAGCCCATCCATCAAAACGTTATAGCTCACCACGTCCCGAAAACTCATTCCTTCGAAAACCGCTTTCGCGCCATCGATGTCCCCACCTCTACAGTAATTGCAGGAGAGTGCGTTGCACACGAAAACATCATCCAAGAACCCTAACTTCAGAATCTGAGTATGGAGAGCCTTGGCGAGTGTAAGAGAGTTGCGCAGCACCCCACAAGCCTTGAGGACAAAAGGGAAAGTGTAATTATCCGGCGACACAGAATTCCGGCGCATTCGGCGGAAAAAACTCAGGGCGGAGTGGGGGGAGCGGAGGAGGGTAGAAGGATCGTGTATGTGATAGAAAACGGCGGCGGAGTAAGATATAAGAGAATCGGAGGCAAGGATTGTAGCTTGAGAGGCAGCGAAAATGAAGGAGTGAAGGATTTGAGGGAGGAGGAGAGAGAATTGACCAGCTACGATGGATCGGGCATGGAGTTGTTTGATTTGTGCGGCGAATTTGCAGGAGTGTTTGAGAGTGGCCACCAATTGAGATGATCGCATTTCCTGCCCCTTGTTTTCATTTGCGTTTGTTCGCGCCTCTCAATCTATTACACTAATCTAGACATAGAATCGAACCGAATTAGTCCTAGAGTGGTTTCGTGTTACAATTGCGAACCACCGGTTCGACAATTCGAACTAGGGTACGGCCGGTTCTGATTCCATGAAATATAAAACCGAAATCAAGCAAAAATATTACTGATTTCGATTTCATGTTCTTTAATTAATGCATGTCTACACTGATCATCTTGTTCTCTTACGTCACATAAACCATTATTTATTTTAAAATAGTCCATATATTTATAACAAGCTCAAAGATGATGGATTACTTACACGAAACTGTTTTAATATTTTCATAGAACCTCATATATCGCATAGGATAATACTCCAATGAAACAAAATGCTGATATTATGCTCCACTATTTAATCCACCATTTAAAAATAAAATAAAAAATTGCACATTATAACATGCCAAAGTCCAACCTTTCATATCACAAGAGAAGAAAAAGATCTCTCAATCAGATTAACAGATCCAACTTTATGCATTACCATCTACTCTCTATTTCCATTAATGATTAATGAAGAAAACAGACCTTAAACTAAAAATTTGTAAACCAAAAAAAAAAAAAAAAAGACAGCTATCAGAACCATAATTACTGAGAATATACAAAGGCAGAGATAGAATATAGATAAACCTGATATGTACAATATGCTTGTATGAGACAGAGAAAAATGTAAGGAAAAGGCTACATATGCACATGACTTCTTCAATCGAACTCACTCCATACTTCTCTGCGTTGAACGACAAGGCCCCCATATACGTATTGTGTTATCATCACTTGCTGAAGCTAGAATTTGGTGTCGCCTAGGGTTCCAGCTAACACAATTCACAGTCATCAAGTGCCCAGAAAGGATTTCAATTGGATTAGAACTTCTCTGGTTCCATATGTACACCTGTAGCGAAGCAAAACTTCATGTAATAACTAATGCTAGTATTCCAGGAATAAGCAACTGGTTATGTAAACTCCCTCTGCCTCGCAAAATAGAGTTTTTTTTTTTTTTTTGTCACAAGAAGAATGTATGATTTCAGAAGTCAAAGTTAATTTTTTAACTCTTCTCTTGGCATCTGATTCATTTTACTTAATAGATAAGTTTAAATGAGTTAAAAAGTTAAGTAACAAATAAGTAAGAGCAATAGGTATTTGACGGTTAGATAATCTAAATTTAAAAAGGCTCTACAAATGACCAAATACCTTGGAATCTTCACTGCCACTGGCAATGAACATACTATTCAGTCCCCCAAAGCAGGACCGAATGACGTATTTTTGTTGCCTATGGCCATTATACTTGCGTGGCTTCGTCCATTTAGTGGTGATATCCCACAAATGAATTTCTTGGCTGTTAAGGTTGACAATAAGCGACTTACTATCTCCCGATACTGAGAGAGAGGTAATAGAGTGCTCCTCAGAAATAACACGCTCAGCACTCGTTGTCAAATTCAAAATTCTTATTTCTTTATCAGAGAAAATGCTGATGAGATTTTCCCCATCTGGAGTCACAGCAAGATCCAGCACTTTTGGCATCCGCATCCCTTTCCATGCCTTGATTTCATTACCTTCACAGTCCCACATGCAGATACCCTTTCTCGGATCTGAGCTACCACAGACAAGACGTTTAGAATCGGGTAACCAAGCACAAGAACTGACAGTGAAACCATCACTGCCAAATGTGTGCTTGCATGTGCCTGTTTCCACATCCCAGAGCTTAAGGACTTCCAAATTTCCACAAGTGAGAAGCATGGTGTCGTCTGGACTCCACGACACAAACGAAACGGGATTTTTATGACTACGTAACACATGTTTTAGGGTTACTCTGATATCATCCTGCACCTGGGAAAAAGACATCACACAGGCACTAAGACACTATGAATGTTTAAGCAGATTTAAAGTATTGGTAACACAAACAACAACTTCAACGTGTACACAAATTGTAAGTAGACACTAACAGCAATAAGACATTGCAAGATATCATCTTTAGTATCTCTAAAACTATCAAACTGGACAAGTTTGCCTCACCTGATTTGGCAGTTGGAGTCACTCAAGCCACTAAGAGATTAAGTGTCCAACTTCACCAGGAAGAGCTTAACAAAGTAAAAATTCCTGAAGGGAAAAGAAGCCGCAAACATGGAGCAACAGTCAGTTCCCTAAATTCTGGCCATCGGAGTGCATATTAATCAAATAAGTGAAGACCCAATATCATCAGTATTATTTATCCCCCCCTCTATTTAAGCAGTCTCCGAGGCATTCTTTTATTATTTTTTTATGCACAAGAAACAAATGTTTTATTGACAGGGAAAAAATAAAAGAGGGGTCAAGATGGACGCCAGACACAAACAGCACAATCAAGGACCTAAGAGGGGAAAAAATCAATTTCTAACAATGTCATTCACAAAAACAACCCTTGAGTCCTTCAAGTTGGACATCCACAGTAATATTTAATCTTGAAAGCTTCATCTATAGCTTGGAATGGATTGGTGTCTGAGTTGATGGATAGGATAAAGCATAAAGTACTGCCTCTTATTCCTTTACCAGTGTCAGAAGCATAAGAAACAGTCCATAACAAAGAAGGCTTGTCGAGTTTGAACAAATCTAATTAACTGCTTTCATCAACAAAATACAACCTCGAGTAATTATCTCAGGCAAGGAGCTAATATCACCCTCCAAGCATTTACAATAAAATGAACAACAATATTTTAACATCCAAGCTCTTGAAAAACAAGAAAAAATGATATTGATTTTAGATAGTGGCAAGTGGTGGCAACCATTTCGAAGAGCAATACTAAAAAACCTGCATATCAATACACTACAGTGATACATGATTCATGTGTTACCTGCAGATACTGTACAGACAGAAAAATAGGCTGAAAAGGAAGTAAAACAGGAGTGCCAAGTACCTTCCATATAATGGCAGTGCAATCACTTGATGACGAAGCCAAATATCCTCCATTGTTTGAAAACTGAACAAACCACACTTCATTTTGATGATTAGTCAATATCTGCAAGTGGTAAAGCAAAGAGTATGAAATTAACAAATTGATTGCAAACTACACTCAAAATGAATGATTTTTTATTTTTTTTTTCCTTTCCTAAGACTTTCCAACTAGTTCTCATGAACACAGATAAACAAACAAAATAATTAAAATTATCAACTGAAAATTCCCAACCCAGTCTCAGAAAACTCTTAAAATGATTTCTCATCAGCCTTTCACAACTCTTCATATATAATAATAAGCGCGTTCCCTGAACAAAAAATTAAAAAATCTATAAAGCCTTGTGCTGTAAGCAGCTGGAAAGCTTGAATCTAACTTAATACTTTATAACTGAATTCCTAAAACAGGTGTAATAAGAAAGCTAGAACGCATTGAGCCAAACAGTCAATGCAACCCTGAATCCTCATATGTTATTAATGCATGATATATGAAGGCCATTGCATCACATAGACAACCCACATCAAATACGCTTTGTGAAGGAAATTCTATAAATTTGAACTTTGACTACTAAAACAATTATACAATCCATTCACGTACAGAACTCAAAGCCAGATTGCTTGTATATCTCTCATCATTAGTTTAACACATAAAAACAGTGGGGTAACGTAAGATATTAGCTCTTTCAGTTTAATATCTTCCACATGAGAATAAATCCACAAAGCCTCTAATTGATGGACACTCTATAAACAAAGAGAGCTTGAATTGCATATAACAATCAAGATTCAAGGGTATGAAAATCAATAGTATTATTATACAAAATTTGAGTTTTCAAATCTGAACCTTAAACCCAAAAGGCTAAAATCAAAATTTACAAAGTTGGGAACAACTAGAAATCAACCTGAATGGTCTCTGTTGGAAACTGATCCCAACCACAATGATGATCCCTATACAGAGATATCATGTCAGATGAACTGTGGTAAATACAGCCATCAATCTGCGCAGAAATGGCCATTTCGATCAAGTGCTCGAGTCTTCTCTCAGGCAATATAATTGGTGGTGGAAGAACTTTTTTAAGCTCTGAAATCAAACTTTTTCGCAACTCATGAACTGGATCATTATGAATACAACCCAACCGCAATCCCTTCAGCGAAAGAAGTTCATAGGAAAGCCTGTGACCCATTTCGGTGCTAATTTTCAAAGCTGAAAACTTTTTCTGCAGTATCTCCAATGCCAGAGAGATGTCCCCACATTTCAGACATTCTAACAAGCATTGCTCAAGAACAAGGCAAAATGCCGAAGCTCTTGTCTCCTCATTCAAACCATTAATTTTGTCAAGACTCCTAATGCAGTCATCCCAATTCGCATTTAAAATATGTGATTCAAGTGATTCAAATTCCGGGGACTTATATTTAATGCAAGACTCTGATTCCAAACAGGTACCAGACTTACTATAGCCGAGAGAATATAAACACTGAATGATTATGCGTACCAACTCATGCTTATTAATCAGGGCATTTGGGCCAACCATAGTTCCCATATTCTCCATTATCTCAGTAACAGATGGAAAATTCAAGAATTTCCAGCCACATCCTCCATAAACTTTTCATGTTTCTAGCAACTCATAATTACTGCAGTCACAAAATAACAGTGAACGTTTCAGTGTCAGCACAGTAAATAAGATTCAGCTCCTTAATCAGTAAACCCGTGCACATAAACATACCATTTGATAGATTGTTTTTAAAGAAAGGCACATGATAAAAAAACATATCAATACATCAGTACAAAACAAAACACAGAAATCACATATACAATTATCAGGATTCCCACTGATGATTGATGCACAGCCAGTCAATATGATCAAGGACTAGGGTGCCCTAATAATCATCATCGATTTCAAGATCTCAACCCGAGGGAAGTTTAATCGCGAAGAAAATCCGGTAGCAACGTTTAAAGCATATCTTCAAAAATGGAACAGTGTCCAATATTTCATAGATATGTGCAAAATAGAACACATCAGAAATTCTAACTTAAAAACCCCCATCGGAGTTTTCACACCGTAACTCTCCGGTTTTCATCCTTAGGTTTTCAACCCCATCAGCAATTGACATGACCAAAATTGCTGGCAACAACCCACCAGAAGAAGTAACAGACAGTACACTAAAACAGTCGGGAAAACTAAAATTTGAAATTATAATCGATATCCACCTGCAATGATTAAGAAGACTCTTTGATTGATAGTGCAATTGAAGCGATGAGGATCGTCAATTTAGGGTTTGATCGAACTTCGCGGGATAGAGATACAAAAAGGTTAGAATTAATTTGACGTGTAAAAACGTGCTATCCAATCCGATAGAGAATTGGTTTACAGTTGGTTTGGAACTTGCACTAACTGATGTTGATGTCTTAGGTTTAATCAAATTTTAGCCATTACACTTATAAACAAAATATTTTATTTAATTTTTTTAACAAATATATACTCCCTCCTCCTCGAATTAATTATCTTTATTACTAACCAGTTTTTAGTTGTTTTAATTCGATTGCAAAGTTTAAGAAAAGTTTATTTTTAATCTGTTTTATTGACTTTTAAAAGACTAGTATTCTAACGTAGCGTGCATCACACATACTTTGTAATAATTTTTCCATTCTACTTTAAAATTTATATATTACTCCCTCCGTCCGCTCCAAAAGTGAACATTTGCTTTTAGCACGTGGATTAAGGAGTATTATTATTTAATGCGTAGTTGGTAGTTGTATTAGTGGGGTGTATGTGTCCCATAAATTTATTGTATTAGTGATATGTGTGGGTCTCATATGTTTAAAAAGGGAAATATGGACCTTTGGTGCGGACGCCCAAAATTGAAAAATGTCCACCTTTCGGGCGGATTGAGGGAGTATCATTTTGAGTGTTACATTTAAACTCCTATATTTCTTATTTAGCAAAATATAAATATTTGGTTTGAATGAAAGAATTATGTCTGAAAATAAGTTATAATTTTATATTTAATTAAAGCATGATATATACTTCCTTTAATTGTCTTGCATATTTCTTTATGTTTAGGAGTGCTTGAAGATTAAACAAATGCATTCTTTAAATACTCCATCCGTCCCACGTATTTTTACTCTCTTTTTATTTTGAGTCGTCTCACGTATTTTAACTCATTCCATAAAAAAAATCTCTAAATTAACCCTATCTTATTTTAGAATTTATATTTTTAACCTAATTAAATTTTAAAAAAAAAAAGTCTAATCTCATCAATATTGTTTTTATTAGTTAATTTGAGTTTAATATTTTTAAATCCACACACCACTACAACTTATCCATGTACTTCACATATAAATTAAGAGACCGTCTCGTTAAGTTGGATATAATAAAATAGATTTTTATAATAGTTGGAAGATACTCCCACAATCTTTTCAAGAAAATTTTAGAAAAATAAAACTGATTATAATGAAAAATCACATTAAAAGATTTTCACGATTAACACAAAAAAAAGAAAACGTTAAAACCTTTAAAACCCAACCCCAAAGAATACCTGTCAAGAAACTAAATAATACCCATGAGGAAAAATAGAGAATTCTAGCTTATAAGAATAATAAATAGTGAAAAATATCCCATCTTCCAAGTCATATACATGTTATACTTTGTAATTTAATTAAATTTTTTTTTTTACTTCAAAAATCCTCTTTTTCAACATAATAACAAATAATTTAAGTAAATCTTCTATTTGATATTATTTACTACATTAAAACTTATTATATATAATATATTTTGTTAGATAATATTCATTCGATCTAATCAATACATTTATATTTCATATGAATATGCCTTTAATTAGAAGGCAATTATGTATAATTGTTCATGTGAGATTATTTACATAACATGTAGTAATTGTTTGACCTAGCTTGATGTTGATTTACATAACATGTAGTAATTGTTTGACCTAGCT
This sequence comes from Pogostemon cablin, assembly GCA_023678885.1. Taxonomy (NCBI): domain Eukaryota; kingdom Viridiplantae; phylum Streptophyta; class Magnoliopsida; order Lamiales; family Lamiaceae; genus Pogostemon; species Pogostemon cablin. Next base: position 1,910,829 of record CM043011.1, read on the forward strand.
TGATGTTGTAAAATATTTTTCCCCCTTCTCTTTACTTATTTTTGTTTTTTACTTTTTTTTTTATCTTTAGTCTTAATATTTTATATCTTATTAATTATTATTGAATGTTATTTCTTTATACTCCTACAATAAATTAATTCCAATGCATTCGTCATTCTCATTATTATATTTTAATAATTATAATATACTCTTTGTTTTACTATCTACTATAATACCATGTTATATATACATATATTTTGTTTAATTATAATAAACTTTTTTTTTAATTTTACGTATGTGATCCTTACATTCTTAACATAGTTAACCATAATTTTTTAAAATAATTCTAATATAAATTTTATAATAATAATATATTAATTTAATATTTTTAAAGGCATTTACATTAAGATTATTTTTTAAATATATTTTTTAATAAATTATTATTAATTTAATAATTTAATTTTTACTAATCATGGACCTCTTGAGATTCAAAAATCCCTTGAACTTCTTTCCTCACTTATATAATTTTTTTCGATTATTATTTTCTAAAATTAATTATTTAATTATTTGATATTGTCTATTTATAATATACTACATTAAATAATTACATACAAAGAAAATTAATTAAAAAAAAACCCTAAAATGTTATTTAGTAACTTGTAAAATGTACTTTGATTTTAATTTTAAATCTAATAACTTTCTGTATAGCAAATGCATTTTGTCTTCTGTCTTCTTATCACAATGCAATAGCTTATTTATCTAATTCATTAGCTTAGTTCTTTTCTATATGTGCCAAATATTAGTATCTTGGGCTTCCGATAATTTGGGAGTTGTTTAATCATCATTCTATTAAGCACTGCAAAAGGAAAAGAAAAATGCTATAGAGTTAACAGCGTGGGGGAATCTTACGTACATGGGCTCATGATAACACAATCACTATTCTAAAATACGACATTACGACATCGTCTTCTCCTTTGATGCCTCATCCGACGGGACAACATCATTATCTTCCCCTTCAATGTCTGATCATCTTACTTCATTGTTGTACTTCTCTCATCTAATCGAGCATTTGAGAAGTTTTTCATTGCTGTCAATGATTTGTTTAAGGAATGTCTCCATACCAACCACAAATCTCCACATTTTATAATGTTTTATTTTCCTCTTCATATTACTTATTAAATAGCTTAATTAATTATAAATGTGTAGGGGTGATGTATCATATTATAATTAAATATAGTTCAAATGATATGGATTCATGAAATAAATGAAAATTTTTAAAAAGATTAAAAGGTGTATTAAAATAATTTTATTGAATAAAAATGAAAAGACATTATTAATATTTATAATAAATAAGGGTAAAATAAAAAATAATAAAAATGAAGAGGGGACAAAAGAGTCTAAAAAGTTTCTTAATTCCTTGTCTCTTTTAATATATTAAGTAATAATAATAATAATAATAATAATAATAATATATTCCATATATCCCAAAATTTTTTATACCATTTAACAATTAAAATATATATAATAGAACATATAATGTGGATTTAAATATACAAAAGGCGGCATCAAATGAAAATGAATCATCACAAAATCGAAACTTAGGATGTAGAAAGGTGAAGCCCTCAAATTCAGATGGCGATCAACACAAAATATAGTCCAAAAATCCCGAGTTGTTGCCAAATGACTCATATGAACTATAGCTAAGCTAACCATGTACACTTTTTTTTTTATGGCAGCAGCTGGTGCTATTATTGATCACCTTTTTCTATGGCATTGGCTTGAAATCTGAGGGAGAAAGAAAATATTTTAGTTTTCAGAAATTATCATTTATAAAAAAAAAAAAGAGTCAATTAGAACTCAATTTCCATATATGTGGCATTAACATTTCCTCAAAACAATCAAATTTACAACCACACACCACCAGTACATCTATTATTTATAACACAAGTAAGTTGAAAAGTTGTGAAGTTTAAGGATCACAAATAAACAAAGACATAATTATATTATTAGTATTATATATTATATATAATATATCATTAATTATTTTTTTATCGGTAAAGAAAGTTTAAAGATGTATAATAAAATTATTGGCATCATTTTAAATTATCATTTAATATATTATTGAATAACAAAATAAATTGTATGAATAGAAAATGAAAAGACATTCTTTAGGTTATGCCAACAATTCAGAAGTTAATTAATACAAATAATTATGAAAATGGTAAAGAAGGAAATAAAAAAAATTAGTAGGGATAATTTTGAAAAAAAAAAGTTTTCAAATGCTTGGTACTTTTAATATATTAAGAAAGATAAGATAGTATACTCTTTAGATGTAATAAAATAAATTATAAACTATATTATGTTTGTTAGGTGAAAATTGTAAATTTGAAATTAAGATGTACTAGATTATATGTTGATGTAAAATTTCATTATTTTGAGTAAAACATTTATTGTGGGATGTGCGAAAACAGAAAGTAAGACACCTAATATGGAACAAATTGAGTATATTATAATTTTTCAAAATAAGGTATACTCATAATCTACTAGTACTACATATTATTCATTCCTTCCCACCCCAAGGGTGTATTTCGTCATTTTTGTCCGTCCAATATATAAAAAGTGTATTTTCCTTTTTAGTAAATGAGACACACAAAACAATTAATATATCTCCATGAACCCACACAAAATACTAATATATCACTATACATTGAAATTTTATTTATTCTCATTTATCATTAAATATTATATCCCTTGATGGGACGAAAGGAGAAAATCTTTAATAAATAAAAATTTCAAAATGTTATTATTTATAATTATTTCATTTTTATCAATAAAATAAAATGTAACATCATCATAATTCATATGTGACCTTTTTAATCACACATAAAAATATTTCTTTTGTGCATAATTAATTCCTCCATCCGTAGTGCGTCCACACAAAAAGTTGTCATTTTGCTTTTTTTCACTCAAATTAAGAATTATTATTATTATATGTGTAGTGTGTAGTTGTATTATTAAAAGGAGTTAGGCCAACTATTTGACAAAGTCTCTTGTGAGACGCTACCTTCACGAGACGGTTTGTGAGACGTGTTAAAGTATGTCGATTATTTAAATAAAGTATGTTAAATGGTTGTTAATGTATATTTTTTAAAGTATGTTGGATTATGTATTAAAGTATGATGTTAGTGTGTTATAATTTGATTTATTATCGACATACTTTAACCACAAATAAGCACACTTTAACCACAAATAAGCATACTTTAGTGATGGGTTGACCCGTCTCACATCCGTCTCACCAATAACCCGTCTCACAAGAGACCAACTCCAACTATTTTAGTAAAGAGGGGAATTAATTGCTTTTGGATGAACACAAAAATAGTAAAATGAAAATAAAAGTGCAGAGTAATACTACTACTACGATAGTCACAAGATTATTATATTTGTCTTGTACTTCTATAAAAATATTTTTTTTAATATTTAAACAAACTCGTAAAATTTTAATGTTATTGATATTTAATTACACATTTTAGATTTCATAAGCAACTTTACTTAGAGCTGTTACATTGTTAATATCTTTAATTAGGGTTAATTAATGCTTATATATTTAATGTGGAGGGTATCCATTAAGTTTCATGCGAAACTTTGTTTGTCTCGTCCTTTTAAGAATTAATTACTACATTAGTAAATCTTTAAAATTAATATGAAATCTATGATTAAATATTAAATTTTTTAAATAAAATAAATTAGAAATAGAAAAATTATTTTATTTGATATTCCATTTTTTATTCTTTTTTCCACTACAATCACTACTCTTCATTCACAAACATTTGTGTAAATTCGGGGTTTTTCAATCCTATATACTCCATGTATTGATATGGTGTTTAAATAAAGGTACAAGAGTTTATGATGTAAACTCAATTTACAAGAGATTAACTCATTATTATATTATTATCCAAATTATATAAAATAATATACTTCGTTTCAACTTCAACCTCACACTTTTTATTTTGATTCACCATAATTTCAATTTCATACTTCTATAAAAAGATAAAACTAATTACTACCTCTTTAACTTACTTTAAATTCAAAATTATCATAACTAGTACATAATTTACTTTATTAGTATTACCCAAAAATATCACAACTATTCTCAAAAGTTAGTTAAAATTTTGATTTTTATTATTATCTTCACATACAATAAATATGAAGATTAATTTGGCAAGTGGGAATACTTCATCAACTTGTAAAAGATATATTGATACTTTAAGAAATATAAGAAATTGTGTACCCCACCACTAGGGGCCCCACCGCCCCTGTCCTGGGGATTGGTGGAGGAGGTAAATCGCAGGATGTGCCTCAAGTGGCTTATAGAGAGGGATCACTGTTTAACTTGTGCTTGCAAGGGACCAAATCCATGCCAAAAGTACGATTCAAACCCCACCCTGCAACAATCAAGCTCAATTGGAAGACATTTTCACCCTCCATTCTACCACTTGAGCTATGTCCTGGGGAAGATTCTATAGATTGTATGGTGAAATGGTGAGTGTTCCTTCACATTAGAAATGATCACGGGATAACTCGTCTAAAGAATAAGATCAAATCTCACTACAGTAAAATCTATAGAAATGAAAAGCTTAGATTTAATTTCAATTAATTAGTTAAGTCGTTGTAATTTACATCTTTGTCACACTTGCGGGTTTAGGATCTAAACGTTAGGTGCGGTTGTCACTTTGGCTATTCCATTCGATACTCAACTTGAGATTGTCAGTAAAAGCTCGATTTGATAAAGATACTTCCTCTGTCCGCTCGAAAAAAAATATTTTTTCTATTTTGGTCGTCCGTCCATAAGAGGGTCATTTATTTTTTTACACATATGGAATCCACATACACCCACTAATACAATTAAAAAATGGAGTCCACACTCCCACTAATACAACTGCCCACTACACATTAAATAATAATACTCCTTAATCCGCATGCACAAAAGTAAAAAACACTCTTTCGGGCGGACGGATGGAGTATAAATCAAGTTTGAACAGACTTTTACGTTTGATAAAATTAAAAGCTCGGCTCGAGTTTGAGTTCGATTAATGAAAATAGATAAAGTATGTGTAAATTTATCAAGCTATTCGAACACGATTCGTGCGGACTCGATTCGATTACTTATCAAACAATTTCGAACATATATTTTGAAATTCGATAATATTTCAAACAAGCTTGAAGGGTTGAACAACCCTTCGTTGGATTCCACTCGACTCATTTACAAATTACAACCCCTATCCACCAGTAACCAGTTTGCCCATAGAAATGGTCATATGTATTAGAATCTTTAATTTTTCAATAAGCAAGCAGTTCATCACTTGGGTATTTTATAATCTCGATTACTGTGCTGAGGTGATGCTGAATGGCGTCAACAATGATGCTCCTACCTCTACCTGCTACTTCACCCAAACCCGCATTCTCATCCCATTCTTCATCTTCTCTCAGGTTTTCCAACTCCTCCTTTTTTCCCCCAAATATCCAACCACAAATCCTCACAACCATATTCTGTTATTCATATCCAATTTTCCAAATATATTTGTAGCTTAATTACAGTTTATTATTGCAGGTTCAAAATGTCCGGTACGCCGTTGCCTCCTCTGCCGGATAATCGCGTCGTTGTAATCACTACGCTACACTTCTTTCGTTTTGGTTAAGAAAATCGTCTTCTTTTACGTTTTTTTTTGTTCTTCTGGATATAATTATGTGTGTGTGATTGAGGTGTGCAGTTAGGCTGCGGAGCAGCGACGGTTGATTTTTTGGCGGCGGTGGCTTCTTATCCGAAGCCTGATGATAAGATTAGAAGCACCAGCGCCAAGGTAAATAATACTGCAATTTTGCTGACACTCTATGCTACTACGTTGTTGTGTTTCTTGGTTTTGATTAGATGTCTTGGTATTATGATGTTTTGATTCAATCAGTAGTTAGTACCTTGTTTAGGTTTGCGACATTCATAAATGATGAATCAAATGCAGTTTTGAGTGTGTTGTGTTTATTGACATGAAATATTTAATGGCTCAACTCTAATGAGGTTCCTACTTCTGATTGAAACAAATCTTGTTTCCTCGAGAAATATGGACTAAATGTAGCTTATGTTTCTTCAGTACCTAAAATTAAATGTTCCTTTGTTTTAGTATCATGTCATGTGAACTCATTGATTTGGAAATTAGTTACACAATTAATGAAACGTTGGCATGTGTGTAATGAGAGATAGGTTCAAGGAGGCGGAAATGCAGGGAATGCATTGACTTGCGCGGCTCGTTTGGGTTTAAACCCTAGGCTGATCTCCAAGGTTGATCAAGTTCTATTGTTGCATATCTAGCTGGGTTTGGAGATTCGTGTTCTTGATGAAGAGTTTTAATGTGGGATATGTGGATTAGGTTGCTGATGATTCCCAAGGTAAAGGAATATTGGAGGAGCTACAAGCTGATGGTGTGGATTCATCATTTATTGTGGTAATATTTGGTTTTTGGATTTCATTATTCTACTGGTCAAGGGATCTTTTTCTGGCTTTCAGCAATTATTCTTTACTTTAATTGGATAAATAATTTTCTTATATTCTGGTTAGTGAAAATTAACCGGATTGAAGGGGAATATGTTCTCTGTCCACATCATCATAGTTCTTGAACCATTTTTTGCCCAGGTTTCTGAAGGAGGCAACTCACCATTCACCTATATCATTGTGGATGATGAAACGTGAGTGTTTATGCATTGTTTCCCTATTTAACATATTGTCTTCCCATCAATTTCTAATTTTGCCTTTTTTAAGATTGTACTTGTAATATCTTTTTGATTAATGATATCGTTTTGGAAAAAAAAGAAAAACACAAAAGGCCTCAAGCTTAATGATATAGAAAGTCTCACACTCTCCCTCCTTCTCGGGCCTACGGTTAAGAGCCATCTATCTAGACCTCTCTGGCAATCTGTACTGAATACCCATTCTTAACAGTTAACAAGCTACGGTTTGAAGTATCACTGTGTCATATTTATGCTTTCTATTTAACATAGATGATGATGGAATAAATACTGTTTCTACTTTAAAGATGATAAGCATAGAGTATTCTCGCTATGTTTTCTTACAGGAAAACTAGAACTTGTATTCACACTCCTGGATATCCTCCCATGATGCCCAATGAGCTAACAGAATCAAAATTATTAGAAGCATTGGATGAAACAAGGCTGGTGTATTTTGACGGAAGACTATATGAGACTGCTTTGGTCGTGGCTGGGGAGGTTACTGCATTGTTCTGTACATATCTTTCTTTAATTATAGTCTTTATTGGTAAGCGGAGCCGATGCTCACACTCTCTGGAAAGTAAACCACAATTTTCTTGTTTATCCAGAGCAGGCAGCCCGGCGAGGCATTCCTATTCTAATTGATGCAGAAAAGAAGAGAGAAGGCTTAGATGATCTTCTAAGTTTCTCTAGCTATGTAGTCTGCTCGGCAAAATTTCCACAAGCAAGTTTCACTTCTATAAACTCCTCTATGGTCTTATTGAGATGACAGTTATCTGCTGAAAACTCTTTGCATTTGTGAATTGTGCTTTCAGCATTGTTGAATTGAATGGCCTGCTATTCATTGTGTTCAGCATGGTCTCCATGTGAACAAACCATTTTTTGCTTTTCATTTCTGATTCTTGTACTTGTTCATTTTTGAGTGCTTATATCTTTTGATTGCTTTCTAAACCTCCTGTTAGGTTATAATTTAAGGGTCGTGAACTGAATGGCTTACAGAAAATTAAATTGCTTGTGTCCATGAAATCGATATGTAGCTGGTTGACTCAAGAATTCACTTATTTTATGATTTTCAGTATAATCAATGCTTGAAATTACAGAAGTAGACTCTACTCTTTAGTGTTAAGAAGTCTATAAATACAAATGCAAAATATTATGTTTGGGACATAAGACTGGACAAATTGTATGCTGAATGTGTAAATAAACGACTAGTTGATTGTAATTGCCGATTATCAATAGTGAACTTATAGTTATAAATTATTATACGTGCTATCTCTTAGGACACAAGTAATGTGCTTTCTTCTCTTATGCCTCACAGGAATGGACGGGTGCTTCATCTATATCAAGTGCTCTTGTTACCATGCTGCTAAAGTTGCCAAATATAAAATTTGTTCTGGTCACATTAGGTGAAGATGGATGCATAATGCTGGAGAGGTCAAGTGGTATGTTGATGCAGTGCTTCATGCTGTTTTGTTATTTATATATATATTTAGCACAAGGGTAGTTTGGAAACCCTTCTCCTGTTTATTTTTGCATCTTATTTCACATTTTAATGTTTCAGAAATTAGCCTCTCTGAAGAAGTAGACGTTGATGAATTATTGGCGACATTGAAGCATAAAAAGGATGGTAGTTCGACCTTGCCAACATGTGTATCATCGGTAATATTCTTTTGCAGTATTCTCTGTCTTTCTCTTAACTTTTACTTTGGTCACTCTGTTATTATTTTTGTTTACTAGATAAAGAAGAAAGGACTAGAGACACATAATGGTTTTCCTTATCAATATCCAAAAATTGCTTTCTGATCATCCAGTTGAGACATATTGGAGCTATTCCTTATAAGAGTTTGGTTTCTGAATTGGACTCTTTCAACAAGTGCAGATGAATATTGTTTTAAGTTTCTATTAGTATTGATTGCACTCTGGTATCCAATTTACTGAAATGTGTGAATAAAAAAATTGCACTTTCTCCAATATGGGCTTAGAGAAGTGTTATTCTCCAATATGGACATAGCCACCATACATATTATTTTCACAAATGAATTTTCATGTCCAGCAACCAAATGGGTTTCCTCACATGCTTGAAATATTCTTCAGCCTTTATGAAGTAGATTAGCATTTCTAGAAAACTAAATCTGAAATTTGTGCAATAATTTAGTTTGATTCAAATTAATCTATCAGAGTAAGGTGAAATTGCATGCAAAGGGGATTGGGAGTGTGCAAGGTAGAATGCTTTTAGGAACAGCTGAGAAGATTCCGCCATCTGAACTGGTTGACACTACTGGTGCTGGTGATTCGTTTATTGGAGCCATCCTTTATGGTTAGTAAACCAATTATATTAATAATAGGCTCCACATACTGTATGGAGATTGTGATCTAATATTTGCATCTGTTTGTGCTATGTTTACGTTATTGTTGGTTTTTTAACCTCATAGCTCTTTGTGCAAACATGCCCCCGGAAAAGATGTTGCCTTTTGCTGCTCAAGTGGTCAGTTCAAGTCTTCTATGGATTTTCATACAATCGAGTTCAAATCTTATCTAGTACTATTTCAGATAGTATAGTCGAATGCAAGAAAATCCATCAGTATAAATATACTTCTGAAATTTCAGGCTGGCATTGGCTGTCGAGGCTTGGGAGCTCGAACGGGTCTTCCAATGCGATCAGACCCTCGGCTGGCTTCTTTTTTAGTGTAAGGATCCCAAGCGACGGCCAAAGTAGTCAGTCGAAAAGAGCAACAGCCCGTCGTCTTGGTGTATTTCTAGTAATGTTTCTCACAGGTTTTTTCTGGACTGATATCCTGATATATCTGTTGCAAAACTTGCCCTGATGGCATGGCATCGCATTATTCATTTCTGTTGACCATTTTTGCATGTATCATATAGTTTAACTGTTTAAAGGCAATAAGCATATAGAGTGATAATGTGATAGTGAAAACTGCAAAAAGAAGTGTATTGTTAAAATGGGCCTATGGAAGCCCAATGAGCTGAGATGGGCCTGGTGTGAAGAATGGATCCGCCAGTTACGGTGGTGATGTGGACATGAGAAAACATTGTCGCCACGTAATCCGCGCGGATTGATTCGGACAAATAATATATCTCCGTAAAATCTAGACCGTTGGATCTGATTCCTCTGTGGCAACTCTGATTATCTTCACCACCACCACCACCACCACCACCTCTTTCATCCACGCGCCGGTTTTTTTTCCCCTTTCTTTTTCTTTAATTTTGAATTTTCGAATTTCAAAATTTTAAAATGCATTTCTTTACAAAAATATACAGTATGTTATACTAATGCATAAATATTACTCCACTTGGCTATAATTGAATATTATAACTAAGGAAGCTGTTTGTGTGCAGATGTCACATCATATAAATGGCGCAGATATATATTCCCCACCATTTCAATGTTTACATTTGTTTTTTGCACGTTGATTAAAAACTATTATATTTTAATAAATAGTAGGTGAAAAAATATAATATTTAATGTGAAGTGGGTAGATGTATTAGTATTGGATGATATTTTAGATGGGTCCCATATTCTTAAAAAAGAAAACGTAAATATTGAAATGAGACGCGCAAAATAGAAACGTAAACATTGAAACGTGACAAAGGAGACAGAGGGAGTATCAATTTTGGATATGTTTTGAATATTCTTAATTCTTTCACCATCTCTGTCAAACTAATCATATCATATTTACAATTAAATTAACATGATATGAAGTTTCACAATGAAATATAATTTGGTAAGTCTAAAGTTGTGGTTTGTCGTGAAGAAAAAAACCCAACTCCATTTTTTATAATAAATTTATTTTAAATGTTAATTATGATTAATTATGAAATAACTTTTTATTTGATTAATAATAGTAATAATATCACACTGGTAAAATAATTATATAAAATAAAAAAAATGCACAATATTTTTCTCAATTCATAATTTTGAGAAAAGATATTATAATTTAGTAATAAAATTAATCACTTAGTATATTTTTATCTTTCTATATATTTCTATATATATATTTTTAATACTCTTTTATGAGATGGGTGTATGTGAGATGAATCGACCACTATTAAAATATGTTTATTATATATTAAAGTATATTTGTAGTAAATCATATTATAACATTCAAAATTATATTTTAATACACAATTCATCATATATTTAAAAATATATACTTTGATTATACTTTACTTATATAATTATCATATATTATAAAAATATAATTTAACTATCAATAACTTATATAACTATCATACTTTAATTCATTTCAAATTTCATCCCACAACAAAATCTATTTATTTTTTTTAATAAATAGGAGAAAAAACAATTGCACATGTCAAAAACATATTTCACTCATAATTACAACTGCTTTTATAATCTCATTATTACATTTACACTCCTATTTTCCTGGAGAGAAAAAACGTGGGATATTCACACCATCATTTTCATTTAATAAATTATTTTCCTATTTTCATAATAGGAATTTTATCAAATCAAAAATTATTATAATGAAGTGGGATTTTATTAATATTCAAGCCAAACACCGCTAATGGTGGCTGGCATTCTAAATGTGAGCCCCACCTCAAACGCGTTTCTCTTCTCTTAAGTAATTAGTACTATTTTTAATTTGCCATTTTTTAAATTGCCAATCTCATCTAAGAAAATAAATTTACGAATTTGCTACTTCAGGTAATATTTTATTTATGTATTTATTTACATTCATTTTAAGAATTTTTTGGAGCATAATTTTATTATTTTTATTTATAATTTTAATCTTTATTCTTATTTATTTATTTTTTAGTTCAGATATCATTATTACAACTTAGTTTCATTAATAATGATAGTTTTTTTTTAATAGCATGATATAATTATTATATTGATACACATTTTATTACTCGATCCAGTTCTTCTCGAAAAATATACACTTATTTTTTCATTAAATTTATTTATTTTTTTCTCATAGTTATTAACATGTGATTCTCTTGTATTAATATGTGTTGTCCTCTTTAATTAATGCTATTTTTTAAATTTATTTTTATTATATTTAAAAGATAATTATACTTTTAAAATTTTAGAGATAAAATATGTCGTAAACTACTTGCAATTTAATATGGACAGTAAAGTAAAATAGTAAAAATGTAAAATATACCCTACATTAAACAATTTGGTATAGAGTATTTTCTGAGACGGAATAATTTGAAATTGATATGAAACGGGCAATAATCGAATTTCTCATTTGTATCTTTTTTTCCCCTGAAAAAAAAAAATAAAATCAGATATGCAATAGCCTTAGAAGGGCAATTTTGGTATTAAGCAGAGTTGATTAATTAGGCTTATTAACTGTTGGTAAACTTAAATTAGTGATTATTATTGTATTAATTAATTAATTAATAAATGCAAAAAAGACCAAATCCCGAACAACGTGGGACAGAAGGTAAGAGTCTTTCCTCTGAAAAAAATATGAAATGAAATGAAATGAAATAAAAAAAAAAGAAAAAGAAAATCCGTTTACTTAGCACAGCAAAAAGAGGGTTTTTAAAAGTTTTATTAATATTTTCTTGTTTCTTTCCTTCTTCATTCAATGCTAAACGCCTCTCCGATTTTTCCACTTTTCATTGAAAAATCGGAACGGTGAATATATAAGGCTCATTCTGCTGTCAGATCTTCGTCATTTTTTAATAGAATTTTTTTAAAAAAAAATTATTTGTTAGCAGTACATGTGAAGGAATTCAAGACCTTGTGCATAGGAATACTGGGATTTTTGGTTGTAGAAATTGGTTGGTTGTAGTGATTCAGGATAGATTTTTCATTCATTTTAAGTCGGAGAATCTGTGGTGGATTGATCTGGTTTTCTTGAACTGTATTTTATTGTATTGGTTAAGGATTGGTTGTGTGAAGAGCGGCTTTCCGATCGAGGGAACTGGAGTTTCTGATCTTGTTGAGGTTGTCGCAAGATGGTAAAGAGATTTCTTGTTTTCGATGAGTTTGTGCTATTGTTCTTGAAGTTCTGCGTTCGTGGAATGATTCTTTGACGAATTCTTTACTTTATTTTTCTGTTATCTTGTAGACCTGAATTGATCTGATGTTCATTTTATTTGGATATTCTCAATTTTCTTGATTCTTGATTTTAACACTTGTTGTTTAAGTGAATGTGGTGATGATCTGTTGTTTCTGTTAACAATGCCTGTTTGTTTGTGTGTGGCAGTGGAGTTCTTATGTTTGCATTTGCGGTTTGACTTTCAAAATATGAATTAGATGGCGTGGACTACTTTTTGATTGTGGGAGTTCATTTTCTTATTTGTCAAATTTGAATTTGCGGGGTGTGGAAGAATGTTATTTCTTGGTTCCCTGAATTTGTGCACTTGTTCTTGAAGTTCTGTGTTTATGGAATGATTCTTTGATGAATTCCTTACTTATTTTTCTGTTATCTTGAAAACCTGAATAGATCTGATGTACATTTTATCTGGATATTCTCAATTTTCTTGGTTCTTGATTTTAACGTTTTTTACAAGTGAATGCAATGATGTTCTATTGTTTCTGCTAACAACGCCTGTTTGTTTGTGTGTGATAGTGGAGTTCTTAATTTTTGCATTTTGTCGTTTGACTTTCAAAATATGAATTAGTTGGTGGTGGACTACTTTTTGACTGTGGGAGTTCGTTTTCTTATTTGTCAAATTTGAATTTGCGGGGTGTGGAAGAATGTTATTGAAAATGTATTTGATCCACAGCTCTTTTTTTTATTTTTTATTTTAAAAACTGATCGATGGTTGCTTTGCTCAATTCAAGAAGTGGAAAAGATTCTTTTTCCTCATCCTCTTTGCACTCCTAATTAAATCTACTGCTAACTGGTAATATGATTGTTAAATCAAAATTTACTTGTTAATTGTTCAATGAAAGACACCTGTATTAATCTGATAGAGACTGACACATCGATGGGATTTCCTGGAGTTGTTACACGTTCGTTTAGTACCATTTCTTTTAGTCTGCCAATTGTAAAGTGTAATTTTATGGAGCTGAGAAACAGGCCCTTTGAAGTAAAATGTGGAATGAGGTTTAATTTTGCAGTTTTTTTTATCACTAAACACATGTTAACTTACCTGCGTTTTTCTTCGGTATGAAATAAACATCTCTTCTGGTTCATGAATAACTCCATTGATAAACTCCTGTAGGTTGCTTCAGTTGCTCTAGGAGTTGGCTCACTTGTTTGGTTGGAGGATCCTGATGTAGCCTGGATAGATGGAGAAGTTGTCGCTGTTAATGGTCAAGATATCAAGGTCCTATGTACATCGGGGACGACGGTTAGTTTCATCTTAACTAGTTGAAAACATGTTATCTATTACAAACGTCTGTTCTATTAAAAAAAATATGGATACCATCTTTTCCCTCAATGTGAATTTTTATCTGCATTATTTACAAATAAGGCAACGAACTTGTGTATTCTCTTTGGATGTCCCACCAATATTCTGTATAAGCTCCCCCTCATACCATTACCCCATTTAAAAATTTGAATGGATCCTCTCTGTGTACTGTTTCTGCAGGTTGTGGTTAAGTCTTCCAATGTATATCCCAAGGATGCAGATTTCCCGCCTTGTGGGGTGGATGATATGACCAAGCTAGCGTATTTACATGAACCTGGAGTTCTATATAATTTAAAATGTAGATATGATATCAATGAGATATATGTGAGTACAATGTTTATTTATCAGATCATAATTTTTTGCTGTTCAATTCTTCCATGCCTTAAGCTTGTCAAATATCATTGAAGCCATTTTTCTCTCCCTTTTGTTTAGACTTACACTGGAAACATATTGATTGCCGTGAATCCTTTTCAAAGATTGCCTCATCTCTATGATGGTCATATGATGGCTCAATATAAAGGAGCAGCCTTTGGTGAGCTGAGTCCTCACCCGTTTGCAGTTGCAGATTCTGCATACAGGCAAGCATTGCCTTTTGGTTATGGTTATTTTCTTATGCAATTTTTCATTACTAAGAAGACCATACATGGTCACAGGCTTATGATAAATGAAGGAGTGAGTCAGTCTATTCTGGTCAGTGGTGAGAGTGGGGCAGGTAAAACAGAAAGCACCAAATTGCTTATGCAATATCTTGCTTACATGGGAGGAAGATCTGCATCAGGGGGAAGAACAGTGGAGCAACAGGTTCTTGAGGTAATATTTGCCTTATACGATAGTAGTGTTGGATATTATGGTGTCGGTGTTGGTGTTTAAAAGATTTGTTGCTTGTTTTATGTACGATGGCAATCTTTGTTACAGTCAAATCCTGTTCTTGAGGCATTTGGTAATGCAAAGACTGTGAGGAATAACAATTCGAGGTACTAGTTTTTCTTAGACTATTTTATGCATAATATCTGTATCTTATATTTATTTTATTATCTATGCAACTAATTAACTAATAATGATGGTTGTAGTCGATTCGGTAAGTTTGTCGAGATTCAGTTTGATCAAAGGGGTAGGATCTCTGGGGCTGCCATCAGAACCTACTTGCTAGAAAGATCTCGTGTTTGCCAACTTTCTGATCCTGAGAGAAATTATCATTGTTTCTATATGCTTTGTGCTGCACCTCCCGAGGTAACTTGATAACCTGATCACGTAAACTGGAGCTTTGCTTTATCTTCTTATAATATTATCTGTTTGGAAAGTTCTTGTACGTTTTCATGGTTGCTTGAGTTGGTAAATTCAATACTTGTGAACTAATTTTTTGCATCTAACTTTGTTAGAGATTGGAGTTTTGCCTGAAGTCTTTTTTTTTTCTTTGAGATATATCATCCCCTTGCTATTACTTTTTTCGTTTTTTTTTTTTGTTCTGGATTTTTATCAAAAGATCAGGAGAATGAAAAAGATAAATATATAAGATGTTGTTGGATGCTCTTTTTTTAAATATATAATATATATTTTGAAAATCCTATTTTCTCCCCTTCCATGCTCAGGAAATTAAAAAGTACAAGTTGGGAAACCCTAGAACATTTCATTATTTGAACCAGACCAATTGCTATGAGCTTGATGGGACTAATGATGCCAAAGAATATTTAGCGACAAGAAAAGCCATGGATACTGTGGGAATCAGTGTTGAGGAGCAGGTATTACTTGAGTGTTTATTATAAAAATCTGTCTAAATACCTATTACCTACTCTTGTTGACGCCCTCTGGTTTTCAGGATGCAATATTTCGAGTTATTGCTGCAATCCTGCATCTTGGAAACATTGAGTTTGTGAAGGGAAAAGAAATAGATTCATCCACGCCTAAAGATGAAAAATCATGGTTTCATTTAAAAACAGCAGCAGAGCTTTTCATGTAATTCACTTTACTGGGGGCATGCAATAAACTGATGAGAAGTGTTGTGAATTTTGTCTTTATTGAATTGGATCAGGAAATCATCTTCTCTAAAAGTTAATCTCTTTGTAGGTGTGATGCAAAGGCTTTGGAGGATTCTCTCTGCAAACGCATAATCGTAACCCGTGATGAAACTATTACCAAAGAGTTGGATCCAGAGGCTGCTGCTTCAAGTAGGGATGCTTTGGCTAAAACTGTCTACTCAAGGCTGTTCGATTGGTAAGCCACATCTTTATTGTTGAAAGAGAGGCACTTTTTTCTGAAATCCCTTTCTCTACTTAAATTTGTTATATATGGTGCTTACTCTGTTTATTCTGTTATCTGCAGGCTTGTGGATAAGATCAATAATTCAATTGGTCAAGATCCTAATTCAAAATGTTTAATTGGGGTCCTGGATATCTATGGATTTGAGAGTTTCAAGACTAACAGGTGCTTAACCGGTATGCTGTGTGTCTTCATAGTTGACATGATCTGCTTTGTTTTGCTCAGTTGAACTGATTTTTTTCACTAGCCCAGCCGAGAAAACTAGCTTCATGATTGTCTGCGTAAAGTTATTTGGGTATAGGCTTTTGGTCATTTTTTTCGCCTGGACTTTCTCTTCCTCTATTGGTTTGGAGGTAGTTGGGTGAAGTGAATTTTGTTTTTGCCCCTTCTCATATATAAGTACTTGTAGTGCATATACTTCATGAGAACTCTATTTTCTAATATCAAAAATATATTCAACATATAATAACCTAGAGGTATAATCTTGTGTTCAATACATCAAATCTCATCCCTTTCCTATTATGTCCTTACTTGAATTCTAGTTTCTTGTGCAATATTGAACCTGGAATACAAAACTGACAGTTGGTTAGTAACGTTAGTTGTACTACTAGTAACGCTAGTTGTGCTACTATAATTGTGACATCTGTTTCAAGTCCCTATTCAATCTATCAGCATCACTGTATTTGTTTTATGCTAAAAAGCGTGATAGAAGAAATGGAAATATGCTCTACTATTCCAAATCATGTAACAGAACACTAGAAGTTAGCAATTTAATTATATTCAACTTTATGTTTGCAGTTTTTAATATCCTCATAATATTTCCCTGCACATTATCTATTCTTTCTATGCTATCACTTTCATATGTAAGATTTGGGATAGGCGTGGGTTTGAGATAAATTTAATAGTGATTCTTGATCTTTGTTCTCATTTTGCAACTGTGGCTGAGACGTTGCCTGAAGTTTGTGGTTCTTTGCATGTAAGAGTTCATGGAGCGTGGTATATTGCTTTAAATGTGTAATTGTAAGTTCAAATGTTCCTCAAAATATGCTAAGCACTATTACTATCACTTGTGGGTCAGGCTAATAGTGATAGATAAATTACTGAATGGTGTTCACTACATGATTTTTGGTGTTGAATGATGTAATGTGTTGCTTGAACTTTGTGTTTAATTGAACATTAATGTGATTAGTGCTGCTATTTTCTTATAATTCATTCTTAGTTGAAAATGTTTGCATTTCTACAGTTTTGAACAGTTCTGCATAAACTTGACTAATGAGAAGCTTCAGCAGCACTTTAATCAGGTATCAAGCTCTTCAATTATCCATCTTTTTCTGTTTTCGTTATTCATAACACTCTTTAACTTCTTATTTTCCAGCACGTTTTCAAAATGGAGCAAGAGGAGTATACTAGAGAAGAAATCAATTGGAGCTACATTGAGTTCATTGATAATCAAGATGTTCTAGATCTAATTGAAAAGGTTGTAATATTATGCTGCAGCTACTCTCTGTTTTCCTGACATGCCTTTTTATTATTTTCTTGTTAATGAGAAACTGCAGTTATTCATCTGTTCTTCCTTGTGTTTTTAAGGCGATTGTGATCTCTTCTTTTAAAAATAAGTTGTGTCATGATTTGGAAGTATTCATCGTTTGGTCATGAATGTGTTTATATCCAAAAGTTGAGATTATATCTCGAGTTAGATTTGGAATTTATTTATCAGTTTTATTTAGTTAGAGCCATCCTGTTCTACTTTAGCTTAGCAACTTTGCTACATGGATCTTTGTTTCATGCAATTATTTCTTTATAGACCCTTGCTCATCAAAATTTTTCTTTCTAATATTGCATGTTTTTATACTTTTCAGAAACCTGGTGGCATTATTGCTCTTCTCGATGAAGCTTGGTAAGTTTTATTGTTATATACTCTCTTGATGTTTAGTGGAGTTAAATTAATTTTTGGTGGTTCTTGCTATCTTAATTTTGTGACTTGTCTGTAGCATGTTTCCTCGCTCAACTCATGATACATTTGCTCAAAAGCTGTATCAGACTTTTAAGAACCACAAACGCTTCAGCAAACCCAAATTAGCTCGTTCTGATTTCACCATTTCACATTATGCTGGTGATGTGAGTATGATTATGTTTTTATTGCTTCTTTTCTTGAACTAAATGACTGAGCTAACTCAAGTAGTAAAACTTTCTCACAGTTCTGGATTACAAATTAGTTCTATTTATTTGTCAGGTAACTTATCAAACTGAGTTGTTTCTGGACAAGAACAAGGATTATGTTATTGCTGAACATCAGGCTCTCTTGAACGCATCCAAATGTTTCTTTGTTTCGGGTCTGTTTCCAATATCAAGTGAGGAGTCCTCCAAACAGTCAAAATTTTCTTCTATTGGTTCAAGATTTAAGGTATGGAATTAGTGTTTCATTAAAAATGTGCTGATCCTTGCTATTTGCGACATGAAGATGTGAAGATTTCATGTGACGCATTTTGCAGCAACAATTACAAGCTTTGCTTGAAACTTTGAGTTCCACTGAACCTCATTATATTCGATGTGTAAAGCCGAACAATATTCTGAAGCCAGCTATATTTGAGAATCATAATGTTTTGCAACAATTGCGTTGTGGGGTAATGCCTATTTTGTAATATTTATTGGTTTTATGTGCATTTGTTTTATATTTATGTACTCATTTGGGTGTGTCTTATCCAGGGTGTTATGGAAGCAATTAGGATTAGCTGCGCTGGTTATCCTACTAAAAGACCCTTTTATGAATTTGTAGATCGTTTTGGCATCCTTGCTCCTGAAGTTCTAGATGGAAGGTATTATATGTGTTTCCATACTTTTGTTCTCCCTCCCGCAAGCGGGTATGTTGACTTTAAATTTTCATTGGATTTATATTAGTACGGATGAGGTTGCTGTTTGCAAGAAACTTCTGGAGAAAGTGGGACTTGAAGGATATCAGGTGATTTGCCTTTTTTAATAAGGGGGGAAAATTGTGTTCTGCATGTATCATTAGTTTTACCGTTCACTTAATTTGTAATGTTGATTTGGTCCTTTCCGTCACTCTCTTTATGGATCCTTACAATTTGCCTCCGATTTTGTGAATTGAATACTCTATATTATCTGATAAGGTAATAGAAGTGTGCCTTTCTTCTCGTTATGTGTTAATGTGTGGAGTAGGATCCTGTCTAATTATTAATTTCAAACTTTCAGTTAAGTAGTTTTGAGTTTTTTCATTTGTGATGCTCTAGTTTTTTTCTACTTGAATACGCTATAACATCTTATATGATAATAGGAGTCATGTTCATTTCTGTTTTTTTTTTTCTGTTCTGATGTGTGAAACAAGTTTTCATTTGCATTCTGGTTTATAATATGCTTCTCAATTTTGAATACAAGTATTAATTAATTTTTTTCTTCTGCATAAGTTCCGATACTCTTCAGTCAGTACACTTTTCTTTGTTGAATTAGCCATCTATAATACATCTTGCTTTTGTAGATTGGAAAAACAAAAGTGTTTTTGAGGGCTGGTCAGATGGCTGAGCTGGATGCTCGGAGGAGTGAGGTGTTAGGAAGATCAGCTAGCATTATCCAGAGGAAATACCGTTCTCACAGGGCTCAAAAAAGCTTCACATTACTGCGTCGGTCCACTATATTTATCCAATCTGTTTGCAGAGGTAAATGCTTTTGTTGGGTATTTTACCATGTTGACAGGGAAATTGCGAACCTCATTGAACAATATCTTACTTGTTGATTTTTTTTTTTTTTCAGGAGAACTTACTAGGCGTGTTTATGAAAGCATGCGGAGAGAAGCTTCGTGTCTCAGGATTCAGAGAGATTTACGGATGTATCTTGCTCGAAAAACTTACAAAGAACACTACTCATCTGCTGTTTCTGTTCAGACTGGAATGCGAGGAATGGCTGCCCGTAATGAGCTTCGCTTTAGAAGGCAGACAAAAGCAGCAATTGTGATCCAGGTATTCTTCCTTTTGTATTATTTAGAAAGCTTAAATTTGTTGTCCAAAAAGATTTTGATGGACTACCTGTATGAATGCAGAGTCATTGCTGCAAATTCTTAGCTCGTTCAGAATATATGAAGATGAAAAAAGCTGCAATTGTCACACAATGTGCATGGAGGGCAAGAGTTGCTCGTAAGGAATTGCGTAGTTTGAAGATGGTAAATTCTTTCTTCCTCCATATTTAATTTTCAAAATGTCAATAGATGTAGTAGTTTGTCCCTTTATGGTCCTCTAATGTAGACCCATGAATCTGTAACATCTGCTGTACCTTTTATAAAAAGGTTGATATGGAATCCTTGTACAAGGATAATAACATCTGATGTCCTCTTTTCCTTACTAATGCTGACCTATAGTTTTGATGGAGGATTATAATGTACTTTTAAAGCTTTATATGTTTATAGAATTTTTTTTAGCTGACTTTATACTCGTCTTTTTTATGACTCAGGCTGCAAGAGAAACTGGTGCTCTGCAGGCTGCCAAGAATAAGTTAGAGAAGCAAGTTGAAGAATTGACTTGGAGATTGCAGCTGGAGAAACGAATGAGAGTAAGTTTATTTCAAACACCTAATTTCTTTCTCTTTCATTTTGTGACTCTTATCTCTTCCTGTGAGGTGCATACTATATTGACCAATTTGACTATATTAATTAATTTGTTTTGGGCTTTTAGTTAATGTGACATGAGGAGAAATCCCACCATACTTTTCTTATACTTTCATATATCTGCAACCAGATTAATCTCTTTTGTCCTCTTTTATTCTGATGCATTCATTTGCGTTCTATACCTGTAGACTGACCTAGAAGAAGCAAAAACACAAGAGAACACAAAATTGCAAACAGCTTTACAAGAGCTTCAGCTTAAGTTCAAAGAAACTAAAGACATGTTACTGAAGGAAAAGGAAGCTGCGAAAAAGGCAGCTGAAATTGTCCCTGTAATACAGGAGATTCCTGTTGTTGACCATGGAATGATGGATAAGATCAATGCTGAAAATGAAAAACTGAAGGTAGGCCGGATTTCTTCAAGACTTATGTTGGTAATCATGGATGTGAGGCATTGATGTGACAATGAAGACTTATTTTTCTGTTCCATTTCTTGTGCAGGCCCTGGTAAGCTCTTTGGAAACAAAAATAGTTGAAACAGAGAAGAAATATGAAGAGACCACCAAGCTTAGTGAGGAGCGGTTGAAACAAGCTATGGATGCAGAATCAATAATTGTTAAGTTGAAGACCTCCATGCATAGGTTGGATCTCCTTTGATGTTTATTGTTTTTTATTGAAATTAGATACCGTTCCAGGCATATGTTTTATGCAAAAATAGCTCCATGCACTTCTGTTATTGCATAATTATATTTCTTATTTGTGTAGGCTTGAAGAGAAAATTTCTGACATGGAATCTGAGAATAAAATTCTTCGGCAACAAACCTTGATAACCACTTCTAAAAGAGCTTCAGAACATCCATCAGATTCTACCAAGGTTCATTGCTTGTTGTAATTTTCACATTGGCCCATTTACTTTATCAATCTTTGACTAAATCCTTACAACCTTTGTTCAGATATTGGAAAATGGGCACCATGCTAACGAAGCTATTCGAAACAATGTACTGCTCTTTTTCTTGGAAAAACATTGAAAATAGCTGAGCATTAATTCACCCCCTGTTTCTTCTTCTTTATATCATGCATTATATTTTGCTTTTAATGGTGCTTTGTCGTAAAATTTTGCAGGATTTACCCCCTACCCCAGTGAAAGGTTATGAAACGCCTGACAGCAAACCAAGGAGACCCCCAACTGACCGTCAGCATGTATGTGCTTCTAGTAATAGAGATCATCCTCATTTTTTCTTTCTTATTACTGGTTTACTTAATGAACATGATTGTTGATTTCTGCAACAGGAGGATGTTGATGCTCTCATGGAATCTGTGATGAAGGATGTGGGCTTCAGTCAAGGCAAACCTGTCGCAGCTTTCACAATATATAAGTGTCTTTTGCACTGGAAATCTTTTGAAGCAGATCGGACTAGTGTGTTTGATCGTCTGATCCAGATGATTGGTTCAGCTATTGAGGTATTTGGGCTGCATTCTGTGTTGCCATTATTTTGTTTGGATGAGGGGTCATTATTCTTAAATTTGGCTAGGATGTCCAAAACTTTTGAGTTGGCTCATAAAATAAGGCCCTACTTGCATTAGGATTTTGAATTATATACCACTTCATTTAGGAAGTTTCTTACCTCTTTTGCCTGCTATTATTGAATTTGAAATATTATCAAGGCTTAGTTTTTGAGTACCTGCCGTGTTGATTATAATTTTGTACTGGAAAATATATAGTCTTTGAGCCAGAATTAATTTACAGGATCAAGATAGCAATGACCATATGGCTTATTGGCTTTCGAACACCTCCACACTGCTCTTTTTACTTCAGAAAAGTCTGAGGCCTGCTGGTGCAGCTGTTTCAACACCAGCGAAACCGACCTCCCTCTTTGGGAGAATGGCCATGGTATTATTCATGATTTTCATGGCTTACCTCATTAAATGATGCTACAATATGATGATGCTGATTATATAATGGAATTTGTGTGCAGGGTTTTCGATCTTCTCCTTCAACTGTCAATCTTGCTGCTGCGGCTGCAGCCCTGGAAACAGTGCGCCAAGTTGAGGCAAAATATCCCGCTCTGCTATTTAAGCAGCAGCTCACTGCATATGTTGAGAAGATATATGGTATCATTCGAGACAACCTGAAGAAGGAGTTAGGATCGCTGCTGGCCTTGTGTATCCAGGTACTTGCACTTAAATTGTGTGTGTTATGCTAGTAGCCTAGTATTCATCTTGTTCTGCATCTCTTTCCATAGTTTTTTTGATGATCTGCTTAAAACATCTTGGAATTTGTTGAATATAGATAACATACTTTTGGAAGTCGAATCTGAATTTAGAACTAGATTTTAACATGAGGTGGATGCCCACTATTTGCATAATATGTGCCTGTTAGGTGTAGAATTCTGTGTAGTCCCTGTTAGCATCTATTTAAAAAAAATGCTGAAGAGCCAGTTTTATTTAAGCCTTTTTCATTAACATTATAGTAAATTATCATGCATTGTGTTGTCTGGTAAAACTCAGGCTCCAAGAACCTCTAAAGGAAGTGTGTTGAGATCCGGGCGGGTCCTTTGGCAAAGATGCTCAAACAAATCACTGGCAGGCGATTATTGATTGCCTCAACTCCCTTCTAAGCATTCTAAAGGAAAATTTTGTATGTCAGCTAATCTTACTGCATTATACACTGGATTTTATAGTGTCCATTCTCTGAAAATTATTGGCCTTTCAGGTTCCCCCTGTTCTTATTCAGAAGATTTACACTCAAACTTTTTCATATATTAATGTGCAACTCTTCAACAGGTGATTATGGATTTTTCAATATATTTTGAAATACTTGTACACTTGTTTGACCTCTATTAGTAACTGACACAATACAATACTTTTAGCCTTCTACTACGGCGTGAGTGTTGTACATTCAGTAACGGGGAGTATGTCAAATCTGGACTAGCTGAGCTAGAATTGTGGTGCTGCCAAGCAAAAGAGGAGGTAATCCTTGCTTTCATCAGGTTAATCAACCTATATTTTCTTGGTAAAAACTGATCATGTATTATTTACTTGGTTTTTTTATTACTGGATTACAGTATGCAGGCTCAGCTTGGGATGAACTCAAACACATAAGGCAAGCAGTTGGGTTCCTGGTAAGTTTATTTGTATTAAAACATTATATTTCCTTCAAGGTCTATTCCTTTAATAAATTTGTACCCTTGGAAATCATTAATCAAGATTTCTGCTCGATTCTCCTTGCAGGTCATACATCAGAAATACAGAATATCATACGATGAAATCACCAATGATTTGTGTCCAGTAAGTCAGCAACTGCCTTCATATCCTCAATTTCACCTTCAGTATAGTGAAACGAGAAAACATAATTGAATTTGATCACTAGGATATCTTTTGATCCTCCAAATCGTGAATTTTATCTCACATTAAATTTGGTGTACACAGATTCTGAGTGTCCAGCAGCTCTACAGAATATGTACCTTGTACTGGGATGATAACTATAATACTCGAAGTGTGTCCCCTGAAGTAAGAAATCTTCTAGCTAAAATTTTAGTATAACAGTAGAATCTCACAAGCCTCTACTATTGCGTCAACATTCTTGGTGAAAATAAATGTCTTTAATTGTACCGGGTTACTTTAATGACAGGTTATATCCAATATGAGGGTGCTGATGACCGAGGACTCGAACAATGCTGTCAGCAACTCATTTTTGTTAGATGACAATTCCAGGTATGTAGTTGTGTATGGAATTATTTTAAAACTTTATGCGGGTAAAATTTTATTGCAAGTCTAGTAATTCGTCACATTCTGAAGCAAATTCCCACCAACATCATAAATGAACTCTCTTGGATTGTCTTTTTTTCCTTAATAATATTTTAGAGAATCCTTAGTAACCAATTCTATGTCATAAATAGAATTTTAGGCATACATAATCCCTAGGCCGACTAATCCGGAAAGGTTAGAACCCCTTGTTCACTAGTGGGGACCCTTATTTCAAGTTAGAGCTTTGCAATTTTTGTGACTGATTTTTTGTGTTCTTTTTCATATTTTTGGCCAAGAACATTTTACTATGTTTCAAATAGATTTGACATTTTGTTGTATGTGATGTGATTGCAGCATTCCTTTCTCGATTGATGAGTTCTCAAATTCGATCGAAGTTAAGGAATTCTTAGATGTCAAACCTGCTACCGATCTTCTTGAGCATCCCGGCTTCCAATTTTTATATAGCTGAGGCGCCACGGGTCCAAGACGGGTCGAGTTTCCAACCTCGCCCACTTGCACACACTGTAAATTTGTCAAATTCTTAGATTTTATTCTACAGATTGTTATAAATGAATTATTCTTTATATGTTTATTTAATTTTGTCAAAGTTTTTCTCATCAATAGGGGCAGGGAAATTCATTCAATGTGCAAAAATTACATTTCTGTTTTGTATTGTTTTTCTTCATATGCCAAATTGGGCAGCAAATTAATTTTTTCTTTTAGTGAAGTAGGATTTTTGACATTTAATTTTTTCTTTTTAGAGGTAGTTGGGGAAATACCACCCTACAATTCCATGTAATGTAAGCCATTATGGAAATCATGTGTTAGATATATATATGGTTATTTTTGTGTTGTATAAAAGATGATAAATGGAAAAGCTCGTGATTTGACTCGATTTGAGTTCATTTCTATTTATCTCAAGAGCTTGACGAATTCAAGCTTGATTTCGTTAATAGTTTATAGTCAACTGATCCAAACTTTTAAAGAAAAAAGATTTACAACTCAATTATAAGAATACTAATACAAGTATAAATAAGTAAATATAACTTGTATAAATTGACTTAAAGCTTAGTGTGTACTAAAAGATAACACTAAAATGTAGGAGTCCTGTCCTGAATTGATAGTTATAGGTCCTATTATAGTTTTAAGTGCCATAATTAAATAATATATTATGGTTTTATTTTTGAATTGATAGTTTTATATATTTAAGGTCCTAAATTGATAGAAAAAGTCTTTTGTGTGCCTCATTGATAGTTAACTTATCTTTTGAATACTATATTTTATTTATTATTTTTTTTTATTTTTTTTTCTTGTTATTGATAAAATGGTTAGGGCTCCACAATCCAGGATGCGAGCAAAAGGGCCACTATCTACCAGGATCAGTTATGATGGGCCGGCCCATTTTTCTAGCACCATGACTCCGACGGGGTAAGTCTCATATGGGCCGACCAACCAGACCCATAAAACAGAACATTTCAAGGCCCAATGGGCGAGCCAATCTCCATGTCGTTGGTACTCTCTACATCGGTTGTTTATAATACTTCTCCATGGCTCAGTTTGATCATTTAAGCAGTGTGTTTAGTCTGATCTCTTTACTATACCATTTTAACCTATCAACAAATTTTAAACAGAATGATAAAATTATGAAAAATATCAATACGTCGTACATTAATTATGGTAGCTCTAGTAATAATGTTAGAATAGTCCAAATACTTTAGTCACGTCGACAAAATGAAATTGGAGAAGTAGTGTAATGAATTGATTAATATCTAAGTGAGATTGTCCGAAAATGAAAGTGGATAAGCTAATGGAAAAAAGAAACGAGGAAATTAAGGTTATATGTGGAAAGTGAAATAATAATGATGGAAGTTTCTTGGAATTAAAGAAATAGATGGATGGGATTGTCCCTATTATAATAAATGAAAAGAAGAAATTTTAGGACCATTGTATGAGGGAATTCACATGAATTCCTTAAATTCTGCCACTCACTCCACACCTTCACCTTCTACTACGTACCATTTCAATTCTACTTTGGACCCCCCTTTGGACCAATTTTAGATTGTGCCAGCTAAGTCTTATCTTGCATATATACCCAACCCGAGTTTACTCTGTGTACTTTTTATTTATTTATTTTTATTTTTATTATTTATGATGAAATAGTCGACTTCAACATTGATCAAGTTGGAGTTCTTACTACGTATTCATGCATGTCATCAAATGTGACACCTAAACTAGCTAGGCCAATCCACGATTATTTGGAGATGATACTATGAAGTATGAATTATCTTGAATTCTTAATTTACTAATTAGGAGAAATTAAAGAGATTTTTTTAATGTTCTAAAATTTAGACATAAATCTTTAAATGCCCTAAATAATTATAATTTTTTTGACTCGATTTATAATTTGATTTAAAATTAATAACCGACCCACATAAAAAGAAATTATCGATTCAATTTCAATTCTCCCCATCGAGTTAAATATTTGACTATAATAAAATCATATATATGTATTTAATTGAGTCATTAATGATGTTACCGAGCAATTAGTAAAAATCGAGTCATATTTTCATAAAGTCTTTTTTATTTATGTAATATCGGGTAAACAAATTGAATATTTGCATACAACTAATTATTATTATAATTACTAGATATTACCCATCCATGCGTTGCACGAAAAGAATTAAAGTTTATTACAATTATATA